>UESW01004530.1:232426-471625 GCA_900491605.1 Calamus simplicifolius
AATCATTATTTAAAACATAGCTAAAATATTACCATCTTTCAGCTTTTACTTAAAATTTATTTTGATTCTTAAATTTTGTTATGGTCTATGTTGCCACGAAAATTCGTTCTCCAACTCGGGTGCACTCTGGCTCCAGATCCGGACGCTGATTTCTCGCCTGGGGTGGAATCTGCAAGATAATCCGCACATAAAGGGTATTTCGGGGATGGCCCTCTGCGGAAGACCGATGCCCAAATCAGCAAAGGATATTTCGGGGGTGGCTCTCTATGGAAGATCGATGCCCAAGTCAATGAAAATTCATAGTAAGTAGATATGAGAAGAAGGTTCTCGCAGAAAAGTTCTTCTAGATGGGTGTTCTTCCTAGAACTCAGAGCTCTGCTGAGCTTTAATGAAGTTTTTCTTTATGAGAGTTAGTGAGTGCGTACCTGAGAGGCTTCGGGACTGTGGTATTTATAGGCGATCATCTGATTTCTTGGGTGCATCATAGGGGTCTGAAAGCTGTTAGGATTCGAAACGAATTCGAATCAAGTTTGTTACGAGATCGGTAGGATCCGTATCTTGTTAGTTAGACGGCCAGGAGAGTTGATTGATGCCTTGAGATTCAGCGATTATGTAGGCCCTAGCTAGGCCACTTTTATGGCCTTTAGGCTACTTCTGGTATCGTTGGCATAGTTTTTCATTTGGAATATTTTTCAGCTATCATGAATTTGAAACTCTCCCATGCTTGATTCCGCAGAGGTGCTCGATTGCCTTGGTCCGACCGAGGCATAGGACATCTCGGTTTGCCAGGGTGTAGGGTAGCTCGGCTCGCCGAGGGATGGGAGTGGCTTGGTTTGGTCGAGACATGAGGATGACTTGGTTTGCCGAGGTATAGAAATGGTTCGTTCGTCGGAGCGACTCGACTCTGCTGAAGGCGATTCGGCTTCGCCGTCTTACGGATGTGACAGATGACCGACGGGATGTTGAGATTGATCTCGACTCAATTATCGATGCGCATAAACATTAATGCGATGATAATTTTATTCCTCATCAGCTTAATTTTTTATTTCAAGAATATAACACTCGTGTTAAGATCATCTATAGGATGGAAGTGGAACGAAATTGACAATTCTATCTTATTGGATTTGAAAACATAATAATAGAATGAGAGGCAATCCAATATTTTATGGCTTGAGATGCTTATGAAATGAGAGGAATCATCATCAAATAGTAGTTTATCAAACTAATCTTTACTCTTGATTGAAATTTAATTTTATTAGTGAACTAAATATACCTTTAATGAAATAAATAACGCATCATTATGGTATTTAAAACCTTTATTAAATTTTTTGATTAATTTCAAAGTGTAGGACTGGGTGCCGACATTCCTTAGATTGAAAGCGAGAACGAAATCTGACTGCAGATTTTATCAGTCAGACTTCATGACCAAATCCATTCAACGCATTCAAAGGCTTTCCACGTCGCCTGCAAGCACCGCCCGCCCGCCCGCTCGCTTCTCACGCCCACGTCCCCACGTCCTCGGGCCAAATCCCACCACCTTTTTATCCCCACGTTCCCCGACCGCGGTCAATTCGCTTCTTTTACCGCGCTCGGAGGTTCGCGCTTCCCCCCATCCTTCCCATTCGCCCGCATCAGTTTAGATTTTGGTCTCGTGCTGTCCTCTCGGAACCCTAAAACGGAAATCAAACTCACTCTTCTCTGTCATATTAAATATCATTTATTTCCCCACCAAAATTTCTTGCTTCTTTGCGTTTGGGTACTCCAAATTACTGATTAAGTTAACGTAGCCGGGTAGATAAAGCTCTCTCTCTCTCCGCCCAAAATGCCGGTTGTAGCATAAGATTAAAAATCGTAATACTAACCGAGTACCTCCAGTAAATTTTGATTTATATTTATATATTTTTTTTTACCATCCAAAATAACCATCAGAGCCATTCACAAGTTTTTACGATCTAAATGTTATTTATAATAATATTCCAAAAACCAAACACATCGATTTTTTTTTTAAAAAAGGAAAGAAACAAATTTTTTTTTTTTTCCAACGCAACAACAATAAGTATAAACTCTTTCGCTTAGACCTTTTCAACGCTAAATCCAACTATAATGTCCTCTTGTAAATACCACCGCTAAGTACGAAGTCTCCCATAAATACCAAGGCTATCCTTCTTCCATGATATTAAATATTAGAGGAAAAAGTTGGGGGAAGGACGAGGAAAAAAAAAAAAAAAAAAACGGTAGCTATTTGAATGGTGATGTTGTCGGGCTCGGCCTTGCCGCCGGTGCCAATACCGCCGGCGAAGAGGAGGGCGGCGACGGAGGAGGGCAAGAGGGTGTTCGCGGCGGCATGGAGGCGTTTCGGCGGCTGGGGCGGCGTGTGAAGCCCTTTGAACAAGTGGGGGTGCTTGGCTTCCTCGCGTTCACTGCCGGCTTCCTCCTTCTCATCTTCTACTTCTGCTCGAACCGCGGCGGCCTGTCGTGGGCTGGCCGGGCGGCAGTCGGCGCCAGCGGCCGTGGAATAAAGGGGGCCTGGGGACTGGGGGTGGAGATTGGCCGGAGCGTCGGCAGCGTCGGCGGGGGCGGAGTGAAGGGGCCCTGGGGACTAGGGGTGGATATTGACCGGAGCGTCGGCGGCAGCGGCGGTGGAGTGAAGGGGGCGTGGGAACCGGGGGTGGATATTAGCCGGAGCGTCGGCGGCGGCGGCGACGGTGGAGTGAAAGGTGCGTTGGGACCGGGGGTGGATATCAGCCGGAGCGTCGGCGGCGGCGGCGACGGTGGAGTGAAAGGTGCGTTGGGACCGGGGGTGGATATCAGCCGGAGCGTCGGCGGCGGCGACGACGGTGGAGTGAAGGGGGCGTTGGGACCGGGGGTGGATATTAGCCGGAGCGTCGGCGGCGGCGACGACAGTGGAGTGAAGGGGGCGTTGGGACCGGGGGTGGATATTAGCCGGAGAGTCGGCGGCGACGACGGTGGAGTGAAGGGGACCCGGGGACCAGTGTTTGATATTAACCGTAGCATTAGCGGCGGCGGCGCCGGCGGAGTAGGAGTAGGAGCAAGAGGAGGAAGGGAGTGCGATTGGTTCGAGGGGAAGTGGGTTTGGGACGAAAGGTATCCGCTTTACGAGTCGAGGGATTGCAGGTTACTGGATGACGGCTTCCGGTGCTCGGAGAATGGGAGAAGGGATCTGCTGTACTCCAAGTGGCGGTGGCAGCCGGCGGCGTGCGATCTCCCCAGGTTCTACTCCTATTTCTCTCTATCTTTATTTCTGTCTTTTATTTTGCTTTTTTATCTCCTTTTCTTTGTCCTATGGTCCTAAAGCGTTTTTTTCCCTCGGATTTTAGGAATTAGATCCCGAGCTTTCGGTCAGGGGATGAGGTTTCGGTGATTTAGTTCAAAAAAAGAGAGTTTTTTTCCCCCTTTTTTTAATCCTTGTTATATCTGGGGACATTTAGGTTGTGATTAGGTTATTCTTTTGGACTTTAATTTGGATTTTTCTGGGTAATTGAACTATTCTTGTGTTTCAAATTTGAAATCATGGTTTCAATGTACTTCTTTTATTTGTATCTATCTTTTTTAAATAATGGTCCGAATGGTTTGAAAGTTGTTCGGTTCTTTTATTTCAGGTGGTTGTTCTTTTAATGGAATTTCGGCTTCTTCAAAAAAAAAAAAAAACCTTGGATTCTTGAGTCGACCGTTACATTCTTCAGCAGCCTTCTTTTTATTCTCTCAGCAGTTCCTATTAAAATTTTCAAAGCTTCTATTTATTTTATTTTATAATATATTTCTTAGGATTATTTAGTTTTCTTCCCTTTCCTGCTATCCTTATACCCATCCCTCGCTTCTTTTGTGATTCTTCTGGACGATTTTATAGATGCCATTCTTTTTTTTCTTTTGGATCTTATTCTCTCTCGTTGGACATGGATTTTAAATTTTAAATGTATTTGGAAGTCTATCTCTGCTTTAAATAATTCGGCTCGGTCGATGGGCATACATTAATTTTATGACCCCAATGGGGTGGAGTATTTAATTGGAAACGTTGTCCTGGTTCCCTTCTATCTGGGCTTCCTATTGTTCTTTTGACATAGTTGTGGAATCTCGAGGCTTCCAAATTATTTTATAATTTATTAAATTAAAACTTCCGGTTGATCTTTTGCTCCAAGGTTGTTTAATTATATTTCACGTTTTTTATTTTCTGCTAGCTTGGGCTTAATATCCAATAGCATCCATTACCCATCTTTTGCCTTTTATGTGGAACATTTTGTGGACCATTACCTCTGGCCGCTGTAACCTATGCTGCCATCTTGCACTGATGCTCCTAGTAATAATCACCCTTGGTGGATGGGTCAGCTTCATCTGTTCCTATTTTTGATTCCCGAGCTGGCTTTCAGCTGTGGTTGGATGCCTTTGCTCATGAACTGTGTTGGATGTTTGTGGGTGCCTTTCCTTCTTTTGAAAGCTGAACTTGGCCTCATGTTTTCATTGAGGGGTCCCTTTTCCCATGGAAGAGATTGGTGTTGATTGCTTGAAACTGCTCTCTTTACTTTAGGAAACTTATAGTTTCGTTGATTGCTACTTCTCTTTCAACTTATGAATCCGGTGAAATCCATCCAACATTAGTTTATTATAGACAATGGTGAGATCTAATATTAGTTTATTTATAGACAGTGGTAAGTGTTGATATTTTGGAAACAAGCAATGAGTCCATTTCTTTTTTACTTCAACCATGTCTTCTTCCATTATGGACGAGTATCTGATGTCCATTTTAATCATTTTTCGTAGCATTCTATATTTATTTTAATGCACTGGTTTAATATATTGTGGTGCCTAGTTTAATCGCTTTGCTTAATATTTATTTTAATATATTAGTTTAATATATCCCTTCTCATTTAAAAGTTCAAGCAAAACAAGGGCAGGCATTGTTGCAATAAACACAATTAACTAAGCTTCACTTTTAGATCTCTGTTGCTTTAGAGAAGTGCTGAAGATATGATATGCAACAAAGAAAATTTTTTTCCTAACTTTTTTTCCTTATATTTCTTGGCTGAAGATTCGATGCTGGGAAGATGCTTGAGAAGCTGAGAAATAAACGACTGGTATTTGTGGGCGACTCAATAGGGAGGAACCAGTGGGAGTCTCTTCTCTGCATGCTTTCTATGGCCGTTCCCGACAAGAGCTCAATCTATGAAGTGAATGGCAGTCCAATTACAAAGCACAAGGGTTTCTTGGTTTTCAGATTCAGGGACTACAACTGCACTGTGGAGTATTATAGAGCCCCATTTTTGGTGCTCCAGAGCCGCCCCCCAGCTGGAGTGCCACAGAAGGTAAAGACCACACTTAAATTGGACATCATGGATTGGACGTCCAGCCGATGGAGGGATGCTGATGTGCTGATCTTTAACACTGGGCACTGGTGGAACTATGAGAAGACTATCAGAGGGTAGCTATATAGTTACAACTGCATTCCATTTTTTAAGATTCTTAACAACATATTGTGGTGGGATCACTAAGGCCATATTTCAGTAAACAGGAAACTGGGGGAAAGGAGTGATTGTGTAAAAAATTTGGGCCGGATTATGCATGGATCAACAGATTGAAGCCATTATTTTCATTTCCTTTCCCTCATTTTCACTAGATAGTGAGTGTTCTTTCTTTTGAAGTTGAAGGAAAGTAGTATCTGTGGGCTTGATTCTGTTTTTTTTTTTTTTTGTTAATAATTCAGAGGGTGTTATTTCCAAGAAGGACGTAAAGTAAAGGTGGACATGAGCGTTGATGCTGCATATGAAAGAGCGATTAAGACGTTGTTTGGTTGGATTCACAGGAAGTCGATAGGAGAAGGACACAGGTCATCTTCCGCACATATGCTCCTGTCCATTTCAGGTCTGTGGACATGACCATTGGTTTATTTGCATTCTTCTCCCTCTAATTTTTTTAGAAGCGTTTATCGATTTTGTTCTTATATTTCTCCATCATATGACCATATTATCATCATTCAATTTGTCTGTTTGGGCTTTTAGTCTCTTATTTTTCATAATAGACCTTGGTCAGTGAAACACCAAAAAAAAAAAAAAAAAAAGCGCCATTCATCTCCCAAAATAATTTTCAAGTGCTACGAGTGTTTTAAAGTCTAAATCATTGGATATCCTCACCATCAAAACCCTTTATTTCACTGAAGTTCTTTGTTTGGGCAATTGAGACGTGTAGAATAGGTCAAACTATTTAAAAAAACTAAATGATGTTGTATTGTTCTGCTGATATATTCAGTTTATCAAATCTGTGACAACTTGTAAAAAAGTTTAGCAGGCACATATGTGTGTGAAACAGCTTTGGTGTCACCAAACATATCCTAGATCCAAAATCTGTAGTGAGATGTCTTATTTGATGGCCCACACCTTTTATCATGATTTAGAATGTCTAACATGCTTTAAATTAAATGTTTGGTGACCTTATAATACCTAAGATGAAGGCATGACTAATGGACAGCATTTCAACAGTGAAAGAATTTATGTTTTTGTCCATTGTTTAGAATGATTTAAAGCATTGGTCTTTAGTCCACGTGCTAATGAACGGGTGATCAACTTGGATAACCTTCCTTGTTAATCCTAGTGAAAACAATGAACCACACCATTATATAATGATTTACAGCGTCTAAAATGCCTGAAGTAAATAAAAAAAAGGCATGGAACCTTAGACACATGCATCTAGAAGCTGAAGATGAGCAACTTTCAAAAATACAATAAAGGATTTGGTTTAGTCTGTGGTTGGACAGTTTAGAGATCAGATAACTTTAGTCACTTGTGTGTTTAGGTGTTTAAACATCAAACAGCACAATAAACTTCCTGCACCATCCATTATGTTCTAAACCACAGGGCAAAAATATGTTAGGTTTGCCTGAAATATTAGTGTGTATGTGTGTGTGTGTGTGTGAGAGAGAGAGAGAGAGAGAGAGAGAATTTTGCTCTTGGTTTTTTATTTTCTCATTAGAGATCTATGCAGTTTCCTATACCGAACTTTGACAAATTTGCTCTTCATCTGGACTCAGATTTTTGTGAACAAGTTTATGCTATACTACATCCAATAATGTTGCTTACACTACCTGCCTATGGGCCCTTCTATTCCCTAAGTGTACTAGTTGGGATTTCTGCATCAGTTCTTGGAGTGTTATGTTGCGTCAGTTTTTATAAAAATCTTTTTGACAGTTATTGCTTGAATCCAAGTATGGACTCCTTCCATTTTCACAGCCACAATATCATATTCTTGCTACCTCTTCTATGTAAATCTGTATATAGCAATTCAGAAAATATATTGTTTAGGTTTTTGGGAGCTTAAAGACTTGAGCAAATGGGAGAAGATGATCACTTAGATTAACAAAGGAAAGTAAAAAGACTTCCATTTGATTAGGAAAATAGGCCCCTGAGTTTATGCCCGTCATTATCTGTTGAGCTGGATGATATATTTTAGAAATTGTGAAAGATAAAGGAATCACACAAAGAAAAAAAAAGATAGGGTGGTAAAACCATTTTAACAAGGTTTGCTAGGTAGGTATGGATGGTTTTAAGGAATAAAAAGCGGTGCATCATAAAAACTATGATGCTTCCAATTATGTCATGATTGTCTATGAGAGATCAATCAATGTCAAATTCTAGCATATTAATTTAGATGCTACCGTTATAGTTGTCAAAACTTTCACATCCTCTGAAAGAACAACATTGAAGGGAAAGATGAGCATACACACATTACTAGAAATTCATGTGCAGGCACACACCCAGGATTCTCTGTGCGCCATGGGTGTTAATATCCAGCACTCAGATTTGGCGATAAAGTTACATGCATCTAATTAGATAAGGAGCTAATACCTGACACTATATGCTCCTACTGACTTTGAGTAGTAATTGGTTGGCTTAGAATGATCTAACAGAGAAGATTCTTGAAGAGATCTAAGAGTGATGAGCTTTCGCGATTTGCATGTTATATTGTCAAAGTGAAATTTACTGCTTATTTCTTCATAGTATGCCTTCTAATCAGAACAAAAAATAATATTTTCAGACCCGGCTATTTAGGTCAAAAGATGCATATTAATTGCGTTATGATTTCTATGTACCTTTTTTTTTGTTAAATTTGTAGTTGGAGCCCAACCTGTGGTTATATGTTGATGCTTGGGTGGCAAGGAATGATGAAATCGTGGCTAGTTTATAGTAATTAGATCTGTGTCTGGCCTGTCACGACACATTTGATTTATTTTTCTTTTGTCTCCCGCAGGCTGAGGATTGTTCTTTCTAGATTTACACACACTTGATCATTAAATATATACTTTTTAGTAGGCACACTATGCTTTCTTTATTGGGAGCCAGTAAAGTAAATCCGATGAATTGAACTTACATATTTTTGGTTAAAGAAATGAAGGAAGATGACTGTTAGCATCATTTGGAATCTTGTATGGTTACTGGAGATTATCCATTTAGGTGGAAAAACTGTGGCATGAAGAAATGAGATGTAGTCGGCGTTTCCACATAAAACATTGCTTTCTCATTTCTTAAGAAGTTATGCCCAATGGGTAAGCCAAGAGAAGGTTTGCTTCTCAAATTAGGAACTCTCCTAAGGTTTTAATTGGGTGATGCTCAAATTTTTGCTGTTGGAGGTTAATTTCTCATCAAATGACTTGTTGTACATAATATGAATTTCTTGAAAACTCAAAAATGCTGGATGTTCCTTGTTGGCTCCTAATGGATCCTGACCATCTTTGCAGTTTCTTTTTGGTGCATTTGTTTAAAACTAAAAAAAAAAAAAAGAGAAAGAAATCAGCAATACCTATTGATAGTATGAAGTGAACAAGGCTTCGAAAGAAACACATTCTCATAGTGATGACATTTTAGGGATCAAGTCGAATTTAAAACAAGTCACTATAAAAGTAAAAACCAAGTTCACATCACATCTTCATTTTATATGCATTAATCCATCAGCAAATGCTTTTCATCAAATGTTCTAGAAAGATAATATTCTCTCCAGTAACTGAACTTCCATCTGTGCAAAAATGTGCAAACATCCATTGTAAAAACTACCATCACCATTCGCCGATGCTGGAGTTCTTATTAACGGTTTCGTTTGGTCTTGTATTTTATTTGTCAGAGGTGGTGACTGGAGGACAGGAGGAAGCTGTCACTTGGAGAAATTTCCAGAGTTGGGTTCGCCAGTGTCGCTGAAAGCATGGGATCATCTTCTGAAACCATTTAGAAATTTGACTTTGGAGAATTCAACTAGGACTCGGAGCTAGAGTTGGATGTGCTTAATGTCACACAGATGACTGCTTGGAGGAGAGATGGCCATTTATCGATATTTTACCTTGGACATTCAGGTCTTGCCCTCTCCACAGGCAGGACTGCAGTCACTGGTGCTTACCTGGGGTCCCAGATACATGGAATGAGCTACTGTATGCACTCTTTTTAAAAAGGGAATCCATGATCTATCAAAATGTTACTGCTTTGGGCAACACCAGGGTAAAGCTGGACTTGTAAAGGTGCTAGGCTCATGATTGAAGATTAGTTTGCAGTGCAGCTCACAAGAAAGTGCACAATGGAAACCTTTCCAGGTTCTTAAAATGAAGCCAGGGTGAAGGCAATATCATACATACAAGAAGGGCCAATGACAGATTTTTAGGAGACTTGTCAATAGAGGCTACAAATGTAGCAAATATAAAAGCATAGGTGATCAACAAGTTAACTTTGTAGATAGAAAATTTGATGTCTGTGATTTTTTATTAAATAAATGGCATTGAGCTCTTCACAGGGAGGAGGAATTTTGATGTATAGCAGCAGGATTGTTTGGAAATTCTGGATTGCAGTAAAGCTTTCTGCTTTCATGCCTCTTGTTAAGATGTTGCATCTGCTCTTTTTTCACCTTTTTTTAATTATTTTTGTTTCCATCAATTTTGATATGTAGCAACATAAAGAAAAGAACTGTGTAGATTTTTTTTTTTTCAGATCATAAATTTGAGTATTTGATGGCTGTAATTGGTTGCTATGGCTGGGAAATCCATTTGAGTGGCTAAGGTGCTTGATGTTATTAGCATTCAGCATGTGCAGTCTGGAGGAGTGCATGTTAATCTTATTGATCTCCCTAACAATGTTAGGAATTAGGTCTTAAACTATATAACTTTCTTTTTTAAAAAAAAAAATCATGTATGATCAACAGATATGCTAAGTTGACTTAATATCCTTTACATTTTCTCTGAAAATGTTGTGTCTAATAATGGCCATACAAGATGAGCACTTTTTTTAATAATATTATTGCCTAATTGATTTAATTGAAATTTATTTGAAGATTTTAAAACTCATGAAATGGGGTGTCCTGTTTCATCTCATGACTATTTGTTTTTTTTCTTCTTTCTTTTTTCAATTTTTTTTTCCTTTTTTTCTTGCTTTCTTTGTTTTTATAAATCTTTTTTTCTTCATTTTCTATTTGGATTATAGATTCACCTATGTCTCGATCATGTGTTTTCTAATGGAAATAGGGTGGAATGATTGCGATATTTTCCATCTCATCAGAATTTAAAATCATAATATAGCAATATTTTCATTTTTATTTAACCTTAAAGAAGGTTTGTTGCTTTTGGTTGTCTTAAACAACATATTATCAACAGCTTCTTGTGTTGGCATGGAGATAAGACCTTGGTTAAGGTTGTTAGGTTGCAAATTTGTCAGTATCAAGCCAGAGTTAACCGCAAACAGTCAGTTAGCTGCACACCATCATATGAAGTACTTGAGGGTGCACAAATTGCCATGGCAGAAGCTTGAAAAGCTGATAAAATATTGTTCAAATAAAAATAGTGGATGAAATCTCAAGGGAATCTCTGCTTACCTTTGGGCTGATTTGGTCTTGTTCCTTGGGCAAGAAAGGTTGCTCAAAGGAAAAATCTTGTTGCACCGTTCTTTAGTCAGCAAGCATGCATCGGATGTGGAGATTGACCGTATGCACTATGTTACGTATGTGATGCGCAATAAGGTCCATTGACTTTTGGCACATGGCGGCATGAGCGTGCGGTTAATTTGCATACCCAGTGCATGCTTGCTACATCATCCTTCGGTGCAGCAATACTTTTCCTGCTCAAAAAAGATTAGGACCCACTGGTTGAAAAATCAAAGGGCTGGCCAGCATCTTGGAGTTGAAATTTTACTAGCAGACTCCTTGGAGTGTTATAGTTAAAATTATATTACAATTCAAGCTGTGTAGCAGTTTAAATTTCCATAGTTGATTTGCTAGAAATTCCTCTTCTTTTATTAGAAAAAATTGGAGAAAAGAAAGATCATCTTTTGCAGACATTTTGCCAATCTCACTTCTTATGTTAGCATAAGAGTTTGGAGAAAAATAAAAAAAAAACATCTTTTATAAATATTTTGTTGACTATCCTGCGGCCAGAGGCTAAGTTGGAGCTCTTGAGATTACATGGAGATGAGAATTTTTCAGAGGAGGAGGGTGACATCATGAACTTTAAGCTAAAGGATGTAGCTGTGGGTCATCCAAAGATTATGAGATCCATGATGGTATCGAAGACCGACGATGAGGGATTAAACAGCGAAAAAAGAATATTTTTATTTTAATTAAGATATCTACTTGTTGAGCTGTTGCAATTTATCTTTCAGTTATTTCAACAAGAAGTCTAATTAACACTAAAGAGATCAAAATTATTATCCAATGAAACTTAATTTATCATGCAATTTGAGTTATAGATATCTAACAATCAAGCAGATTGGCCAATGCCTATAATTTGAGCCACATATGGCTCTAATTATAAGATCCTAAATTACTCTTTCACTCACATATTGACTACCATTTAGTGATAAAGGTACGTTGATGGAGGATCCACTGCTTATTCCTTTATAAATTCAAGTGAAATGGTGCAAGAATATATATATATTTTTTTGTTACAAGTGAACGATCATACCATTTTGGGATAAGTCAAACCCGAAGTATCAAAGTATATAATTTGCTTCAAAATAACCGGGCAGGGATCAAACCCGAAGTATCAGAGTACATAATTTGCTTCAAAATAACCGAACGATCACCAGGATACCATTTTCACTATCCAGAATGGCAAGCTACAGCCGAGGCAACCCAATCCACTGCAGCATTGGCTTCCCTATAGACATAACGATCAAAGGAGCAGAGGTAGATTGGAGAGAAGCTCATATATCAGTAATCAGGGGTTATGGGAGGGGCAGAGATCAGCATTCCGTCTGATCCAGTGTATGACCACAAGAGAATCTCCCTCAATAATTACCTACTGAGAGCGCAAAATGTTGACAACGTAGGTGATGTCGGCCTAAGTAGCCTGCAACTCTGCCATATGAACGAAAATGTCAAGAGAGCCAGACCACCAGCTGCAAGCAGCTCTCCCTCATGCCCCCTAATAATAAATTCAGATCCAGTAATACGGCCTGACACAGAGCCATCGAAGTTCATTTTAAATATAATTGGTATGCATAAAAACTATGTCTACAATGGCATAAACAAGTATAATTTTAAACCAAAAATTAGCGAAAGGAGCTAAAGAGACATGAACAAGAACAAGGTCCAATCTTTAAATTTCTTTATTCATGTCGCTTTATAAAAAAATTATAAAAATATATAAAAATTAGGTCAGATTGGCTGCGATTAGAAAATCGTTGACATGATCAATTATAAAGAAAATTAGTAACTGGACCGGTGAAAAGTTAGTTGAATCAAATGTCGGACTCAGAGCCACTGGTTTGTACAAACCTCTCAACATTGAAAGAGTAACTAAATGCTATATATAATATATAAGACAGTAACTAAATGATTAGGACTCTATCTATGTGATTCAAAAGTTGAAATCCATTCACTGTTTTAATAATTAATTCTTTCCCAAAAATAAAAACAAAATCTATTTTTAAATAGTAAAGATAGTTAAATTAGATTACATGTCCGCACAAGTACAATTTATTAAAAGTGCATTTAAACACTTTAAATCTTTATTATTTGAAAATAAAAATATTAAAAACATTATATATTTTCCTACATTATATAAATTTGATATATCATTACAGTTTTCTAAAATATATATATATATATATATATAACATTTATTTCTAATATTTTTATTATGACTATGTTTTGATGCAACTTTCTAGATGAAAAATTAATATAAAAGGAGAAGAGTACTACAACGTTGATCTGACAGCCAATTAATGGTGAATAGGAGTGGAACATGTTTGACTATTTATAATTTAGTCCTTAATTTTATTTCACGTTCATTCTTTTCTTTACGCACGATTTAGTCTTACATAGGTTGCAAATGGATAATTAAATTGACATTAGAATAAGGGTTAGAGTTTTTTTATTAACATACATTGATGATGACATCAAAATGAAAATAGAGGATAATTTAACTCATGTTCGATGGTGTACCATTATTGCTCCAAATTATTTAAATTTAGATGAATCATAGCTATCCGTGCCTTTTATCGTGGATATCATACTTTGTTTTACATATATATATATATATAGTTAGAGTTAGCTATATTCATACATAGCTAAATTCAAATTTTATGCCTTACCTCTCATTAAATTTTGTACTTATTTTAAAAACAAAAAAAGATAGAAACATGTCACATGATAATGTAATGCCCCACGTTCACGCCTTAATCAACATGTAATTTTTTTTCAAAAATAATTTATACTTACTGCTCATTAACACACGGACTTTTTCATTCCAGATATCATTTGTAATGCCCTAGGGCCGTTCCAATTAATCTACTAACATGCTAAAATCATGTTGCTCTAAAAACTCAAGTAAAAAATAATTGATAACAGATGAACTTAAATTATAAGTACTTAAATCTTTTTTTTAATCCAATGTGAAACTATTTTTAAGGTATTACAATATAACATATCCCTATGCTATATAGTACCATAGAAATATAATATAATAATATAATATATATAATATACAATATCATATATTATACTAATATATGATGTATTTTCATGATAGATATGTAGTTTATATTTTTTTTTATAAATAAATTTAATTATATTTGAATGTAGCTAATTTTTTTAATTTAACCGTTCTATATCATTATTTTGATATCAACTTGAAATGCATGCATCATATGCTTATTTGTGATTAATTTTGGATTTTAGTGTTGGATGACGGTGTGTGAAGGAGAGAGATTGATCATTGGCCACCTTCTCCTATCTGTCCTTTTTTTTTTTTTGGTACAAACAGGCGATCACATCAATCTAGGTTGAGTCAACCCCAATTTATCAGAATACAAAATTTGAGCAAGCACAGGCGGGCACGGATCACCCAGTATCCAGCACCACGGTCCTGAATGATGGGCAACTTGGGCAGCAATCCAGTCAGCCGCTGAATTCGCTTCCCGATAAATGTGCCGAATCTGAACAGTATCAACCTGGTGAAGCATAGACCGAATGTCACATAACATCGGGTTGGACAGAATAGGAACGCTCAGATCCTGGCGGAGCCAACGCACCACAGTGATAGAATCACCCTCAATAATAAGCGCGAATACCTAGACTGCGTATGGCATAGAAAATACCAGCCCACGCCGCATGCAGTTCAGCAACCGACACAGAGAGGTCGAGGATGCCAAAACCGCCAGCCGCAACCAAAGCACCATCAGGCCCACGGATAAGAAAAGCTGAACCCGCCAGTCGACCATGAACACTGCCATCAAAATTGACTTTGACAAACCCTAGTGGAGGGGGTTCCCAAGAGATGAAGACCGTACGCCGGTGCGCAGCAGGGGCAGCAGGGGAACCCCAGATGCTAGAGCTGTCAGAGTCAAAGGTAGACTGATGAAAATATACTCATCTGAGAGAGACTGAGCAGTCCTGAGAATCCGGTGAGGAGGATCAGAAACATCAGAGAAAATTTGACGATTCCAGGATAACCAAAGCTGATAAGCAATATAGGCAGCCAAGGAGCTGGAATGACCAAAGTTCCGTATGGTGTCCCGACGAATCATCATAAGGAAGGAGGTGCAGCACTGAACACTACTCTCACCCCACAGGCTGTAACCCGCAATCTGCCATACCAATCTCACTCTGGCATAGAAAATATAGCATGGTCAGCAGTCTCGACCCCATAACCGCATAGCGGGCAGGTAGGAGAGATCGCCATGCCCCTCCCAGAAAGCAGGGAACACGTAGGAAGATAATCCCAAGCCATCTTCCAGATGAATAGACGAACTCTTGGGTGGATGGGAAGCCTCCAAATCCAGGACCCATCCATCGCATACCCCGACTGAGATCTGTAATCCTGCATGAAGTCCCGGATGGGCGCACGGGTCAAGCAGGACCTCCTCCATAATCTAATATCCACAGTGTGATCATGGAAAAGAGGGATAGAGAGAATGCGCTGGGAAAGCTCCGCACCAAATAAAGAGTCAATAAGGGGGCCATTCCAGGCATTGTGATCCTGAATGATAAGGTCAGACTCTCATTCCAGTAGGGATGTCAGAACTGACAAAGGTGGGCCATCGAATCAACGGGGAATCAGCCAACCATGTATCCCTAAGGGTATCCACAGAGGTGCCATCACCAATCATCCACGACGTACGTCTAAGAACAGTCGGAGCATGACGACAGACCTCTTTCCAGAAGAAAGAGCCGGTACGAATAGACTGAGGTTGACTCTGGGAGGACCAATCACCGTATTTGGCATGCATGAACGAACTCCATAAGCATCCAGGATCTAGCAAGAATCTCGATGTGTGCCTAGCAATCAACACCTCTTTTCTGACAATAAGGGAATGAATCCCAAGCCCACCCTCCGATAAGGGCCTGCAAACAGAATCCCAAGCTCGCAAGTGAATCCCATGGCCTTCCTGCATAGAGCCCATAGAAAATCTCTGAACCATCTCTCCATCCTTCTTAAGCAGGACAACGAAATAGCTGCATTAGAAAGGATATAGAGAGGAAGAGCAGTGAGAACAGATCGGATGAGGGTAAGCCTGGCCATCATGGATAACCCAGAGACTTGCCAACCATCCAGACGATCACGAACACGGTGCTCTAGATCGGTGAAATCCGAGCAGCGTGGCCCCGCCTTCCCGTAATAGGGACCCCCAGATAAGAAGGTGATCAGCCTGAGCGAAATACCCAAAATTTGCATAACAGACTCCCGAATAGAAGTTTTAGTCTTCGGACTGAAAGATATCATGGATTTAGCATTATTAACTTTCTGACCAGAAGCCCTACAGTAAGACTGGATCACTGAAGCAAAAGCAGAAGCATTGCTGGTAGTAGCCCTCCCCATCAATATGCAATCATCAGCAAACAGCAAATGAGATAACGATGGCCCTTGGGGCCCAGCACTGTAAGGATCTAGGAGAGAACTTGCTGGGCCTGGTGAAAAGCTCTAGATAAGGCATCCGCAGACAGAATAAATAAGAATGGGGATAGGGGACATCCCTGCCTAAGACCCACGCAGAGTGGAAGTAGTCCGTCTGACCACCATTAATAATAATAGAGAAGGACGGCCGATGAACACAAGCCCTGATCCAAGCAATAAAAATCTCATCAAACCCAAACTCCTGAAGAGAGCGAAAAAGAAAATCCCAACACACTCTATCATAAGCTCTCTCATGTCCAGCTTGACAGCCATCAGACACTGGCGACTAGGGGCTCTATGAAGATCATGCATCACCTCTTGAGTTAACAGAACGTTATCAAAATACACCGACCGGCCAGGAAAGTGCCCTGCTCAAGAGAGATCAACGAGGAATCACCATCCTGAGCCGAGAGACCAGAAGCCGAGCACACACCTTATATAAGGTCGTACACATGCTGATAGGCCGAAAGTGGTGCGGCATAGAAGCATCGTGGCATTTCGGCACCAAAGTAACAAGAGTCCTATTCCACTCCAAAGGAATCGACCTGGTCATAAAAACAAGCTGAATAGCCTGCTCAACATCCTGACGCACTATAGTCCAATAATGCCGAAAGAAGAGAGGAGGAAACCCATCGGACCAGGGGCCTTATCGGGGCCAAGGTTCCAAAGGGCCAGCCGAATCTCCTCTGAAGTAATCGGACTGGTAAGGGCCGCATTCTCAGCCGCCGAGACCTTAAAGGGGGATGCCACCGGACACACAGAGGAGCCGTCCCCAGAGAGCTCAGTCCACCGAGAACAAAAAACTGGAAAAGCTGGTCCGAAATGCCCAGAGTGGATTCCTGAACATTCCCGAATCATCAATAAGCCGCCGAATCGATTAGCCGCTCGGTGCTTTAAGGTGATCTGATGGAAGAATCTAGTGTTCTGATCACCTTCCTTGATCCACTGAATCCGGGATTGTTGCCTCCAATAGGTCTCTTGCTGACGAAGAAGGGAATGGTGGAGGCCAAGACTGGAACGAAGAGTAGCCATATCAGAGTCCTGAAGATAGCCAAGACGGTCTTCCTTATCCTGAAGAGAAGCAATAACATACTCCACCTCCTCAACTCGTCTAAAGATGTCACCAACCTCCTCCCGATTCCATGGACAGTCTACGCCTGGCAAGTTCCAACCGGCGAGACAGGCGATAAGTGGCATTACCTCTGACAGGAATATGCCAAACTTGAGAAATAAGGGACCAAGCAGCAGGATAAGAAGTCCAGAATTTCTCAAATTTAAACTGAGCTCGGCGCTGATCATCCACATTAGTAGATATAAGAACAGGGTAGTGATCAGAGGCGATCCTGGTCAGATGAGAGACAGTGGTTGAGGGAAAAAGCTGAAGCCTTTTAGCAGTGGCCAAAGCCCTATCCAATCTTTTCCATACTCTGGAGACCCATGACGATTGTTGCACCAAGTGAATTGAGCCCCTAAAATCCCAAGTCCAAAAGATTTGCAGATGCAATGAAAGAATGGAACTCAGAAATGCCCGAAGACTCCACAAACTGCCTACCACCTCTTTTTTCATTGGCTCCCGTAATACAGTTGAAATCCCCAGCAATCAGGGAAGGAACACCCTGAGTAAGCACTGACAAGAGTTCGTCCCAGAGAACATGACGGACTCTGAAGTCAGTACTCGCATAGATACCAGAAAGAAGCCAGGGGGCCGACGATCCCTCCGAGATAACCAAAGCCACCTGCTGCCCACTGGTGAAAACCCTCAACTCTAATGTCAGCAGCACGCCATAAGGCCAAGATGCCACCAGATAAACCATCAGACTCTATAGCATAGGAAGACCACGATCTAGATATCTGTCTCCTGATACGGGCCAAACTCTGCCCTGACAGCCGAGTCTCCAGCAAAACACATATATCACATTTATGAAGCTGCATGAGCCTCCCAAAAGAGGAGCGAAACGATGGTTTCAAAGCTCCTCTAACATTCCATATAATAATCTTCATTTAATCGAGGAGAGCCCACCCGATCCCCAATCATCTCAGTATCAGGAGGACTACTATCAATAGGACCTCTGCCTGAGTCACATGGACACTGTCCATATTAACACCGTCCACCTCAACCTGCATGGCCTTCTTGAGTAGACAGACAACATCGTCATGAGAACGATGCTCCGGGGAAGCAACTGTGAAACCTCAGCACAGGCACCTGGGGGCTGAACATCCGAAGCTTGGGTCACTAGGGACCCTTGAGCAGCCAGAGCCCCGACCTCCTTCGGCACCTTCAGCGATGCAGAAAAAGTGAAAGTGGGATCCAACCCTTGTTTATCAGCATCATTGATTTTCCCTTTACCTTTAGAGGCTAAAGGACCAATCCTCGGATCTGGTGATACCACCGGACGGGCCCTCTTCAATGGCCCCGGATTAGCTTCCCTCCGAGATTTTGGCCTCCCAGCCTATTTATCAGATCCCAAGAGGGCAAAGGGATTAGCAGAAGTAATGGATGGCTTAATCTTCAGAGAATTGTCAGGCATCCCATAGCTCTCGGCCTGGACCGACACAGTGAACAGGGATTGGCACGCACCCTTCACAGCCTGCAACCCCTCCTCCACAGCTTGATTGCCCGAGCCTCCTACAGGGGCCCATGAGTGGAACCCTCCATGTCCACACCCAAACCACCCTGTTGCTCACTGGAGCTAGCCACAGACCCCTTCGCACCAGAGGTTTGAAACTTCCTGCGAGCCATCTTCTTTGGGAATTGCCAGCCATCAACAACGTTGGGAGACGACGATGCAGAAGCCTTCTGGAACTTCAAACCCGAGTCCACAGCCGCCGGTTGGGGAGTTCTCCGACCCGGATCGCAGACATCCAGGGTCCATAGAGCGGAGAAGAAGAGTCAGGGGTCTTCACTGAGTTAGAGGGACAACCCTCAGCTGGATGCAGAGCACCGCACAAGGTGCAGAATCCTTCAAGATGTTCGAACACAAATGGCTGCCAGAAGGGGAGTCCTGTACCGCGCACCCTCACCCTCGACCGCAGCGGCTTCCTTAGGTCCACCTGGACGTAGGCATGGGCGTAACCGCCACGCTTCTTCTCCTTGGTTGCCGAATCAAGGAAGACAAACCTCCCTGCAACAGCAAGGATGGAGCTCAATATGGTCTCAGTTCAGAATTCCATAGGGAGAGACGGCAGCCGTATCCACAGAAGAGCAGAGGACAACGACGATTCCGATAGGATGAATTCAGGCTTCCAGTCCTCAATTGCTATGACCTGTCCATTTACAACCCAAGGGTTTCCGAGCACCATCAATTTTGCTGCTGGATCAGAGAACCTGAGCAGAACATGACGGTGGGCCAAGCTGATCGGTTCTATCAAACCGGCAACTCCAGCGCGTCGAAGCTCACGCACGATGGCTTCAGGCGGAATCCATCGCGATAAGCTCCTAGCGATTACGACCTTGGATCCCCACTCAGAGATTTCCTCCTCCAATGCCTGGATAGGGGCCTGGATAACATCCGGAAAAAGACGAACAAGCTCGAAAACAGTCGCCGGAGAAGGAGACGAAGATACTCACTCAAACCGACTGCCCAGCGTGCGATTCCCTATCTTTCCTTCCTCCTTTCTCTCATCCGAGCTCACCGGAATGGCATTCGACGGCGGCACCATCGTCGGACAAAAAGCCAAGACCAGCCGAAAAAGATCATCGAAGATTGGATACAGTCGTGCTGTAGGCACTAATCTTAAAGCAAACTCAGAAACAGTCTATAGGGAACTGAAACGCATGAACCTTAAAGCAAACCTCAAACTCTCGTTTCTCTCCTTTGTTACATGGAAAGAGCACAAGGGCCCACCTATCTACCGTTTAGGTTACAAATAAGGAAAACACTTTGTACACCGCCCCCGGTGCAGCAAGGCCTACGTGGGCTGCACCGTCTCTTCCGATTGGTCCACGTGGCTTCCATGTGGCCTGACACGATGGGACAGAATAGCAGGAGGATAATGTTACTTTTTGATCGTACATCCATTAAAAGTCGTTCAGCCTTTTACCATTGGTGTGAAGACGAAATGCCCTTTCTCTCCAGCCTATTTCAACCCGTCATCTTATTTGGATTTTGCTGATAAAAAATTATAAGGTTCTGGAGTGTTGTGGGTCTTGAGCTAGGGTGTTGTGGGTCTTAAACTAGGGTGTCGTGGGTCTTGAACTAGGGGTGTTGTGGGTCTTGAACTATGGGTGTCGTGGGTCTTAAACTAGCGGTATCGTGGGTCTTAAACTGGGGTGTCGTGGGTCTTGAACTAGGGGTGTCATGGGTCTTGAACTGGGGTGTCGTGGGTCTTAAACTGGGGTGTCGTGGGTCTTGAACTAGGGGTGTCATGTGTCTTGAACTGGGGGTGTCGTGGGTCTTGAACTGAGGTGTCGTGGGTCTTGAACTAGGGGTGTCATGGGTCTTGAACTGGGGGTGTCGTGGGTCTTGAACTGGGGTGTCGTGGGTCTTGAACTAGGGGTGTCATGTGTCTTGAACTGGGGGTGTCGTGGGTCTTGAACTGGGGGTGTCGTGGGTCTTGAACTGGGGTGTCGTGGGTCTTGAACTGGGGGTGTCGTGGGTCTTGAACTAGGGGTGTCATGGGTCTTGAACTGGGGGTGTCGTGGGTCTTGAACTGGGGTGTCGTGGGTCTTAAACTAGCGGTGTCATGGGTCTTGAACTGTTACGCGGCTGTGACCGCGATCTTCATCCTGGCTTGGCAGCCAAGTCTCGCTCCCAGCAAACCGATCCAAAAAAAAAAAGTCTACATTAACTCTTATTCCACAGAAATGAGCGGATCTGTCTCTAAAAGATTGCTTTTCCCATCATCATCACCAGTACTACTGCCCAGTATCTCTTCCAAATTATTAGCTGTCTTCTTGCCATGTTGAGCAGAAGCTGGAATAGCATTGTCAATGCCATAGGAATCATTGGTGATCATAGGAAGGATAGCATTAGAAGAAGAATTAGAAGTCTTTTAAGTATCTCACAAACACAGAGCCACCTTATTCATAATTTCAATCGATTGTTCTCAGAGATCTACCTCAATCATTTTGAATTTTTAGACAACGACAAGTTTCATGATGTAGAAATCAAATGCCATCACAACATATCAGGAACAAGTATCAGCAGATCCTGAAAGAAAAACTAAAAAAAAAAAAGTGAAAAAGGAAACAGGACAGGGAAGGCACAATAAGTTTTACCTGACAAGTAACTTATAGCCAATCCATCTGTTGTATCTTGAGGGGCAGGTAGACCTCGCTGAGGTACTGGAAACCAAACGAGCTGAGGGCCTGTATCTCAGCCTTCTGCCTCGTCCTCACCATTGTCTCCAGCTCCTTCACCCAGCCCTCATTCTTCTTCACAAAGTCCTCCTCGAGCAGGTCCTTCCCGGCCTTCACGTCATGGTCCGTCATGGGCAGCCGGCACTGTTCTGGAACACGAGGCGGCCGACGACAACACCCTTCTCCGATGCCACGACATGGAGAGAGGATCGGGTGCAGCCAAGCATGCAAGAAACGTCGTCGAGCACGGCTTTCGCCTCAGCAGGAGCCTCCCGAAGGTGATGCTGCACGCCTTGTCCAGGAATCTCTTGAACAAGACCCACGACACCCTAGTTCAAGACCCACGATACCCCCCATTCAAGACCCATGACACCCCCAGTTCAAGACCCACGACACCCCAGTTCAAGACCCACGACACCCCCAGTTCAAGACCCATGACACCCATAGTTCAAGACCCACAACACCCTAGTTTAAGACCCACGACATCCCAGTTCAAGACCCACGACACCCCAGTTCAAGACACACGACACCCCCAGTTCAAGACCCACGACACCCTAGTTCAAGACCCACGACACCCCAGTTCAAGACCCACGACACCCCTAGTTCAAGACCCACGACACCCCAGTTCAAGACCCACGACACCCCCAGTTCAAGACACATGACACCCCTAGTTTAAGACCCACGACACCCTAGTTTAAGACCCATGACACCCCAGTTCAAGACCCACGACACCCCCAGTTCAAGACCCACGACACCCTAGTTCAAGACCCACGACACCCCAGTTCAAGACACAAGACCCACGACACCCCCAGTTCAAGACACACGACACCCCTAGTTTAAGACCCACGACACCCTAGTTTAAGACCCACGACGCCCCTAGTTCAAGACCCACGACACCCCAGTTCAAGACCCACGACACCCCCAGTTCAAGACCCACGACCCCAGTTCAAGACCCACGACACCCCCAGTTCAAGACACATGACACCCTAGTTTAAGACCCACGACACCCTAGTTTAAGACCCACGACACCCCCAGTTCAAGACCCACGACATCCCAGTTCAAGACCCACGACATCCCAGTTCAGACCCACGACACCGCTAGTTTAAGACCCACGACACCCATAGTTCAAGACCCACAACACCCCTAGTTCAGACCCACGACACCCTAATTTAAGACCCACGATACCCTAGTTCAAGACCCCCCAACACCCAGAACCTTACGATTTTTTATCAGCAAAATCCAAATAAGATGGCGGGTTGAAGTAGGCTGGAGGAAAAGGGCATTTTTGTCTTCACACCAATGGTAAAAGGTTGAACGACTTTTAATGGATGTACGATCAAAAAGTAATATTATCCTCCTGCTATTCTGTCCCATCGTGTCAGGCCACATGGGAGCCACGTGGACCAATCGAAAGAGGCGGTGCAGCCCACGTAGGCCTTGCTGCACCGGGAGCGGTGTACAAAATGTTTTCCTACAAATAATTGAGTAAAAGCTTATAACGGTCCTCAACGTACATAGCCTTGGGAATGAGGACCGAGAAGGTTAAGCTAAGCTTACAGTAAAGGATAGGGCTTGTACCAAAAAAAAAAAAAAAAAAAAAAGAAAAAAAAAGAAAAGAAAAAAAAGGGGGTAGGGCTTGTACCCAATTCTTTTGATTTTGAGATGCTTTATTACCTTACTTGCCACCCTCCTGAAATGAACAAATCCTTAAGCTTTATAAAGTGTCTCAATTTTTCAAAATTTCAACTAAAAATTACAGAACTTTATTCTTCTTATTAATTTTTAAGTTTTCATAATAATTTTAATTAAACGTTTCTCTCTCTTATTTACAATGTTGCTGGATTTGCGAAAAAGAAAAGAAAGTATTTCATGGTCTAAATTTATTATAATTTATTAGTTATAGGAAAATTTTATTTAGACTAGTTTTAAGGTTGAATAGAGAAGGGGATCAAGTTATGTAGCTGACCATATAAAACTTTTTTAGATTTTTTAAAATATAAATTTATTAAATTAAATTATATAAATAAATAGAGTAGAAGAATCAGATTCATGTAGCTGACTTTATGCAGTTGAAAAAAAAAAAAAAAACTTAGATGAATTAAATTGAGCTGCTATTGATTAGATTATGATAAAAATTAAAATATTTTAGATAAAAATATAGAAAGTCAATGTTAAATAATTTTATAAAGAAGCAATTTTAGTGAAAAAATATAAAGTTTTATTTAGTAATAGCATAAAATTTTTAATAATTTAACGAGAAAAATATATGGAAAAGTAATTTAGCAAATAAATCTTAAATAATTACATGAAGAAGGGCGACTCCAGAGCCCTAAGGCCATAAACGAAACCAAATTTTATCGGTATTTTGGTCCGCATTCGGGTCTTGTTGCCGATCGCCGCCCCGGTGTTTTATGGCCTCCTCGTCCGGCAGCCGCAACGACTGTCCGATCTGTCTCGAGCCCGTGAAAGACGAAGCCTTTTTAGATCAATGTTTTCGTGAGTTTCTCCATCTTGCTTCGATCCCCTCCCTCTATCTAATCTTATTTGTCTTTTTCCCTATTTTCCAGCTATTCTTTCTTTTTAATTTCTTCGATCTGATGCATATACCTCTACCTCCCATGTTGGGTTTCGTTTCTTCATATAATCTTAGTCTCTACTGCTTGTTTCCAATTTTGCGCAAATGATCTTGGAAATATCAAACGGAAGGGATAAATCACTGTATCTGAAGCTCTTTGCCCAGGGTTAAGCGAAGATCGCATGGCGGTTAATTAAGAATTTGGCAGTTGGCATGCAAGCGCTTCACGGATGGAATATTCTTGATGTAGATGTCATGTTAGGCTGTAATTCTTCTTCTTGAATCTTATGAACTTCATCTTCCTCATCTTTTTTTTCTTTTTAGAATTCACGTCATACAACCTGGTATATGCTTTGCTTTCTTTCTTTCTTTTCTTTTTTTGTTAACCATTCACTACGAGTTGTAAAAGATTTTGTCATACTATTGCTTTTGAGGGGAAAAAAAAATCTTTGTTTGCTTGGTAACTTGATGTAGATAGTTTGCAGACGTATTTTTTAAGTTTTCCAGAACTGTAATTAAGTGTTTGTTCATATAGGTTTATCAAAAGGAGAAAAGAAGATTGATAAAACTATGATATGTAGGCATGCGAATAAACCAAGCCATTTATGAAGAACTTCAGCTCTTTCAATTAGGAAGCAAGACAAAAACAAGAAGTTGAACTTGTGATGTATTAATAAGTTGAGTTTTGGCTATTTTGTTAGCAGGAACTCTAGATTCCATTACAAGCTCCTTTGTTTCCTAGCAATTCGCATAGGTGACATTTGGTTGTCAGGTGATCCAGTAAGTAGAAGCATTCTCAAATTTTTGCAGGTTTATGCTTTCATATATATGCTAGCATAATATAGACATGAATAGGATTGTTGGTTAAGTTATAAACATAGAGATCATGTCTATTAGGTTTAGGGACTGAGAGATCTCTGACCACAAGGGAGGTGTATATGGAGAGTCCAGTAATCTTGTTGGAGAGGAAGCATAATTTTTGGACAAAATTCCTCAGGAATCATGAGATTAGAAACCTACCTATAATATCAGCATGCTCATAATTTAAATGAACCTCTTTGGATAGAGGAAAAACTGTATTAACAACCTAGCTCTTCTTTCTTCTTTTCATCTATTCGAGATGGCACAAAGCTTGCTCTTTGTTCCAAAAGTAATATAGTGGGCACAAAGATTTTGTAGGCCTTCTTTCTAGTAGGTTAAATGAAACCAAAATATGAAAGTTTGATCATTTTTATGGGAAGGAATAATGGTATTGTTAGATACTCTAAGCTCTTTTTAGAGCCAAATTGGTTCTATATGACAAAGCAATCTGATCAAGAGATTTTTTTGTGAGTTCTTGATAATGGACCTCAGATTTATTCATTCCACGGTGTTGTTTTGAAGTGATGGTAAAGGGAGTAAGAAGAAGTAGTGTTACTGTCCTGCCATAAAGTTTCAGAAAAAGAAACTATAAGAGGGGAAAGAAAAATTGATTATGATAATGAGGTTGAGAAAGGTCAGTGTAGTGTGGGTGCATCGAAAGATTGCAATCTGTTTATATGAAGAACAGTTGAAATAAATTCTTGCATATAGTTCACTAGGTCTTTAAGTTGAGTTTGGTGAGATATTTAAACTGGTGGAGACTTCCATTCTAATTAGAGAACAACATGCTGATGGAAAGATTTTCCGAGGCAGCTTTAGGAAAAAATATATGAAGGATGCTATTAAACTGAATAGGTTTAAATTCATCAGAGAAATCGAAGCGAAGTCAGGGAAAAGTTCCAACTGGAAGGTAGCTTCCTTGAAGCTATAGGTAAGGAAAAAGAGTTAATAAAGTATGTTATGTTGCAGATAGAGATAAGTGAACATATGTAGGACAAGAGCTTAGTTAAACAGTCAGCAAAAACTTTTGACACTGAATTTTAGAGATACTGAAATGTCTTGTATCTGCAGCATTGGAAGTGGATGAGTGAGAGAATTGGTGGCAATGATCAAGGGGATAATAGACCTAGATAGATATTCAAAGAAAATGAGAAATGGAAGGCTGGATAATTACTATTCAGTGGTATGCAAAATTACTGATTTTTCAAACTTATAGACAGCATGAATAGATAGCCAAGATGTTGAAATAGCTTGAGGCCTTGCTTACATTTGGATGACCTTAGTTCTTTTGTCCCTTCACAACCACCCATGATGTTAAGGTAAAGCTAAAATAGAATATGCTTCTCATGCTATGCCTGAATTGCTAATCTGTAACACAGCCAAGGGCTATTTTGCTTCTCTGTCTTGCTTACCTTTGTGTAGAGTACATGAAATGTATGAAGTATTTGGTTTAGTATTGAGGGACAACATGATTGCTTAAATTTTTGTTGCTTATGATGTAATGTTTGGTTTGAGTATTTTGTATGCAGTATAGTGACTAAAGTATCCCATTTAACACTAAGGTAGTGTTTGATAGGAAAAATATTATCCATGGATAAGTGTACGGGATAGAGTTTATCCCCTGGCTATCCCTAGGGATATCCCTTGGCTATCCCATTGATCATATCAAATGCAAAAAGGTAAATCCATAGGATAACCTTTTTTAACTCTTATTTGGAGGGATAACCAGCTATTCCTGCATTCTCTAAGGAATAAATTGAGGGGATATCCCATGGTTAACCATGGATTATCCCTTTGGTTAACTTTATTCTCTGCTATCCCTTATAGTTATGGCTTTTGGGAATAAGAGGGGATATCCAAAGGATATCCCCTCTTATCCCCTATTTCAAACACTACCTAAGGGAATGGATTAGCACTAGCAGAATATATATATATATAAGTGCATTTAATATTATTTAGCTTTCTTCGCAAGGAAAATATATTCTGAAACGTTGGGACATGTTATTCCCTATGTTTCCTTCTATTCGTTCTCAGAAGGTGAATTCTTTAATGGCTGAAAGCTTCATTTCCATCGAGTAATCCAGTATCTTATAATGCTTATCTTTTACTGGTTTTGCCTTTCTTGCTACTGTACAGATGCATTTTGCTACCGGTGTATTGCTCAGTGGTTAAAATTGGTTGCCAACAAGCATTCCCAGCCAATATCTTCAATCAGATGTCCTCTTTGCAAGGTCAGATGATAGTGATGACTTGAACCCAACCACCCCCCCATCCATCCACACGCGTGCGCGCACACGCACACACAAAAAGAAATAAAGAAGAATACCAGGCTTCTACAAGTATATCTCTCTTGATAACAGACATTATAACATGTGGTACTACTACTACCGAAGGAAATTGTTGATCAAGAGTGCATGTCTTTGAAGAAGAAATCTGGAAAGGATGTTTAAGCACTTTAACACCAGTTTCTTTGGTTATTCGTTGACAAAGAGAGTATTGTTGCCTTTGTGTTTCTGAAATTCCCCATAATCGTGAACCACCATAGTGTAGTTTATTAGAAACTCAGATACCTAATCCATGCTGATAGTTATATGGTAGATACTTGTGACTGTATGTGGTTTTGAGTGTTACTATTTTTGTTATAAAATGCGCAGACAGAAAACTTTTCCATAGTTCATGGTTTTAATGGTGAATCATTTCAGCGACATTATGTAAGCCAGGATCATAGAAAGAGGTTTGTGGATGATTGTTTACCTTTCTTTTTCTTTGCTGGTTAGTCATTTCCATTTTTCTTTCCATGTAATGTAGTCATTACAATATTATATACTTGTTTGTTGTGCAGTTATCTTTCAAGCGTTCATGAGTTCAGACTGCAATTTTATAAACGTGAGGCAGGTATGGTGTTCATACACACGTGTATGTTGGCACCCCGTTTGTTCTCTTATTCATTATAGACTAACATTTTCTGGTTCATTTTGTTTGCATTTTGGCTTATGTTGTAAGATAATGGATTGTCCAGGATTCACAAACAATATGTTTGACGTGCAACAATATTGGAAGCGACGTAAATATCGTCAAAAAAACATTTGGCTTCAAAATTGGTTGAGAAGGGAAATTCAGACTCTTACTCAGGTATGCATTAGGGCTTGGGGCTGCAGTCCCTCTTCAGTCAAGAAAGCAATACATGCCCAACAATGCTTCATTCTGGCAAGCAAGCTGGAGAGGGAAGGGAGAGGGGTTCAATATTATTAAACTCATGATTCCAAATATTTAAATTCCTATAGTAATTGGTTATACTGGTTACAGCTTTAAAAGAAAACTATCAATGCCAATAACCAACAAATGCTTCACAACTAAGCTATAGAATCCTTATGGCATTTCAAAGAATGATAACTTTAGAAAGGGAAATCTAGTATTTTCTAGGATAATTGCTTAAATATTGGAGCATTGGGTCAACTTCATACTATAATGTGTATACAAGCAGCAATTGTAGATTCAGATTCATCTATATGTTGGGGAAGTTATGTTCTAGCAAAACTTGGTGGGTCTCATGTTTCACCACATCCATAATTGTTTAGAATGGAGGAATAGAAGTTAATTGCCATTGTACCACATTATTCTTTTACCCCTGCATTTGGGGATGTTCATCCTCCAAGTGATGCTTCATCTTCATGCTGTGTAAATTCCCCAGAGCCAAACATTTGACTGAGATATGTGGGTTTTGCCTTTTATGGTTTTTTTTTTTTAAATCCCTCTAACAAAACATCTGGATAATTCTATTGTAGCATGCAGATCTCATCAGATGTCATATAAGTCCTGCACCTATTTCATCAAGATGGTTAACATGTTGCAACCTGTGTTCCATGTAGGAGGACAATGTCGACATCATTTTGCATCATATTGATGGTGTCATCGAGTCTTTCTTGAGAAGGTAAATTCCTGATTTGTCTCCGGACATGATGCTGGCATTTAGTCATGGTTCTCAGCTTCTATTAATCAAGACTATTGAATTTAAAAAATTAGAGTTTCTTTGATATAGTATTAGAATTTAATTGCACTTGGTTTTTTTTTTTTCTTTTTCGTCAAATCACCATGGAAATGGAAATACATTCGTTAAAGACCTTGAGCTCTAGTACTAGCAGTACTGCAAAAAGATAGTAATAAAGTTTTGCCAGCCTCATCAACAAGGTCTGGCAGAAATTTAACAAGTCACTCATTCTTAAAGAAGGTATGCAGGTTCTAGATATCTTAGCCAGTGGATTAGCTGCAATTTATTTTCCTTGTGATTGTTGAATCGCATGAACATCCAACCTTACATCGATCACGCGTGCAACTCAATGGGCTAGGCATGCCTCACATTTTAACTCTTAACATTTATTATTGTTGAGGTTTGTAGCCCAAACAGTTTTCCTTGACACCATAATCCTATAGCCTGATGTCCTGATCCACCATGCTAATGTTGGTTACTGTTGCAAAGAGAAATATGTATTCAAGGCTGCAACTCATGGTGTTGACTGCTATTTTAGTGAGTTGATGGATGACACCATCAGAGTCGACCATGAGATAACACATTCTCGAAAGTTCATGTTGTATCTAAGAACTGGAAGAAGACCTGCTTGGACTCATGGTTAGTAGAAGTGGTAGTTAATGAAGCTTTTAGATTAGCGGCTAACATTACTTTCAGTTGTATCTTAAGTTGTGCAGGAAAGCTTTCTCTTGTTGAACTGATTGAGTGCAGACAGAAGCCACCTACCTTCTTAATGGTTATCTTACTTCCCCAAATTGGGTTTTGGAATGTATTGTTGCTGCATAATTCTAAGATATCACAATTAGTAAAGTAGCAAGTAAAAGCTCAAAGGACATAGACTATTCTTAATTTTTAATTTATAGTTTATGTAGAGCACAAATTCAACTTGGATTTTGAGAACTGCAAGTGCAAAATGTAGTTGCATTGGTGCCGTGGATAGAATGTGGTGGGCAGAAGTATGGTCTGTCTATTTGTTCATGCTCCAAATGCTTGATTAAGGAGGATCACAGTCTGAATTGTGATTACATGGAAAACTATGGAAAATGCAACACTAGGGCATAACCCAAAAATACACACACAGAGAGAGAGAGAGAGAGAGAGAGAGAGAGAGAGAGATGTGGTGACTTTCATGGTGAAGGAACCATTTAGTGAAAACTGATAAAAAATAATGAGCATTATAAGTGGAGTACCATGAAAATTACCTTTAATAACCCTCCTAAATTCATGGTGTTATTTTCGCATAATGAGAAGGAGAAGCATGGAATGGTATAGAATTTCATGAAGTTTGTATGCTAGGTCATTTATACAGCAAGACTGTGCGTGCCAACCAGTGTAATGATGACAGGAAAAATGGTGATCAAGCAAACCATGCTTCGTTCGCTTATGAAATATCAGATTTTTGACAATTGGAACACACCTTTATAATTTTGACGTAAGGTTGTGGGGCTAGTGGGTAGCCTCTGTATCCTCGCTGCTGTAGTCAAATGAACTCAATAATCGTGCCAACTGTGGTTCAGTATTAGCTTCAGAAATTAAGTGATGGTTTTCTGTTCCTAGGTCTCCAGGAAACTAGTGAAATTCTAGGAAAGTCAAATATTGGATGAAGTAACACCCATCTGTAACATTATAATCTTGATCTTCTTCGAATATTATTTGAAATTAAAGTGAGAAACTTCAGAATGCTGTGATGCACCTAATCTATTACCTGCCGTACCTGGGAATCCAAAAAGAATTATTGTCTAGATGTTAGATATTATTAGTTTATAAAATAATAACTTATAGAATACCTATACTTCCAAATTTTGGTTATAACAAGAGCAAGATATTAACAAGTTACAAAGTCATTTACATATCAAAATTGTTGGGCAGAAAGATTTTGCAACCAATACTAAACTTTTGTTCCTGGTGTAAGGGAGTCCCATGGTCTCCCATCTCCAGCCTCTTTATTCTGTCGTCTTCTTATTCACTCCGTGCCACTCATCCACCCTGTTGTATCTGGAATTGTACTTGCAGGCAATCAAATGAAGTGAATGTATCTTGAATTTATGTAATTCCAATCCTATGCATCTGCAACCAATCCTCAAAATCAATTACAACGAGCTATTCTATTGGGAGGGAAAATAAATACTTAAAGCTGTTCAGCCATGTAAATAAGTAGTAAATCTTTTCCATTTCTATATTGTGTTCTTAAAATCATAGATCCAGCCCTTAGATAAGATTATCCAGGATTGATATTCTATGGGAAGCTATGGTGGCAACTCAGTAAGCATGGTAAACCTGAGGCACTGCCAAATTATATTGCATGACTAATAAATTCTTTCCTGACAGAATTAAGCTATGTAATATTACATGCAGTAGCAATTGTTACGAATATGTAAGAGATTCTTTCTTGGAAAATTAAATGACTCCGAACCTTCAGCAAGAAATATGATCTTCCATGTCTGGGAATTTACATATCGCATTGCCATGTCATTCATCTTTTCAACCACTAACTTGGAAACCATGACTATATGAACTATTTCTGTCAGGCTACAATTTAATTTTTTTGGGTGAACAGAAAAATATCATCAGTCAGTGATAGGTTTCAATCGATGTTCCCACATTTCTGATATTTATTTTGCTGGTGGAAAATAAAGATATACTTGCTAGCAGTTTTCTCTGTTTTCTCATGGTGGTTTTTTAGTTTGGATTTCCTATTCCTATTGCATTGTTGGCTTGTCTAGCTCGTCTACTGACTGTCAACAGTGGATTAATTATCGCAGAGAAGTTCGGGAGGCCATCAAGGGCGTGCCTGAGCAGAAGCGTGAAGAATTCAGGGGCTTGCTTTCTGATGCTGCTAGGCCATTTCTACTGGGATACACAGAGCGCTTCATCAACGAGGTAGAACTGTTCTTGGCTTCAGGTCTAAATATTGAAGCCTACGATAAAGTTTGCAAGCAGTGCTTGGCCATGTTGTCTGGTGAAACAAGAGAGCACAGTGAAGAATCAGGTGATGAAGCTCTTCGAGATCGTTACTTGCATTTTCTTGATGTGGATGGAGATGCAACTGATTGAGGAATTGGTCATGGTTGCTTGCATTAACCCAGAAATCTATATATATATAGAGAGACCTAGCCAATTCTTTCTACTTGCTCCCTTTCAACTGGACATCATATAGGATGCTGGATGGTGGAGCAATGGTAACCTCACACTGACTGATAGCGGTGAAAATGAATCAAATATCCATTCAGATCTATTTTTATATCAGAGTCTATTTCATACAGCTACAAATGTGAGTATTTGGCTAATATTATGTTTATATCTGTATTTATCGAAAAAATATAGATATGAATAAATAATTATTTTGTCTATATTCAAATATTCATATTTGGTAATCTTAATATTACGAACTTTTAAAGAAAATTATGATATTGATATAATTTATTTTTCACATAGGTCTCATTCTTTACGAGGTATTAAAGTTACTAGAGAATCTACTCTCTTTTTTTTTCATGTAAGAGTTACTCAGGCAAAATTTAAATAAAAATAATTTATCTATGTTCTTTTTGTATATTAGAAAGTGATTATGGCATAATTATCAATGCTTTTTTACACTATAAGATTTATTCATTGATCTATAATGTTTTTTTTATTATCAGATTTATTTTATATACTAATTATATACTATCTTTCTGTGACTGAAGTTTAATTTTTTTTATCAAACTATATTTTTAATTGATATATGTATTAATTATATATAAATTTTTATAGCAACTATTTATTAATTAAATAACATATTATGTTTTTTTAACAAATTATAGAGTATATTAAAAAAAATATTTTTATTTTAATAGTAGAATCTTTCATAAACGTTGTATTCTTATAAGTCTGATGTTATTATAAGTCTGATGTTATGCTATATCAAAATTTATCTAAAAACATTATTTTATCTCATGAAATTATCATTTTCTTATTTTCATCATTTACAGTATTGAACATTCTAAGCCGATCTTCTGTAAGCAATGTGCCTTCCCATTAATAAGCTACACACACGTGGAAAAGTTAGAGGACTCAAGAAATTTATTTTATTACACAATAGATAGCTAATGCAATTTGAACCACCAACCGCATTTCATCCCATGGATTTTGATAGTGAGAAATTCATTTGCCACTTGATGAATTAATGTATCCTGGTAACGTAAGTATCAAAATAGTTAAACATAAAGTGTCAAAATGAAGTATCGAAATATGTCAACATAAAGTGTCTCACATCAAATACATATCTTATCACAAAAACCAAGTCTAGTTTTATTTTTAACAGTCAACATAAACAAGAAAAAAAAATCATATCAGTCTTAAGAATGTATATTTGCAGCTAACGGTTAGGGTGCAACAAGGTAAGAATATATGCACATCGATAATCCTTCGGCTAATTAAAAATTTAATCAATCTTTTGTACATCACTTGAGATTTTTCTTTCTATCATAATCTTCTGATTTGGAGTGAGGTTCCTCAATTTTAAGAAGTTCATCAATGATTTTCATTCCCTTTCCATGTTGAATGCTACAACCAACTATTTAATATGCTTCCTAGCAGTTTCAAAGATCTTAGAGAGCTAATCTAAGAGGATTTTCACTAATAGATCATCATTAATACTATTTGTTTAATCTCTTTGAGTGATGTTGCCTAGAAGATGAAGAACCCACTCCTTGGCTAGGTTGGATGTGTGTGTGGCAGGTGCAAAATCAATCAAATCTTCTTGGATACTATCCAAACTTACGTTATTGTTGCAATCGGTATCCATGGTCTCTTCATTAATAGTCTTACTAATATTTGTCATCTCTTCATCTCGCTTAATATTCTCTACTGCATCTGCCGGAGTTTCAGCTACTTCTTCAGTTGCTTTATCTCTACGAAACACTATTGCCAACTTGTCCAAATAAGAGATTTTAAACATTATCAAATTACATCCATCTAAAAGTTTGAACACTTTAAATAAAGTAGGGTTAGGTGTAGCATTTTAAAATATATAAATGTAATTTAATAGCATTTAAAATAATATTAGTTAAGCATAAATGTCAAACCATATAGTCATAATTTAGTAAAATTTAAAACATATCGTTGTTAAGTGTAACATTCTAAACTATATGGGTGTAATTTGATAATGCTTAAACCATAAAAATAATATCAAAAAGCAAACAAAGAAGGATGAACCAAAACTAGTTGTTGGTTTTCGAATAATTAGCATTTCCTATTATCCAACCACTAAGGTTGGAGGTGGGTTGGGTTGGGTCACACCATGGCCTGAGCATGGTTTTAAACTCTTTTGGGGGGCTTTGGTTGGGTCAGTTCCAATTTTTTTTCAGAAATTAAGTTTGTTCCCAGTTCGAGCTTGAAATTTTATTTGGATCAATACATAATAATTCATTTGAGCCAAAAATTGAATTAACAGAATCAATTTTTCACTTTTAAATTTTTACATAAAAGCAAGCAATCTTTAAAATAATTGTATCAACTTACTTTACAATATTAGCTACAATATAAAGAACTATTTTCACTTAATTGATAACAAATTTAGTATAAATTAGAAAAGGTCTATCATATTTTAAGATTTTGAAATTATTTGGGCTAGATTTGGGTTTAAGTAGGGCCAATTCCTGAGGCCTACTTTTGGTTCGAGTTCAGATCAGACCAAGTAACGGTTGAAGCCTGGTTCAGGAAATTTTTTTTTTGGGGTCTAATTTTAAGCCTAACTCAGCCCAAATTAGTTTGGGCCTCACCTATGGTCCGGACTAAACTTGGTTTGGCTCAATGAGCTCACTTCCAACCAGCTTGAACCCACTTCGAGCCATGGAAAAGACTTTGTAAATCACATCCGGTGCAGCAAATTTACATGGGCTACACTGCCCCTTCTTATTGGTCGATACCCATTAAAAATGTTAAAACAGCTTTACGACATCCGAGAGAAAAAATTACAATATTCCAGTTTTAAACTTACGACACCGTAGTTATAAAATTAAGACACCCGTTAAGAAAGCAAAAAAAAAAAAAAAAAAAAATACAACACCCCGGTTTTAAACTTACGATACCGTAGTTATAAAATTAAGACACTCATTTAGAAAGCAAAAAAAAATTATGGTACCCCAGTTTTAAACTTATGACACCGTAATTATAAAATTAAGACATCCGTTTGGAAAGATGTCTGTATACAATTTTCAAAAACAAATTGTCTAACGTGCATTAATACCGTTCAGCTTTTTTTGAAATTTGTGTACAGATACGTTTTTGAGTGGATATCGTAATTTTATAACTACGATGTCGTAAGTTTAAAACTGAAGTGTCGTAAGCTTTTTTTTTTTTTTGCTTAATTTTATAACTACGGTATCGTAAGTTTAAAACTGGGGTATCATCTTAACTTTTGACGTGACGTGCATTAATACCGATTTTTTTTTTTTTTGGAATTTGTGTACAGACATGTTTTCTGAATGAGTATCTTAATTTTATAACTACGGTGTCGTAAGTTTAAATCTGGGGTGTCGTAAATTTTTTTTTTTTTTCTGAACGGGTGTCTTAATTTTATAACTACGGTGTCGTAAGTTTAAAACTGAGATGCCGTAATTTTTTTCTCGGGATATCGTAAAGCTGTCTTAATATTTTTAATGTGTATCGTATGCATGTGGACCAATAAAAAGAGACGATGCAGTCCACGTAAGACTTGCTGCACCGACTGCAGTGTACAAACTCTTTTCCTCGAGCCATAAACACCACCAAAATAGAGAGACTACGCAAACTATAAAAACCCAAAAATATAGGCTTATTGATCTATTGCCCTCCTTCAACCTCCACTTCGTTTCAAATACCAAACTTTTCTGCATGCCGTCCGCAATCGTTGCTGATTTTTGTGTGGGGAGCTACCTGGAATTGCAGCAATTGGAGTGGTGGTGGGCTCAGTGGACCACATCGAGGTTAACACATCAATGAGGACCACGAAGAAAAGGTGGAGAAGTACATAGACAAACCATGAGAAAGGAGACAGATGTGAAAAAAGAAGAGAGATTTATGGATATTTAGTTCCCATCCTAATTTAAAACTCCAAACATCTTTTTGAATTTTAATCCCATCAATGATTCTCTTGGAGAAGTTTCATTGGCCATTGTAAGTACAGTGACATTTTGCTATCATCCAGCAGAGACTTGTTTAGTCTTCTTTATTTTTAGTGAACTTTGACATACCACTAGCTAAAAGTTGACACTATGTAGATAGCTTGGATATACCACTTATATACCTGATGATAGTGTTTGGATGTCAAAAAGTTATTATAAGAATAGAAATACGAATTCCCTAGAAATAGCTTATTTTTCTTGTTATTTCAAATTTCTGTTTGGTTTGAAAATGAGTATTCCATTTTATTCCAATGCAATTAATGCAGTGTTATTTCAAATTGTGTTTGAATGAAATGGGAATAAGCCTCTATTCAATAAGGAATAGACGAAGAGTTTTTAGAAATCTCAAAAATAGCCCTGACCAAATGATAAAAAAAAATTAGATTACCAATTTATTTATTAATATAATTACTTAAATAAATTATTTTTTATTAATTAATTTATCATTATAATTTATTAAAAGTTTACATGTTATGGACATATATTAGTAATGGTTAGCAAGAAAATAGTGGATTATACTATTACCTTTTTGCGGTGGACATTGTTATGTACATATATTGATAACAGTTAGTCAAGGCTACATTTTTTCCTTCTTTATATTTAATATCATAAATTTTTTCGATAGAGAAGGTAATAGTTAATTTTTTTTTTTAGCCACTGTGCTTGAAATACAGTAAATAAAAATAGGGTTATTTCATGAGGGAGCATGGAATACGAATTGTAGAATAAGAATGTTTGATCGGAATATCAATTCCTAAGAGAGCTCACCACCTTTTTTTTTTTTTTTTGCCTATTTGAGAGAATAGGATAGAATAAAGCCCTATTCCAAAGCATCCAAACACTACAGTCAGGATTTAATGCATTAATCCTATATCTAGAACATCATAAAGCGTACCGCACCTGTATGTGTGATTGGCCAACTCATACAACCAATTGGAAGGCTGAATCAGAGCAAAATCTAGCATGCTTTGTTCTTCCCCTTTCTTGTCAGACAAAATTTCACCAGCCTACAAATCCTAGTCTCAGCCTTGTTTTAATTGAAGTGGTAACAGGTCATAGCAGCTGATAGAGTACATGGGAAACCAGAAGTTGTTATCTTGTTGCATTGCTTCCTGATAAATTTGTGAGTAGTTGAAGTAGGTTTAAAAAAAAAAAAAAAAAAAACTAGTGAAGAAGATAATTTGTCTGGGCGCCAAGAATGTTCTCGTATTGTTTGTTCAATTAGTGCGCAGACTTTTATCTTCTCTTGGGTCCATAGTCAGGAGTGCAAACATTCATCCGACACCTTGGATGAAGGAGAAAAATTGAAGGGCTTTGCATCACATTTGTTATTGTTTTTGGAGGGCCAAAGTGCTGTCGAGAGGATTAAAAGCACTTAGTGTGATTTCGACATGTTTGGTAAAAATTATCCAATACCTTCTGGTCTCTTCCAGAAACCAGAAATATCTCTTAAAAAAAAAAAAACTTCAGATTTGAAGCTTTTGAATAAAAGGCCCTATTTTCGATATGAAAGCTATTTTTATTCAGCTATGAGTGTGAAACATAAATATAATCATATTTAATATTATGATACTTTTTAATTTAATTATCAAGCACATACTAAAGTTTCACAACATTTCAAAAATATAGTTACTAGATAATAAATATTTTTTTTATTAAAAGTTCTATAAACAAAAGCTCTCAAATGAGCCTAGCTAGGATAAGCAACATTTGTTAAGATTACAAAATTCAATGCTATCAAGCTATATATATGACTTGGTTTTCTCACAAAAATTTTATAAAAATATTTTGATTAGCAGACTATTAGATGGCCTATTCTATATGGATGGTGCCCACAGACAGCTTCTGATAATGTCTTAAAATGTCACATAAGCAAAAATTATGAGTTGAAGAAACTAGCTAGGATCCTTAATTACATTTATAGTGGGCCAAAAATAATAAACTTGAGAGTATATTTTTCAACTCCTCAAATTAAGTGGGGAAAGGGCATTTGATAATATCAGCAATGCTGGCTTGATGAAAACAAGGCAATGAACTTTAAATTTCGGACATCAAATGGGGAGTCTCTTTTAGATCCTGCATTATAAAGACAACTTGGTGGTAATCTTTTCACTCCAACATGCTCCATATTAATCATTTTTCTTGTCGGCCTCATGAGAAGCGATGCAATGCCAAGTGTCTTATCATTTTTGAGGCCAGATATTTGCCCATCCGACCATATTGTCCATTATCTTTTGATACACTAAGATGTGGATTGAATCCACACACTGGACATTTTCACAAGCAGCATTTTTTATTTCATGAAGAAGCCCACTCTATAGTAAAAGCTGAATAACTTTTTTGATCTTTTTGAATGGTGGAAGATCCCCTCCTATTTCATGGCACATTCTTATTTTTTTGGACTGTGCCAACTTAAATAGAAATTACTTCCTATTTCTTTCTCATGTCCTGTCTTTTGATAATTATAATTGCCTCTAGAAATTCTTTTGTGTTATACTTATCTAGGTCTAAATATTTGAGAATAAACCACTCATGGGTTTGAACTAGAAGCTACCATTACTAAGTAGAGAAGTGCAGCCATTAGTACAGCCCCTATTTCACTTGTGATTAGAAGTTCAAATTCAATTAGTTGTAAGGAATAATGCGAGCTATTGTGACTTGCAAAGAATGTTAAGATTGATTCTCATGTTGGCAACTACACTCTCTCTCATACCTTTTGTTTTGTTAAAAAGTTCTAATGTATGTAGCATTGGGAAGGGAGAAAAAAACTCTACCATATAGCAAGAGAGGATTTGTGTGATTTAGGAGTTAGTCTGGTACATAATAAGTTTGTGATTGAAATATCAATATTATATGTATCAATGAAGTTTTTTTTTAGCAGTAACATCCTAAAGAATACATATACAGAAATACTAATCCAATCAATCGTGTGCTTTCTCCTCTTGGTTTCTTTTACTCCAATCTCAAGGTAATTTATTGTTTAGTTTGAGAATGAGTATAGCCAAAGTAAACTTTCATTATCATGCATATTTTTCTTGTTATGCATGTTTTGCCTTGGGTCACTGAATGATATTGGATAGTGTTGATGCCCAAAATTAGTTTCCGAATGTCAATTGATATAAGAACAAGAACTCGTTTGATAGAATACAGATCATTGACTTAAGATAGACTTCATGTAAATTGGCTAAGAGAGGTCTAGAGATTTTTTCTAAAAGAACCCTCTGATGCTCAAATAAATATATAAATCAAAGAGAAGAAAAATAAGAAAGAAATCTAGCCCTCTTAACCCTCTACAGTACTTGTTTATAGGAGGTGGAGAGTCTTGATTTTAGTTTTGATCTACTTGGTGGTGAATGGTTAGTTGTGCTTAGCTTTCTAAAATTGGTGACACATTTGGTAGATTCTTCTTCTGTATAGGACTTCTTTCTTTGGGACGTCACTTGTTTCCTTCTGGTTAGTTGTCTAATTTATACCATATTACTTGTACCACATAAGTTTGAGCATGAATTTATACTCGGCTCATGAAAATAAGTTAGTTTATCTATTGTCAACTTCATCAAACTTTCTACTCATCTTAGGCGTGTTTGCTCAACTATAACAATATTGGTCAATTATATATGCTTAGCTTCGCATAGTGGGTAACAGATTTGGTGGGATTCTTCTTTGTATGGAATGTTCTTCATTAAGACCGTCATTTGTCAGTTGCTCAATTTATACCATATTGCCTAACACCTATAAGTTTGAGCTTGAATTTATACTTAGCTCGTGAAAGTAGATCAGCTTATCCATGGTCGATTTTATTGAACTTTTCACTTATCTTGGGCTTGTTTGTTCAACCATGGCAGTTCTGGACTCTTGAGCCTAAGTCATCTCAATCCAAGCTCAAGTACCCTTAGACCTTAGTGTAGTTGGTTGGGCAATTACTAACATGAACTATTGTAGAATTGGATTGCCACCAAATCGAACTATGGGTGAGTGACACATGGCATTTATTGCCATTTGAGGTGGCATTTATGATAGCCCAAAAAATTAAGAATCACGTTGCCTTTCATGTATTCATTTTATACATTATATAAGTAAGGGAATAGGGGACTCTATTTACTATACTCTTAGCGTTTTTCTACTCCTCAGTCGAAATGTTCTGGTGCCCATTAGCTTCTCTTGCTCAACCTTCTTAGATTGTCATTCGTTGGTCTACCTTCTTAGTTTTTTAAGAATGTTTCTTGTTTTGTATGCTTAGGTTCGTAACCCTTTCTAACACTTTAAGCTACTTTAATAGCTATTTTGATGCTTTGAGTGGATCCACTTTCTACAATGATTCCCTAACTTGGAGCACCTTAGATTAATCTTTTGTCCTCATGGCCTTAGGGGAGGTAATCTTTAGTTTCATAGTCGAGAAGTGTAATTACTTTAAGGTCTATTGTACTTCATTTCCAACTTTCATCCTTAGAGTCCCTAATCAAAGAGTATAGGACCTCTAATCATGAACCAAGTTGGCTCTCCTTTTAGGAAGAGACTTTGAAGGTAGGGTTAAAACTACCTCATGTAGGCTATCTTTTTCTTTTTTTTTTTTTAGTACAAAGCAGCTTTTACTCAACCAATCCCAAACTCCTAGAGACTTATAGTCAGCTTTATGTCCTGTATATCTCTGCTAGGAGTTTTATTATTGTTAGATTTATTTTGAATTCTTTATATAATTAAAGAGCACTCTACTGAGCTCGGCTAGTAGTACATCCATACTCAAAATGATTAAAAGCTTTTATCTGGTAGCCTGACCTCCACCCATAGATGGATACGTTAGTTTTTTCTTTTTATTTAAGTAATGATTTTTAGCCATTTAGCATAGCTTGGGGGTAGTTGAGCAAGAAGCTGAATTTTCTTCCTCTACATAGCCAGGATGAGGAGGAGCTCCTGACCCAGCTTGCTTATGAAAAATCGTTAAGATTGCCAAGTTGTTAATAGAGGTGATTTTAGTCAAGGCCAACTTGAGCCTAGCTTAGCCTAGGGTTACTTTTTCTTCTTATACTCTTTAGCTTTGATCAATTTCTTTTTAATCAAGTTCTATAACATGTTTTTTTTTGTTTAAATATTGTAGACACGCTAAACTTGGTAACTCTCTAGAAGGTGACTAAGCCTAAGAGGTGGCAACCATGGAACCATCCACATTTTGGTGAAGAAGAAGAAGACTGCCTTCAAGGGCGAGTCTTTCTATTGAGATGAGACTAGCCAAGTTAAGGCTAAGGCCAGACAGCTAATTGACATCCAGCCATTTTCTACTCTAGGCCCTTCCATCGATGTGAGGGAGATAGTGTAAGAGGCAGTTATAACTTTCTCCTTGGGCTTGAACGTTACTTTGTTGAATTAGATCGTCCATTTCCTTCAAACCCTTGTCAGACCATAATGTTCCTCTTAAAAATCGAGCTTCAATCCCATCGATTGAAGATCATCATTCGTGGCACCATCCACATATAGTCAGAAGTATGGTAGTAGAAGTATAAAGTTTATCACAACAAGTGCATGGATGTATTGCATCATGGTCCAAGTCAAATGCATGCAATATTAATAAATACATATATAAGTCAATGTTGAAGTCAAATGAATTTTAGTAAGTGTTTGAGCATGAACCCTCCATGCACATTACCTCATTTATTAATCATTATTAATGAATTATTAACATTCTACTATTAAAATGTGCCAATTAGTGAAGTAATGCTGCTAAGAGATTTGACAATTCTACTCTCCTTGTATATTATTGGTTTTATAAAATATTTCTATTAGAATTTTTTTAGGGGAACACAAGTTCAAAAAGGAAAGGTTTTCCATGTATGAATAGGATTTTAATTTTATCCTGTATAGGTTAGGAATTTAAAAGGCAAAGAAAAACATGTTTTCATATTCTTATAAAACTATAGTCCTAGTCTATATAGGATATTATATACTTATCTTCTATATAAGCACATGTAGCCCCGAGTTTTAGTGTAATCCTAGATAAATTAAATAATTATTGTAAGAGTTAAGGAGAGAACCCTATTAGGTGTACGTTGGATTAGGAATTTGAGAGAAAATCCCTGATAGGAAAGATCCTAATAATTTCAAAGTTTTTTGAGGAATAATTTTTATAATCTTTAGTTTTTTTTTTTTTATATAGTGTAGTTCTCTGCTTTGCTTTGCTTTGCTCTGGATGTAAGCCAGTGGATGAATCAAGTAAATCCTTATGTTTCCTCTTTTATTTTAATTTTATCCTTTTATCTTTCTCCTTGATATTTTATCCTCTGCATTCCTTTATCATATCAAGTGGTATCGGTGCTTCCACTGTCACAATAAATGGTATCAGAGCCTAGGGTCTTTTTGAGTCTAGGTTTCAACCTTTAGTCCCTATGGTGTATCTCATGAACCTTGAAGGAGCATATTTCTTGGAGCAATGCTACTAATCAGCCTAAATCTCAAGGTTGCACTATGTTTGGAGTAGCATAGAGCTCATAGCACCTAAGATCTTATTTAGATCTATTTTGACATGAATTTTGAAGCCCCATGCATGAAAGAGAGGTGTTTTTAGGTGAAGTTGTGAGCCCCTGTCGGGCTCTAAAAGAAAGTCTGATCAGAGACCTCGGATGAGGCCTACCTCCGTCGTTGAGGTCTTGGCCATTAGAAGGTGATGATAGTCAGAAGGAAGGAGCAAAAACGAGATGTTGGAACATGATCCTACTAGTGGCTAGTAATGAAAGACAACATATTCAAATAGTGATGGAGCAACAAATGATTTTTGATTTTGGTGGTGAAGAGAGGGAGGGGGGGTTGTTGGAAGAAGGTGATGGCAGTGGTACCTCAGAACACTACTCCATTGCATCCCAGTATTTTTTTAGTCATGTAGTCTTTGAATAGGGATCAAGTTCCCCTATATTTTTTTAAGTCAGATTATGGCTTGAGGCCATCCCTTCTGATTGAAGAAGAAGGCATTTCATTGGAGAAGCATGGTTGAGAGGTGGTGGCTACTAGAAACTCCCTCTATTAGTAATTGCAGAGGTGGTTGGCTAATTCATGCTAGGTCAGACAGTGGTGTTGCCATCCTTCATTGGTATTCAAGGCCATCTATGACCGTGAGGATAAGACCAGCAAATTTAGCTACTGGATCTTGATTTTCTGTCGACGCTAGGCATCATCAAAAGAAAAGACGTTGATATGGCTATGGTTATTTTCAATAATGCAGCAAATTGATGGTGGAGGAGGATCACCGGTGGAGAGAGAAGCTGTTGTACCAACATAAGGAAAAAATAGAGAGAGAAAAAAAGGAAAAAAAGAAAAAAGAAAGAAAAAGGAGGGAAAAAAAGAAAAACTAAATTATTTTTATTTAAAAAAAGAGTTTTTTTTTTGTTGAAAAGTTGGTATTCCAGTTGGAATAAGTCTTGGATAGTCTGGAGTAAGTCTAAAATAGAGTTAGAATAACTTAGAAGAGAAGAAGTTATTTCAAGAAGGCTATCTTAGTGAACTTAGTTGATTTGGTGGTAAGAGTTTATTAGGGCCTAGTTGGTAAGGGGTTTATCCAAAAAGTCTAGGAGAATTTTTTTTTAAAAAAAGTCTTGTTGATTGAGAATTTAAGTTGGTGAACTCAGTTAGTTGAAAAGCTTACTTAGTTATATTAAAGTCTTATTTGGTGAATTTAGTTAATTCAAAACCTACTTGGTGAGCTTAATTGCTTGTGAGGCTTATTTAGTGGGCAGAGTTAGTTGAAAGCCTTACTTGGTGGAGCTCAATTAGTTGAAAGGCTTATTTGGTGAACTTAGAAATCTTCTTGTTATTTTGATGAAAGACCTGGTTCTTCGTTGATGATGATGATAAAGTTTATAATCGAGAAGTTTGACCATACTAAAAGCTTTAGCTTATAGTGAGACAAGATGCATGCTATCTTGATGTAATAAAAATTGTAGAAGGCACTCTTCGAAAAAGAATATATTTTTTGCATTGAATAAGGAGAAGAAGGAAGAGATGGATGCCAAGACCTTAGCTGTGATACAATTGTGCTTGTTTGATGAGATACAGTATGAAATTATGAATAAGAAGATGCATGCTTCATTATGATAAAAGTTGGAGTTGTCATATCTAATGAAATCCTTGCCAAATAAGTTGTAACTGAAACTCTATTTTTTCATGCTATGCATGGCCCAAGGTACGTCTATTAAGTCCCATCTAACTATATTTAATTTAATTATTATAGATTTGCAACCAATTAATGCTAAGGTAGAGGAAGAGGAGCTCTCTCTCTTTGCTAAGTTATATAAATATATTAGAGATACTTTGTTTTATGAAAAAAATTCTCTTTGTATAAAAGAAGTTAAAGTAGCTTTGTTCTCTAAAATTTACTTGACAGGTAGATAATGGGTAATATAAGGTGATAACCAGGGATAAGGCTTGGTGGTTAAAGGATAATCTAATGAGAGGGGCTCGACTTATGGTAGAGATAAGTTCAGATCAACGTCGAAGCATAGCAACTTGATTTGCAACTATTGTAAGAAAAATGACACATAAGACTAATTGTTATAAGTTGAAGAATAAGTAGTAGAATAGTAATAATTAAGGTTAGAAGGAAGTTGATAAGAGTGCTAAGGCTAGTTTGATAGAAGGAAATTTGAATAATTCTGATAATGTTCCTTCTATGACTAAAGAAGTCGGATTAAATGATCATTAGATTCTGGATTCAGTTTGTTCTTATCATATTTGTGCTAACAAGTATTGGTTCTCTATATATAATCTTGTTCAAGGTGGAGTTATGTGATAGGCAACAATATAAAATGCCTTGTTATTAGAATTGGAATAGTTCGAATCAGGATGTCTGATAGCATAATGAGAACTATATCAAATATTCGGTATGTTGCGAAATTGAAAAAGAATCTAATCTTTTTGTATACTCTTCATGAGAATAAATTTAAGTCTTCGACTATAAATAAAATTATGAATATCAATAGAGGTTCTCTTATTATGATGAAAGCTAGTGGACTGAGAAGCTGTATATGTTTCAGCATTCTACTAATCATAATCCTCCATATTAGATTCTTTGATGCATACTTCTCTAGTTGAAGCTCCAGGTGCGTCTATGGTTGAATAGTTCAGTATTGATAGGGACAGACCAAGAAGAGAAACAAAGCCACTACTGAGATATGATTTTGAAAATTGTTAACTTATGCTTTGTCAGCGGTATGAGAGGTAATTGATTTTAGTAAGTTTCTTTTGATGGCTAAGTTCAAACATTGCTTGGACTTGATTAGCATTTGCAGCTGTAAATTATACCCTGTTAGGGGTAAACAAAGGAGGTGGAGGAGATTCAGAGATTTCAATTATCTTTCAAAATCACTTGTGAATTCAAGCTAAAGTAATGATTTGTTATAACTTGTATTAGAATTCACAAGTTTACAAAGGAAAGCTTTTCATATTCAGCTAAAACTTTAGTCCTAGTTTGTATAGGCTTGGAACTCACAAGACAATGAAAGACATGTTTTCATATCTTCATAAAACACTAATCTTAATCCATATAGGATACTATCTTTTTTTATTTAAGCACATGTAGTCTTAACTTTCAGGATAATCCTGAGTAATGTAGAAAGTTATTATGAGAGTTCAGGAGAGAACTCTGTTAAGCATGTATGGGATTAGAAATTTGATAGAGAGTTTTCGGTGAAAAAGAGATTCCAATAATTTTAGAGTTTGCTGATAATCAGTTCTTATAATGCTTATTTTTTTGTAGTAAAATTTTATACTCTTCTTTTTTTATAGATATAAAAAAGTAGTCAAACCATATAAATCCATATATTATGCTTTTATTTTAATATTTTTTTATCTTTCTATTTAGCATTTTATTTTTTATATGTCTTTATTATATCAAGTCATATTAGTGCTTTTGTTGTTACAATAATTTTGGAAGTAAGTTGCCTCATAGTGGCAATCTCTATCAATACCTATGCGCATTAAAAAAAAAAAGAAGAGAAACTTTATTAATGGCCTTGATGTCTTTAGCAAGACATCCCCACTTTTACTGTTTTCTTTTGTATTTATGTTTTTTTTTCAAAGACAGGACATCCCCACTCTTACTGTTTTCTTTTGTATTTGTGAGAATTTAGCAAAGGCCAAGTTCTTCATGCAACATTAATTTGAATTTATCTACATTATTAATACCCTACCAAAGGATCCTATTTTTTTTGGTACAGACGGATGATCATACTATCCTAGTACGAGTCAACCGTGATAGATCAGAATACAAAATCTGCTTAAGCACAAGGGGCAAGAGTCACCTTGGTTCCATATCTAAAACCCAGTATGATGGGCCACAGAGGCTACTATCCAATCAGCCGCAGAATTGGCTTCATGATAGATATGCCAGATATGGGCTCTATGGACTTTCGAAGAATAGACCATATGTCGTGGAGCAGCGGATTGATAGAGGCTTGGTTGCAGCTTTCCTTATGAATCCATCAGATGACAGTGAGCGAGTTCCCTTCAATGAGAAGGCTATGAGTATGAAGAATCCGAGAAACATAGGCAATACCAGCTCAAGCTGCATAAAGCTCAGCCATCGGGACAGAGGAGTCAAGAGTGCCAAAGCCACCCGCTGATAGTAGATCTCCATCATACCCTCGAATAATAAAAGCTGAACCAGCTAGTCTACCTCGCATACTCCCATCAAAGTTGATTTTGACAAACTCTGAAGGGGAAAACCATATGCCGATTCACTACCAAAATAGCAGGGAAACCTCAGTGGACAGAGGTGTCTGAATCAAACCCATTGCGATGATGTGCGAATTTCACCGCCAGAGATCTGACCTTCCGCATAATCCTATGAAAAGATATAATCATCAGTGAAGATAAGTTGGTTCTGTAATAATCAGATCTGATAGGCTGTAGCAGACCAGAGGGTGCCCTGCTGCTGGGTGGCCCTCCAAAGATTGTGAAGGAAAGACTACTGCAATGACCGCATATCATCCTCTCTACATTGATAACCCATCCTCATCCACATCCATCTCGCTCTGGGGTAGACGAAGATGGCATAGTCAGTATTCTCCTTCTTCTGCCCACACAAAGGACAAGTAGCCTGGATGACCAAACCCCTTCTAGATAGTAGAGAACAGGTAGGAAGACAGTCCTAGACAAGCTTCCATATGAAGAGCTGGACCTTGAGATGGATGGAAAGCTTTCAGATATAAGCAGCATCCTTGTGCACTGAGGCTGTGACCTATAAACCTTCATAAGGTCTCTGGTGGGAGCCTTAGAAAGACATGATCTTCTCCATAACCTAGTGTCAGCTGTATGCTCCGGGATGAACGAAATAGTAAGAATCCGACAAGATAACTCCTCACCAAATAAATATGTCACCGTAGGGGTATGCCATGAGAAGAGAACCTGAGAGATCAGATCCTTGACCCTCATACTGGATGGAACATCAGTACTAATGAAAGTAGGCCATCATGAAAAGGAAAGATCAGTAATCCATGTGTCCTGAACAACATCAACTGAGGAGCCATCTCCAATCATCTACGAGATGTTATTTAGGATAGTCAAGCATACCGACAAGCCTCCTTCCAGAAGAAGAAATACCCATGGAAAGGCGAAAGATCCATAGTAGTATTCCAGTCACCATATCTAGCACGCATAAAAGAGCTTCATAGATAGTGCGGATCAAGTAAAAACAGTGAGGCATGCCTAGCAATCAAAGCCTCTTTCTTGACTATTAGTGACTGGATTTCAAGACCACCCTCATGAATTGGCATGCATACCGTATCCCATGCCTGAAGGTGAATGCCGTGACCATCCTGCATAGTTGCCCAAAGAAAGTCTCAGAAACATCTCTCAACTCTACTCAAATAAGTAATCGGGATGACAACATTAGATAGAAGATGCAGAGGAAGGAAAGTAAGAATCGAGCGAATAAGGGTAATCCTTGCCATCATGGATAATCTAGTGACCTGCCATCTATCAATGCGATTACGGATCCGATGCTCAATATCAGTGAAATCACTACTGCGAGGTCGTCTTCCTATGATAGGGATTCCCAAGTACGATAACCTATCTACCTTACTAGAGATACCCAAGGTTTGGTGTATAGCTTCTCTGAAAGTGCTGATGGTCTTCGAGCTGAAACATATCATAGACTTTTGTAAATTGACCTTCTGACCAGAAGCCTGACAATAGCTCTATATAAGGGAGGCAAAAGATACTGCATTGTGAACCGTGGCCTAACCCAGGAGAATACAGTCATCAACAAACAACAGATGAGAGACTGAGGGACCTAGGGGGCTTGCCATGAAGGGGATGATACGACAATCGTGCTGTGCCTGAAAGAACGCACGGGAGAGATCGTCCACAGTCAGGATGAATAGAAAAGGAGATAATGGACACTCCTATCGCAGCCCCATAGAGTGGAAAAAATTGGTCTGAGCTTCGTTGATAAGCAGAGAGAAAGATGGCCTCTGAATGCAAGCCATGATCCAATCAATAAATAGGCCATTAAATCCAAATTCATAAAGAGTTTGGTGCAGGAATGCCTAGCTCATTCTATCATATGCTTGCTCCATATCAAGCTTGACAGCCATGAGGCACTGTCTGGCAAAGGCTCTCTATAGATCATGCATAAATTCTTGAGCAATGAGGATGTTATCTAAAATACTACGTTCTCTGATAAAGGCCTCTTGTTCAGTAGAAATAAGGTGAGGGATCACATCTTGCAAGCGTATGACAAGGAGACGCGCATAGACCTTATACAAGATTATGCACAGGCTGATGGGCCGATAGTGTTAAGGGATGGAAGCATCCGTACGCTTAGGCACAAGAGTGATGAAAGTCTAATTTCGCTTAGTAGGAATGGATTTGGATTAGAAGTCAATCTGAATGGCCTAAATAACCTCCTGGCCTACAATATCCCAGTAGTGACGGAAGAAGAAAGACGAAAACCCATCGGGCCTAGGGGCCTTATCGGGCCCAAGTTCCCATAATGCCAAATGAATCTCCTTTGCAGTGATTGGCCTAGTAAGAAGATCATTCTCATGAGTAGACACCTTCTTGGAAGGTGGGACCAGGTAAACAGGAACCCCATCACCTGTAAGCTCAGTCCATCTGGACTGAAAGAAGTAAAATAACCAATCCCAGATGACTTCATTATCCTTTTGATAATGCCCCTCCTCATCAACATACGCCGAATCATGTTGGCAGCACATTGCTTCAAGGTTGTCTGATGAAAAAATCTGTTGTTGCGGTTCCCATCACAAATCCACTGTACTCTAGACCTCTGCCTCCAATAGATCTCCTACTGCTGAAGAAGAGAGTGGTAAAGAGCGAGCTTAGCTCAGAGAGATGTGAGATCAGTATCAGGAAGATAACCTTCCTGATTCTCTCTGGTCTGCAGGAAAGAAATATCAGCTTCCATCTGTTCAACTTTTTTTACTAAGTCTCCAACCTTCAATCTGTTTCATCTACATAGCCCGTGTCTTGCTAATTTCAGCCACCTAGATAATCGATAAGTAGCATTACCTCTGACTGGTATATGCCAGACCTAGGATATGATGGACCGAGCCAAGGAATAAGAAGTCCAGAACTGCTCGAATCTAAACTATCTCCACTGATAAGTATCAACCTCAGTGGATATCAAAATGGAACAGTGATCGGAGGCAATCCTAGAAAGGTAGGAAACAGTAGCAGAAGGATGCTTCCAAAGCCATTGGACTGTGGCCATGGCTCTGTCCAGTCTCTTCCAAATATGAGCAAAACCCTGACGGTTGTTACACCAAGTAAATTGGGGACCCGAGAACCCCAAATTCAGTAGCCCAGCAGAGGAGATGAAGGTCCTGAACTCAGAGATTTCTGCTGAACCAATAACCTGCCTGCCACCTATCTTCTCATTAGCCCTAATAATAAAATTAAAGTCACCAGCTATAATGGATGGGAGACCCTGGCCAAGAAGAGAGAGTAACTTCAACCATAAAACATGCCTATCTCGAAAGTCAATGCTAGCATAAACACCCGATAGAAGCCAGAGATCAGAAGTCCCCTCAGAGATGATAAGAGTAATCTGCTGTGGTGCACTAATGAAAGGCATCCACTGTGATAGAAGTGTTGCGCCATATGGCCAAAATCCTACCATAGATCCTCACTGACTCCACAGCATAAGAAGACCAAGATCTGCCAATCTGCCTCCTAAATCGAACCGAACTGTCTCTCGATAATCGAGTTTCCAAAAGAACACAGATATCAAAATTATGCAACTGTATTAGTCTCCCAAAAGAAGATCGAAATGAAGGTTTTTGAGCTCCTCTAATATTCCAAATTAGGATCTTCATTAACTAGTTGGAGGGAAGGTGGGGCCCAACCTGGTCCTCCAGCATAGCATTATCAAAAGAGCACCAAGTAGGCAGGGTACTATCCTCAATCTTTTGGGTTGTGCAATCCATCATTTGAGCTACAGTCTCAGCTACCGTCTCTTCACCCCGAGGGAGCACAGTAGATATCTTAGAACCAATGCCTTGCCCCTGAATTGCCTCTTTAAGGCAAGAGACTAGCAACTCGTGGCTTCGGCCCTCTGCCTTGGATGGCTAGGCCTTAACCCCCTCAAGGCCTATGCCCTGGCTACAAGTCGCCTGATCACTCTTGCCAGTCAAGACAATAGGACCAAAAGCTAGGATCAGAGATGCCCTAGCAATACCTTTTCCTTTTCTTTTGTCATTTTTGGAAATGATATGCTGAACTTGGGTCTCCACAGGTCTGGCCCGCTTAGAGGGATCCGAATTGGCATTCCTGCGAGCCATGGGCCTACCAACCCATTTGTTAACCAAGAAGGGCAAATGGGTTCTCTGAAACAAATTTTGGTTCAGCTTATGGTTCAGCTGAATACCAGTAGTCTCAGCATGGGTTTCAACCATCTTGATACCCTTTGTTTCACTGAAACTGACACTGCCTCCTACATCCGGCACAGCTTGAGATCTCATAACTCCCGTCTTCGCCCTAGCATCCACCTAGTTCAGCCCCCAGCTACCGGGACCAAGGGCCTCATAGACTTCTAAAGGTGCCGGCGAGCTAGCTTCTCGGGGACTTGCCAACCATCCAGCAATGAGGCAGGTTTCTGAATATTAGCCGAAGTAGAAGAGCCCGGCCACAGATCAGAGGCAGCAGGGGTAGCAGCTTGGGTCTTCCTCTTCAGCTCCGATGGAGAAGACCTTTGCCGATGAATAGCTACCGTCCAGGGACCATAACTAAAGCCAGGCGATGGCACCCTTGAGTCAGGCTGAGGTAATGGCGAGCAAGGTCCATTGAGGTGCAATGATCTGCAGTTGGAGTAGATCCCCTCCAAATGCTCAAATGCAAAATGTTGCCAGAAGGGAGATTGATTCCCTCGCACTCGAACTCCCAACCATAGCGATCTCCTCAAATTGACTCACACACGCCCGTGCAAAACCCCTCCTGATCTTCAGCTGGGAAGCAATGTCGGAGAAGATAAAGTGCCCCGCCGAAGCTAGAATTTGCTTTCAATATGTCATCGTTCTAGTACTCCATCATCAAATTGGGCAGTCTCACCCGCACGAGAGCAGAGGCCACGAAGTCCACCAAAGGGATGAACTCCGGTCTCCAACCCTCAGTGGCAAGTGGTTGGCCATTGACCACCCACGGCTTACCCAGAACCAGCTCTTTAGCTTTAGGATCAGTAAATCGGAAGATGTGGCACTGGTGAGCAAGGCTAACGGGTTCAATTTCGCTAGGGACACCATCTCGCCGAAATTCTTGGATGATAGCGTCCGACGAAACCCAGCGAAAGAAGGTTCTAGCCAGAACTGCCTTCTCCTCCCATCAGTCAATTTTCATCTCCAGCGCCCCTGTCAGAACCTAGACTATATCGAAAAAATGGCCCTCCAAAGCCGCCACCACCTTCGGCGATGGGGAAGGTAAAACCCACGCGAAGCCGGAATCCATAATCCTTTGCCAGGACTTTCGTCCCTCTTTGGCACCATCCGCAACCATTGAAGAAGGGGGACAACAGAAGTTATTGTCCGGAGTGGAGCGATCGTCGAGACTAGCAAAAATCACCGAAGATCAAGCACAGTCATATTTGAAGCATGAATCTTAAAGCACAGTCACAGTCGACAAGGATCCTTATTAACTAACTAAGACGACCAACCATCTCATTTAAAAAAAAAACCTTCAGTATCAACACCTTAAACACCCTTTCAAGGTGACCGAATAAAATATTAAATTAACAAAAAGCTGATGGATGACGGGAAAGTCATGAACGCCACGTGGTTTCATATGAAAAAAAAACCTAAGATTCTATGCCCATGGCTAGCCAAACCAGGAGCCACAGTGGACTGAACACAATAAAACTGACTCATTTTTCAAACCGGTGCCAAAAGGCATTGGTTTTAAAGGAACGTGGTGGAATCCAAACTTATTATCGGAATGGTGTTAAAGGGGAAAACACCATTTGAAATAGCATTTTTCCATTGCCACATCCCCCTCCCTCCTCGGCCCAGCTGACGCCCCGTCAGCTGGAGTGGATACAATGAACGGAAAGAAATTGCCAGATGGTGTGGTGATTTCAGGGTGAAATTGCCACACCATGTGGCGATTTTCCATCCAAATGAAATCGCCACATGATATGGCGATTTCTACCCTGAAATCGTCATATGGTGTGGCGATTTCCCTCCTAATGAAATTGCCACACCATGTGGCGATTTTTACCCTGAAATCGCCACATGGTGTTACTTTCCCTCCCGAGACCCAATCAGCGATCTTCTTTTTAAAGGGGAGAGCTGTACCCCCCTAAATCGCCCTTGCTTCGCCCAGATAATTGCTACCTCTTAAACGGCACCGTCTCTGCCTCTTTTGTTGGATCGTGTGTACTCCGCACTTAGTTCCCATCAAGGTAGATTCACATTCCATTCTTAAACTGATTTTTATATGCATGAAATGTGTGTTTATACATTCCCTCATATAACTAATATTAATATATTTTTTTGATAAAAAGAAAGTATGAGATGTGTATTTTTTGATCTATGTGTAGAGATGAAAATAGGGAGCATAAATAAACATGAAAAATATCTGTATTTTTCTGTATCATGTGGATGCACATGGATATCATCATGGGAGATTAAATGTTTGATCTGAATATGTTCCATATGGATCTTGGGAACCAATATATGCTAAATGCTACTAAAATATATGCATATTTAATTTTTTTTGTTTGTAGCTGATCAGAGATAAATTTTGATCACCTTTTTTCATATGGAAACTGTATGTGTTCTGCTATATTATGATGGATCAATTGAACATGGCGGCCAAGAAGGGATACATTATAATCAACCTTCACGTAAATGTTTAAAATTGAGCACGGGAACACGCTTTGCTGAGTTGGTTGATCAGATACATACAGTTCTAATAATTCCAGTACAGAGACATCATCAGATTGATGTGGAGATCTCCAACATTGCATCAAAAATATGTGCTTCTTCCAATTGAGGACGACGACGATGTGGAGCAGATGTTGACATTTTCCTCGAAGTGTTCAGAATATCGATGTATTAAACTCTATGTTTTAAAGGATGATGTTCCAGAGCCATATAGTGTTGGTCATATAGAGAATGTTCGAGACAATTCTCCTATAGCCTAGCAGCAGGAACAGGTCAGGACTCCAGTGGATTTCCCAATGATTGAGGGATTTATATCAGCAGTGCAAAGTGATGATGTGGTAAACAATCAGTGTAATATTGATAGTTGGGGAATGGAGTCAGACGAAAGTGCAGATGATGACTATTGGCCTGAACATGATGACTCAGATAAAGAGTCAAATGAAGATGAAGAGTTATATGGAGACGTGGTAGTTCATGACATTGGCTTTAGTTCCATTCCTGCATACACTCATCCAGTACCTATTCCAACTCAGGTACATGATCATCAAGCCTTTGCATATGAACAAGTACTAGAATTTTATAATGAGTTAAATTTGCATGATGGTGGATGTGTCAGTACTACGAGAGAGTTACCATTCAAATCTCAATTTTGGGATCCATCAATGACTGAGTTTGCTAAAGGATTAATGTTTAATACTAAAGATGAACTGAAGAGAGCATGTGGAATGTATCATATTAAGAAGCATCACACATATAATGTGACGGAGTCGAAGAAACTATTCTGGTCTGTGAGATGTGCCTCTTCAAGTACTACCCAACGGTGTTCGTGGAGGTTGCGTGCTACCAAGTTGAAGAAGCATGAATTTTTTGAGATCACAAGGTATGAAGGGCCGCACTCTTGTTTATTCAGTAATTTAACTCGGGATAACAAACATATTACATCTCGAGTTATTGGCCCTGCTGTTCGACACATTGTGGAGAAAGATCCAAGTATGAATATTGAAGCTATTATAGCAACCATTGCAGAACAATTTCACTATACAATGTCATATGCCAAAGCATGGCATGGAAAGCAGAGGGCATTGATTGATATATTTGGTGAATGGGAACCGTCATATGCAAAGCTTCCTAGATACATGCTTGCACTGCAGAATGCTAACCCTAGAACAGTTGCATGTTGAGATTTCTACAGTGAAGCAAGTTCTTCTGAACGGGTCCTGAATTATGTATTTTGGGCATTTCAACCATCTATTGAGGGGTTTCGGTATTGTCGCCCAATGATTTCTATTGATGAAACACATCTTTATGGAAAGTACCAGGGGAAGATGCTGATCGCGACAGGCACTTATGCTGATAATAGGATATTTTCACTGGCCTATGCAATTATGGATGAAGAGTGTACAGCTAGCTGGAGCTGGTTTTTGCTGAGGCTTAGGAGGCATGTTGTGAAAGATAGAAATGACATTTGTCTTATATCTGACCGACATCCTGGTATACTAAGTGCCATAGCTGATAACGAAATTGGATGGGCTCCACCAAGAGCTTATCATCGATATTGTTTGAGACATGTTTGTAGTAATTTTAACTCGAGATTCTCAAATGTTCAGTTGAAAAGAGCAGTATGAAAAGTAGGGAGCGAACATCAGCTTCGGAAGTTTAACTTTCTGATGAAAAGGATTAAAACAGTCAATGCAGAAGCTTGGACTTGGCTATCGGAGTTAGAGCCGGAGAAGTGGACATTGGTACATGATGGGGGCTTTCACTACGGTACATTGATAACCAATCTCTCGGAGGTTTTTAATTACGTGTTGAGGGGAGCTAGAAATGTTCCAATTACTGCGTGTGTGCAGATAACATTTCATCGTCTCGTTAAATACTTCAACATGAGACGCGCGGAAGCCTTAAGGTATGTACAGGAGAACCCTAACAACCTTTTCACACCTCATATTTCGATTAAGGTTGCTGAAGGTCAGGCCAAAGCTAATGAGCACAGAGTAACTAGATACAACATGCAAAGAACTACTTATGAAGTAGTGACAAGGAGGTTCAGTGAAGCTCTCAGGGGTGGAGGCAACGTTCAGACTGTTTCTCTTAGTGATCGTATTTGTTCATGTGGGAAGTGGACAATATATAAATATCTATGTACACATGTGTTAGCAGTGTGCCAGGAGATTGGCATGGACTCAGCGGCTTTTGTTGATGAAGTATATAGTATTCGCTCCTACATTACTGCTTGGGATGGGGAGTTTAACCCGGTACCACATGAAGACTACTGGTTGCAATCACCGATCACATGCATACCTGATCGGGATCGTCTTAGGCCGAAGAAAAGAGGAAAGCCAAAGTCAACTCAGATCCATAACGAGATGGATAAGGTTCAGCCTAGAAAAATAAGTCAATGTTCTATTTGCAAGCAAACGGGTCATTCCAGACGCCATTGTCCTAATGTAACTGGGGGACCTTCAGGATCATAAATTTATGTACTCTTTAAGTAAAATGGCCATTCTTGTGCCTATGGTGTACCTGTCTTAGGAACAAGACTATATATTAATGCATTTATGATGTACTTGTGCCTATGACTTTCATAATTTATGGATGCATTAACTTTTTGTCATGATTGGCAATTGATGATGTGAGTTTCGATTGAGTTTCGGTCGAGTTTTGATTGGTTTCGGTCGAGTTTTAATTGAGTTTCAACATTGATTGATGTCTTTCTATTTTGCATTTGGCACACAAATGCACAAAAAATTTTTGGACTGAAATGAGTTTCGGGGGGGGGGGGTTGTTGGGGTAATTTCTATTGAATTTTAAGTTCCCCATGACACGGCCCTCGGCCTGGATGCCTGAGAAAATTGCCACTTGGAGTGGCGATTTCAGGGTTGAAATCGCCACTTCAAGTGGCGATTTCCTGAAATTCCCACAATCTGGCCTGAAATCGAGCTCCACAGTCAACTGTTGAAACCTCTTATGCTGCATATAATATGGCAACAAAAATTCATATGAAAGCTTATGAAGTTGAAAGAAAAAGATACCAAAAAAAAATTTAAAATAGTACCAGAAACTCATATGAAGTGCCTTCCCCTTCGTAGCCCCTTGTACTATACTCAGAGCGGCCTACACATATCCGAGTGATACTCCTAAATCAGGCCATATAATCGGGTGTGCATGGGAATCCTGCTACTATAGGCTCTCCCATAATCAGATGCTGACGCCGTGCATTCCATGTTGCAATATAAGTCCCGTGCACAGCGTCCCATGAAGCATTTGACCTCCCCCGTTGATCAATTCGATGAAGATGTAGCGACGTATCGCATGGACATGGTATGGACTGGCGACATCCAAATTGACGAAGCACCCGGTTCGGCAAATGCCACTCAACTGCATCAAAATATATCAGCGGGATCCATGCCATCTAAATATCCAAACTTACCAAGCAGCTTGGAGGTAAAATAGACATAACTGCCGGCGAGTAAGGACACCATAAGAACTGCATAGAAAAAATTTAATTAATCATTAATCAACATAATGAATCGATCTAATTGAATTCCAAATTACAACATGACATACCCGTTGTTCACTATCATCCAACACATCCAACTGGTCCCTATAAGCACGTAGTGTATGGGTTGAAATATTTTTCATGTTGTATCTTACGTACCATCTATACCCCCACGGTGCACCTAAGTGCCAATCATCATCGGCATCCGAAGGTCTAGCCTCTGGAATCTCGAGTCTCGTGGGATAGAAAATAGGAAATCATTCCCATGCCCAAATCTGCATGTTCGGATAATTCAAAATGTTAATTAACAATAAAAATTACCTCGATCTTAGACATAACAATAAAGTGTGTACCTGTAGCAATGTGAGGTATCCTCCGATGTCAGACTGGGTAGGGCTCGTTGCACGACATAGTGCTCTATATAAGCCAGCCAGCATAGCCGATCCCCAACTAAGAGCGGCAAATGCCTCCAAGTCTTTCAGAAATAGCACATACATCAACTTAACTAAATTACCAGAGGTATTCGGAAGAATCACTCCACCAATGATTTGAAGAAGTTGTCCCCTCACGAACTGCTGGACAACCTCATCATCCACATCTTCGTCCAAGTGAAGGTCGCGATAGAATTGATCGAAGAATGCTAAACGAAAACGACCTTTTGGAAATGCTTTGACGGGAGGTACAACACCAAATAACCTCCCAAATATAGCCTGCCACTCCAGAATTGTATGGCGCGGATCTAACCCAGTAACAGTGGAACCATCAATTTGGAGGCCACTCAAAATACTGACATCCTGTAATGTAATGGTCGCCTCACCAAAAGGTAGATGAAATGTGTGGGTCTCTTGCCGCCATCTCTCAACCAGTGCAAAAATAAGGCCGACATCCAGTCAAATCTGGCCAATCTGATATATGCCAAACATGCCGACATGATCTAGGTAGTACTGCACTCGTGGGTGTAACATTTCCGGTGTCTCTTTCCATATATGTGCGTCATGCCGACGGCATCTAAGAACCGATAACTCCTAAAATAAAAAAATAAATGATACATCCGCATTAACATAAACACATGCAAATTAATTAAGGACCGTCGATCAATAATACATACCTCTGCCCTGAAATATGTTCGTTGATCTATGCAACTGTTGCAACGTGAGAACAGTAGGATCACGAGGCCCTGGATCTAAGACATTATGAGCCATGTCTTAATAATCTTACAAAAACAACATTTACGAGCAATCAATAAACATATACAACAAAGAAGACCTATAAGTGATGTTATGCCACATCTACGGCATATCAGCCGCTGTTGCTGCCAAATCACTTGTGATGAACGCCGGATGAGCTAAGATCTCCGCAGGCCTTTAGGGATGCAGAAAGGTCGCCGTCTTCCTTCTAGAGCCTGCAAAAAGTCCTGGACCGGTGGTTCCGGTGGGGACCCTCCGACGCCCAAGTCAGTGGGTTGTAGAACAGAAATGTTGTATCTCAGTAAAACTTGAAAGAGAGAGATTGAGATCCCCCAGCATTGAGCTTGGGTCCTCTTTTTATACCTGTATGGGGTTCCGTTTACCTCGTTCTGTTGGAACCGTCGAATCTTCCTCGTTGGGATAAGTTTCATCGAATGGCAAGTGGTTAAGCCATTGCTGGATGAGGGCCGCTTGTAGTGGTAACTACTGAACGAGCTAACACTTGCCCGTGATTTCAGTGAGCGAGATGCACGGCAGTAGACCTTGAATCACAGGATCTGTTGTATGAGACTAGTCATTGTGCATGCGAAAAAGCATTGGAGGCCGACGCTGGAGGCCGGAGCCAAAGTCCAGCGCTGGAGGCCGTCGCTGGAGGCTGGAGCCAAAGTCCAGTGCTGGAGGCCATCGCTGGACGCCGACGCTGGAGGCCGGAGCCTAAGTCCAGCGCTGGAGGCCGACGCTAGAGTTCGGAACCTAAGTCCAGCGTTGGAGGCCATCACTGGAGGTCATCGCTGGAGGACGATGCTGGAGGCCGGCGCTGGAGGCTGACGCTGGAGGTCATCGCTGGAGGACGACGCTGGAGGCCAGCGCTGGAGGCCGACGCTGGAGGTCGGCGCTGGAGGCCGACGCTGGAGGTCGGCGCTGGAGGCCGACGCTGGAAGCCGGAACCAGAATCCAGCGTTGGAGGCCGACGCTGGAGGCCGGCGCTAGAGACCGACGCTGGGGGCTGGCACTGGAGGCCGGAGCTAGAGGCCAGCGCTGGAGTTCTATCTCTGGGTTTTGCTATCACATCATTACTTTTGGAAATTGTGCAAAAGATAATACTACCCAGAGGAAACGGCCAGCCATATCAGATGCCCCCCCGCCCCTGAGATGGGTGAGCGCACAATCACCGCGAAAGGGGTGTTAATATCCTCTGGGCGGCCGATTCTCGTGCCATTATTTTGCTTGTCCGTGTTGTTGGGATTTGGAAAGGATTTTCCTCGAGCAATGATCACAAAAGGCAAGCGTCATCATTGTGATAAGGCCAATGCCCCCCTTTTTATTGGTGGAGCTTTTTGTGTTTTTCGCGCTGGTAGGCGATCGAAATGCCTTCCAATTGAAGGTGGACGCGTAGTCAGGTCGGACGATCGTGGGGTGATTTGAACTGGAGTTATAAGGGGAAAAATCGTCCTTATCCTCCCATCCTCCCTTTCGAGTCCGCAAGCGTCCGTTCATCTCCCGTGTTCGTTCTCTCCTCGTGCTCCTTCGATTCTAGCTCAAGTTTTCCAGGTCAGTCTTCATGGCTTCATCGCCTTCTTGTTCCATCTCTGATTCCTGGGGGTGTTCCCCCAACCCTTCTCAAACTTCCGCTTCCTTACCAAGCCAGTGGTCTACCCCCTCCTCCAATCGCTCCTTGCCGGAGCAGCGGCCGGTCAATTGCCCCTTAGCCAGGAGTCATCCGACCGGCGGGCGGATTTCTGTCCGGGGCCATCCGACGGCTACTGGTCCTTCTAGTGTCATCAAGGAGTCCCCCGAAGGGACTGCTTCCGCTATGTCTGCTCAATACGTAGTAAATCTGAAAGCCAAATATAGCTTTCCGTCGGACCTTCGCTTGTTCTACCCTACTCCCAATGATAGGGTAACCTCTTCCCGTTTCGGAAGAGTTGCCTTGTATGGAGCCTTCTTTAAGGCCGGACTTTGGTTACCTATCTATCCTTTCATCCTCAATCTTCTGGACCGATACTCTCTAACACCTTCTCAGTTAGTTCCTAACTCAATCCGAACCATTGTCGGCTTTCTGGTTCTCTGTCACCTGAAAGGCATAGAGGCCAGCATCTCCCTATTCCGCAGTTTTTATACCCTCCGCAAGCAATCAGGTTGGTGGTCCTTCACCCCTAGGTCCAATAGGATTCTCAAATTGTGCCTTCCCACCTCCATCAAAGGGTGGAAGGACAAATTCTTTTTTGATGATATCGGCGGGGTGCGCGGAAGCTGGGGGGATACCCAACATTGATGCCAATAGGGATTCCTCCATCCTTCCAAGAGATCGGATGGCATTCGGGCAGCTTTTGACTGCCGATATCCCTCGGTGCAATAAGCTTTTAGCCGAGGAAAACCTTCGTTTCGCCGGTTTAATTCCTTCGAGTGGTGAGCATTAGATTACTCGCCTTCTTTTTTTCTTTTTCCCCCTTCTCTTCTCTTCTCTTTTTTTTTTAATTCATCTTTCGCCTTTACAGGGATGGCGCCCTCGCTTCGCGAGCTCAGGCAGGCAGCTACTAAGAAAAGGAAGGCTACGGGGAATGAGTCCCTTGCCGAGAGAAGGGTCGTTGCCAAAATCCCCAAGAGGACCGAAGCGAGGAGAGCCGACGCGAGAAGGGCCGACGCTGAAGGGGCTGAAGTTGTGAAGCCCCTGCGTGCCAAGATTTTGAAGAAGGGCGACCTTAGAAGGGCCGACGCTGAGGAAGCTGATGTTAAATGGCACATTAGCGAGGCGGCCAGAGCCCAAGCCGACGAGCCCGCCAAGATAGATACGGTAGGGGCCGAGGCCGGCGAGAGTGTAAGGCAGAGCCAAATAGAAGGGAGATCCTCAGTTCTAGCTCCTCCTGTCATCCTGCTCGATCCTCCTGAGCAGTTCGCAAAGGCATCGTCACCCCTGCCCGAGGCCGTGGAGACGGAGCAGGTCCCAGCAGCAATGGGGCCGACTCCCATAGCTATCCTGCCCCCTGTAGGGACAACAACCAAAGCGCCTTCACCAGTCAAGGGGCCGGATGTAGCAGAGTCAGAGGCGGAATCTGCCTCCGTGGGCCCCGTGCCAAGGGAAAGGAGCGGCGTCGATGCTTCCTTCTAATCACTGTTGGCTAACCACAGCCGTTGGGCCGAACGGGCCTTAGATGAAGCATCTGTGGTGGAGGTGCAAGAGTTTCTCCGACATCAAGGGAGAGCCACCTTCTTCCGTGAGGCATCTGTGGCACATCTCTGGGTGAGCCTCTGCTCCATTATCGTTTTTCCCCTTTGTTTTGTTTGTTTTATTTTGCTTTTTACTGTCGACATTCCCTTTAGGCATTGAACTCCCTAATCGTCATGAGGAATCTTTGGACCCTGAGCGATACTGCTATCGATCAGGCGCGAGAGGAGATGTTATCACTCCAAGCCAGGGCAGAAAAGACGGAAATGGCTTTGGAGGATACCCGGGCCACCCTAAAGAGCGAAGTCGACACCATCCGGCTGAGAGCCGAGAAGGCCGAGTATGTGCTAGAAGTTGCCCAGCGTCGGGCAGCCAATGAGCTAGATAACGCTCAGGTGGCCAAAGAAAAGCAGAGGATGGCAGAGGAGAGGCTGAAGGTGGTGGAATCGGAGATGGGCATCTTGAAGACTCAATTGGATTCTGCCTCCATTGAAATAGACGCAGCCAGAGAGGCCACCCGCCAGTCTGACGCCAAGGTTGTTGATTTGGAGGCGGCGATGACTGAGGCCAAGAGGGAGGCCGTCGAGTCCGAGCAGAGAGCCATTGAGGCGAAGAAAAAAGCTGCAGAGGCCGTAGAGGCTTTCAGAAAGTCTAAAGCCTTTGATAAGGAGCTAGCCGAATCGTCGGCGTTTGCTTATAATGCCGGCTTTCAGGATTGCAAGGCCAAAATCCAAGAACTCTACGACCTGGAGGATATTGAAGGGCTGAAGCCAGATGACGTCTCTGAAGATGATGACTTGGCCCCAAATAACCCTTAGTAGCTATAGTTTTTTTTTGTTGTTCTAAGTCCGACTCAGGTCGGCAATTTTGTAACATTTTAGCCATCAATGAAAGTTTTAACCATCATTGTGTGTCCTTTGGTTATAATCAGCTTTAGTTGTGTAAGCTGTCGCGAATCACCAACCAAAGGTGCTTCATCAGATAGGTTGGGCGAAATGCGATCGTCCACCAAAACATTGTCACGAATTACCGACACAAGAAGCCAGTTTTTAGTGCCAACGCGGGGAGCCGGTATTTTGTGCCAACACGGAGCCGGTCTTTTGTGCCGACGCGGAGACGGTCTTTGTTTGCCAACGCGGAGCCGGTCTTTTGTGCCGACGTGGAGCCGGTCTTTGTTTGCCGATGCGGGGCCGGTCTTTTGTTTGCCGACGCAGAGCCGGTCTTTTGTGCCGATGCGGAGCCGGTCTTTGTTTGCCAACACGGAGCCAGTCTTTTGTGCCGACGCGGAGCCGGTCTTTTGTTTGCCGATGCGGAGCCGGTCTTTTGTGCTGACGTGGAGCCGGTCTTTTGTTTGCCGATGTGGAGCCGATCTTTTGTGCCGAGGCGGAGCCGGTCTTTGTTCGCCGACACGGAGCCGGTCTTTTGTGCCGACACGGAGCCGGTCTTTTGTGCCGACGCGGAGCCGGTCTTTGTTTGCCGACGCGGAGCCGGTCTTTTGTTTGCCGACGCGGAGCCGGTCTTTTGTTTCTGAACATACTCACTCGAAAGTAAGTGAATATTTCAAACATTCATTTATTAAATAGATTCAAATTAATGATGATAGCATCCTATTGGTAATACCGGCGTAAATTATCGGCATTCCAGGTGCGAGGAAGCGATTTCCCATCTAGCTCTTTAACTTTGTACGCCCCGTGGTGAAGTACCTCCTTGACACGGTATGGTCCTTCCCATTTTGGTGCCAGCTTGCCCCCCTCTGTTGGCTTTGACACTTCAGCTCTTCGCAGAACGAGATCCCCGGAGTGGAATGTCCTGGATCGCACCCGAGCATTGTAGTACTTGGCCGCTCGCTGACGGAATGCTGCCATGCGGAGTTGTGCTTGGTCTCACAATTCTTCCACCAGATCTAGATTGGCTCGTAGCTGGTTTGAGTTACTTTCTTTGTGGTATAATTCCGTCTGGGGACTGGAAACTCCTATCTCCACTGGAATGACCGCTTCGGTCCCAAAGACCAGGCTGAAAGGAGTTTCCCCAGTAGGGGCTCACGGCGTCGTGTGGTAGGCCCACAGTACACTGGGGAGTTCCTCCACCCAGCGCCCTTTGTAGCTATCTAGCTGAGCCTTGAGTCCTTGGAGGATGATGCGATTGGTCACCTCAGCTACACCATTGGTTTGGGGGTGCCCCACGGAGGTAAATCGATGATGGATGCCTAGGCCATCGCAGAATTCTCGGAAGGCCGTGTTGTCAAACTATCGGCCATTGTCAGTGATGAGGGTGTGCGGTAGCCCGAACCGGCACACCACAGACTTCCAGAAGAAAGTCCTTATTTTGACCTTCGTTATTTTAGCGAGAGCCTCCACCTCGATCCACTTGGTGAAATGGTCGACGGCCACCACGAGGAACTTGCGTTGTCCGGAGGCTAGAGGAAATGGTCCCAGGATGTCCATCCCCCACTGTGCGAAGGGCCAGGGTGCAGCCAGGGGGTCAGCTGGGACGCCGGTTGATGTTGAATGTTGGCATGGTGCTGACAACTGTCGCACCTGTTGACAAGTTCGGATGCATCCTCCTTCATTGTCAGCCAGTAATACCCCTGCCGTAAGGCTTTGTATGCAAGAGCCCTGCCCCCCAGATGGCTTCCACATATACCTTCATGTATCTCCCGCAGAATATAACTGGCTTCGATGGGACCGACACACTTGAGGACGGGATACGAGAATAACCTCCGATAGAGCTTTCCCTTCATTATGAAAAACTTTGGGGCCCATCTTTTAAGTTTCCTGGCTTCGGCAGGGTCTTCTGGGAGGGTACCCTCGGTAACATACCGGACGTAGGCATCCATCCAGGAGGGCTCCTGCTCCACTGGTAGAGTTTCTTTTGATACGTCAATACTCGGGGCTTCTAAGTGCTCCACATAAGCTCTTCCCAACATCCCATCAGTGGAGGTGGCAAGGTGGGATAAGGCGTCGGCTCTAGCATTCTCCTTTCGAGGGATGTAAGTGACACTAAAGTGAGCCAAAGGAGTAGCTAGCGATTGCACCATACTTAAGTAGCGGGACATGATGGGATCCCTTGCTTCATATTCCCCTGCGATTTGGCCAGCGACCAATTGAGAGTCGGTGAACGCCCTAAGGCGTTTTACCCCAAGTTCTTGAGACAATCTCATCCCGGACAAGAAAGCTTCATATTCTGCCTGATTATTAGTGGATGGAAAGAGGAAGCGAAGTGCACACTTAGTTACAACTCCATCCGAGTTGGCCAAAATGAGGCCTGCTCCGCTCCCTTGAGAATTCGACGCCCCGTCTACATGGAGGACCCATTCATCATCACTGGTTCCAAGGGGTTGAGTGTCTGTAGGAGGTTCTTTAGGTTGCTCCTCTCCCCAAGTACATTCGATCAAAAAATCTGCCAAAACTTGAGACTTCATGGCCGACCGGGGGAAAAAAGACAGATCGAACTCCCCCAACTTAAGGGCCCACCTTGCCAGCCGGCCGAAAGTATCCGGACGAGCAAGAACTGTCTTCAGAGGTTGGTCTATGATCACCGCGATCGGGTGGGCTTGGAAGTATGGCCGCAGACGCTGGGCAGACACGATCAATGTGAAGATAATCTTTTCCATGTTTGAGTATCTGGTCTCTGCATCGTGGAGCACCTTGCTTGTGTAGTATACTGGCCTTTGCATGCCATTGGTGTCCACGCGGACCAGCACAGAACTAACGGCTTCAGGAGAGGCTGCGAGGTATAGAAGGAGTTCTTCTCCACCCGTTGGCTTGGCTAGCAGCGGCGGGGTAGATAAGAATTCTTTTAACCCTTCGAACGCATCCTGGCATTCTTTTGTCCATTCAAATTCATTGGCTCTGTGAAGCGCCTTGAAGAAAGGTAGGCACCTTTCAGCGGACTTGGACAGGAAGCGGCTTAAGGTGGCCACCCGTCTCGTCAGGCGCTGTATTTCCTTCTTGTTGGCGGGAGGCCTCATGTCCAAGATGGCTTGGACTTTGTCCGGGTTTGCTTCGATCCCCCTCCGGGTTACCATGAAACCCAAGAACTTTCTGGCTGTCACCCCGAATGCACACTTACATGGGTTCAGCTTCATCTGGTACCGACAAAGGTTGTCAAAAGTCTCCATTAGGTCCGCGATATGGTCAGTGGCGTGAACGCTTTTTGTCAACATGTCATCCACGTACACTTCCATGTTGCATCCTATCTGGCCTTCGAAGACCTTGTTCATCAGCCTCTGGTAGGTGGCTCCCGCGTTCTTTAGCCCGAAAGGCATTACCCTGTAGCAGTATAACCCCTTCTCAGTTATGAAGGAGGTAGCTTCTTCATCCGCCGGATTCATCTGGATCTGGTTGTATCCGAAGAAAGCATCCATGAAGCTAAGGACCTCATGGCCGGATGTAGCGTCCACCAGTTGATCGATCCGGGGTAGGGGAAAGTTATCCTTAGGGCATGCCTTGTTGAGGTTGGTGAAATCTACGCACATTCTCCAGCTCCCGTTGGTCTTATGGACCAGCACCATGTTGGCCAACCATTCGGGGTAATGGACCTTCCGAATATGGCCCGCAGCAGTTAATTTGCGAACTTCCTCGTCGATAGCTTTCTGTCTATCCGGAGCAAAGTTTCTTTTTTTCTATCGGACCGGCCGACACTCTGGCCTGAGGTTGAGCCGATGAGTGATCACTTCTTCGAGGATGCCCGGCATGTCGGAGGACGACCATGCGAAGACGTCGGTGTTGGCACGTAGGAAAGTAAGAAGTTAATCACGTGCCCCTCTGGGAGCAATGCCCCCACCTGAACAGTCCTTGCCGGGTCATCACCCAAGGGGAGGGTTAGAAGGTGCTCAGCTGGCTCTCCCCTTCTTCCCAGCTCCTAGGGATCGAGCGACTCAGAGGCTACTGCCGACGCCGCTTCCAGCGGGTTGGGAGACAAATGATAGCAGGGCGGTAGCAGGCTTTGCTCCCCTTTCATTTCTCCGACTCCTTCATCGGTGGGGAACCTTACCAATAGCCTCTTAGTGGAGATTACGACATCTAGCAGATTCAACCCTGGCTCCCCAAGATAGCGTTATAAGCCAGCGAGACCCGGACCACCAAGAAATTTATGACCATAGTGCTCTGACATGGAGGGGTTCCAGTCGTGACTGGGAGGGCGATTTCCCCCTCGACGCTCACCGAATCTCCAGTGAAGCCCATTAGCGGTGCGGCAACGGGTCGGAGTAAAGACTTCGACAGATTCATCCGAACAAAAGCCTCGTAGCTCAAAACATCCACCGAACTCCCACTATCAATTAAAATTCTTTTTACATGATGTTTGGCTATAGTCATGGACACAACGACGCTGTCGTCATGCTTATTAACTACCCCATCTAAATCCTTTCCAAAGAAAGGAATTACAGAATCTATTCCCTCTCGCTGCCTCTTTGAACTGCCACCCGCCCCCCAGGAAATCATAGCTATGGTCTTTTCAGTTGGAGCATTATCCACGCCAGCCGGACGACTTGGAGGCACCGGTGGGCCCGAAGTGGGAGGGTTTCCCCTTCGAACGAATTTGCCCAGGTGACCCTGCTGAACCAGCTCCTCGATGGCCTTCTTTAGATGGCAGCAATCCTCGGTGTCGTGACCATAGTCTCGGTGGTACCGGCAGTAAAACTCCTTGTTGCGGGGGGTCCCAGACTTCAAGGGAGCCGGACGCTTGAAATAAGGTTCCTCCTCGATCTCTAGCAGGATGTGAGATATGGGAGCCATGAGTGGGGTGAATTGCTCCTTAGGAACAAGCGTCTGTGGTCGGCGATCTGAGCGGTGTGGAGGCTCAGGCTTCCGAGGTCGTGCACCGGCGTGATAAGTAGGTAGTGGTTTCTTACTAGTGTTCTTGTCAACTTCCCTCCTAGAAGAATCCGCATCATCAGCGCGGATGTACTTCTGTGCTCGGCTCAGAAGCTCAGCGTAAGAACTCGGAGGCTTCTTATCCAGAGAATAAGCAAACCTGGACGGGCGAAGTCCTCGTTTCAGGGCCAAAGTGGCTACGGAGTTTTCCAGGTTGTACACCTCCAACGCCGCTTCCTTAAATCGAGCGACAAAATCCTTCAAGGTCTCGCTGCTCCTCTGCTGGACAGCAAAGAGGCTATCATCCACTCGTGGGATCTTTCGACAGGCGTCAAAGTGGGCCAGGAAAGATCGCTCGAGTTGCCGAAACGAATTGATACTGTGTGGAGGCAGGCGGGAGTACCACGCACGTGCCGCCTTGCAGAGGGTGGCCGGAAAAGCAACGCATAACAGGGAGTCCGTCGCTCCCTGGACTTGCATGAGGACCTTGTAGCTTTCCAGGTGGTCCAGGGGGTCTGTCGTGCCGTCGTATGGATCCAGTTGGGGGAGACGGAACCGGGGAGGGACTGGTTCCTTCATGATATGCTGGGAAAGTGGGGGGCGATGCTCATAATCTGTTCCGTGAGGATCAGCAATCCGGCAGCTAAGCTCCTCCAACCGTTGATGATACTCATCGAGCCTTTGCTCGGCCCGACGAGTAGTTTTCCTGAGAGCGCCATCTCGGGATGAATCGGAAGAAGAAGATGAAGAAGATCGACGGCGCAAAGAACGCGCCCGTCTGGACTCTCTCTCCTCCGGCCGGTGGTGGGAACGACCGGAGTGGCGAGAGGGGACCGCCGTCGCTTCGAGGTCCCTCGGTGATGAAGTTCAGGGGGTGAGCGGTGGGAGACCTCAGGTGGGGTCCCACCTTGGTGAGACTGGACTGTTCCCCGCACCCCTTCGTCGAGCGCAGGGGGTTGAGGTGCAGCAGCCAAACAATGCTCTTGCAGCCCTCGGACCATTGTCATCAGATCCTGGACCTGGTGGGCCAGAACCTCGAGCTGGTCAGGTCGGTTTATCTGTGCGAGGGGCGGAACATGGAGATTGGCCCCCGAGTGCTCAGCCCGGGGAATGTGCTCCGCGGCTTGACTGGAGGAAGCCTCCTGTGCTCGTGTAGTCACCATCGTTTCCCTCGCAAAGTTGGTGGGGTCACAGGGAGAACTTTTGTCCTGTGTGAACTGCGGCCCCTTCCTGGCGCGCCAATCTGTTGCTGCCAAATCACTTGCGATGAACGTTGGGTGAGCTGAGATCTTCGCAGGCCTTCAGGGATGCAGAAAGGTTGCCGTCTTCCTTCTAGAGCCTGCAAAAAGTCCCGGACCTGTGGTTCCGGTGGGGACCCTCCGACGCCTAAGTCAGTGGGTTATAGAACAGAAATGTTGTATCTCAGTAAAACTTGAAAGAGAGAGATTGAGATCCCCCAGCATTGAGCTCGGGTCCTCTTTTTATACCTGTCTGGGGTTCCGTTTACCTCGTTCCGTTGGAACCGTTGAATCTTCCTCGTTGGGATAAGTTTCATCGAACGGCAAGTGGTTAAGCCGTTGCTGGATGAGGGCCGCTTGTAGCGGTAACTGCTGAACGAGCTAACACTTGCCCATGATTTCAGTGAGCGAGGTGCACGGCAATAGACCTTGAATCACGGGATCTGTTGTATGAGACTAGTCATTGTGCATGCGAAAAAGCACTGGAGGCCGGAGCCAAAGTCCAGCGCTGGAGGCCATCGCTGGAGGCCAACGCTGGAGGCCGGAGCCTAAGTCCAGCGCTGGAGGCCGACGCTGGAGTCCAGAACCTAAGTCCAGCGTTGGAGGCCGTCGCTGGAGGTCATCGCTGGAGGACGACGCTGGAGGTCATCGCTGGAGGACGACGCTAGAGGCCGGCGCTGGAGGCCGACGCTGGAGGCCGACGCTGGAGGTCATCGCTAGAGGACGACGCTGGAGGCCGGCGCTGGAGGCCGACGCTGGAAGCCGGAACCAGAATCCAGCGCTGGAGGCCGACGCTGGAGGTCGGCGCTAGAGACCGATGCTGGGGGCCGGCACTGGAGGCTGGAGCTAGAGGCCAGCGCTGGAGTTCTATCTCTGGGTTTTGCTGTCACATCATTACTTTCGGAAATCGTGCAAAAGATAATACTACCTAGAGGAAATGGCCAGCCGTATCAGCTGCTATTTTCTAGATCTGAATACAATGGATCTTAATGCAAATACTAGAGCATATCATCTAATACTAGAGTTTTTGGATCTTAATGCAAATAAGATCCATTGTATTTGGATCTTAATGCATATCAGCCCCTACCCTTGGAACAACAAGGGGCTCTTCCCATCTTCCCAGGCATTAACCTTCTAAGGTTTCGCTTTTGAGCATGAGAGAGCAAGGGAGGGAGAAGGCGTTGTACAAGAATGCTCCCCGGTATCCTTTTATAGACGTCGTGCGCATGAATTGAAGGGAAGGAATTCAAAGATTTATTCTGAAAAGGTTCAAAATTGGCTGTTCGAACAGCAAAACAGCAAAACAACAAAACACCTAACTTAATTAACGATAATTTTCAACAACAACAGCATCAGTGGGCACCATAGCTCAAACAAGTTGACTGACTCACATATTCGTCTAACATCAGCTAAATTGTATACGAAAAAATATTTAAAAATAAGCCCCTATCAACATAGCATACTACTAACAAGGGATGGTCGGTGAGCGAAGGAGTAAGGGACTGCTCTAGATGATGGATCTCCGGATGTAGGCGAGCCGCGGCGGGAATCTCCGGCAAGCAACGGAAGAATCGGCGAGCGGAGGAGTCGGCGAGCGAGATGGTGTGGTGAGCGGAGGAGAAAAAGGGCACATAGGCCCTTTAAAAAGAATCCCCCCGATCGCTGCTCTCGGTCAGGGGGGAACTGTTGAAATCGCCACATGGTGTGGCGATTTTAGTTACCATACCATGTGGCGATTTCATTCTGAGTATGAATCGCCACATGATGTGGCGATTTCAGTTCAATAAAATCACCACACCATATGGTGATTTCTACTGGTTTCCCGTCAGCAACCCAAATGATTGGGCCGAGCCTTAGGAGGTAAAGTGGCTAAGAAAAAATACCATTTCAAATGATATTTTTTTAACACCATTCCAATAATAATTTTAAATTTCATCATATTCCTTTAAAACCTGTGCCTTTTGGTTGAAAAACGAGTCCAATAAAACTCCCCCAAAGTCGTAAAAAACCTAAACAAATAAAAGCAACACGGGAGTGCGCCCGCGCGGAAGGACGCGTACGGAATACTCTAATTCCGTCCGTGACACGGACCTTGAATAGAATGCGGTCATTTTCCTCGTCACAGCCCTCTTCCTTCAGTGGCCTTCGTACCGAAGCAATTCCGTCCACTCTGGGGGCCTCCTACCCACTCCAAATCCATGACACGTCGCACTCCAATGGCCACCGGAATGACCACCGTCGCCGTCTCTACTTTGGCGTCATCTTATAAGAGCCATAATAAAGTTTGGTGCACAGAGTGGGGATTGCGTGAACCGACAGGAGAAGGTGGCGAGATTGGTTCAGTGATAGAAGAAGGCCTGAGGAATTAAGGGAGAATTGACGGGCTCGGCCAGACCACCACCACCACCACCACCACCACAAACTTTCCCACGATATGGGTATATAGGTGGTGTCATCTCTTTTCAGGCCCCCACTGCTCGACCGATCGGTTCTCATATTTTTATCCTGCTTTTTCTTAGTGGTGTGGTGTCCCCTGGCTGCTTATCTTCAAAAATGGCATGCTTGCTTTCCATCACTCATGCTGCTGTTGGGTTTTCTAATATCAGTGATGACGCTCGATCATCCCTCCTGAACGTCGGGAATGAAGACTCTTCTTCTTCACTGAATCACCTGCAAAGAAGTCCCAAGACTGGAAAGGATTCTCCGGTGGAACCCTCCGATGCCCAAGTTAGTGACAGAGGTCACAACAGAGAAGGAGCTCGAGAGAGCTCTTGAGGAGGGAGAGGTCTCAGAAGGATCAGGTAGTTCCTTTGAGAGTTAGGGCATCGAGTGTGTAAAATGTGCGTTACATGGTTCTCGACGTAATTTACCCTTTTATAGGGGTTGGCGCTGGCATCGTCACGTGGGTTTTCGTGAAGTCAGAAGGTCTGCTGAGCCGTTGCATGAATCTGGGCTGGTTGGTGGGTTACATCCTATCAGCAGCTGGGCTGTTGGGCGGCGCACGTCGTGCGTCTGACGTTGTCGGATGACATGTGTCAGAGAGGTGGTTTTTTGAACCGCTGGGGCTGATCCGGCGGGAACCGGGGGATCCCGTCTTGTCAGGGCCGAGCTGGGTCGACCTGAGATGGCGGGGCCGAGTCGGGCCGACCGGGAATGGCCTTGGCCGACTCGACGGGGCTGGAGACGCCGGGGCCGGCTAGGAATGTGCCGGGGCCGCCTGGCTTGGAGACGACGGGGCCGAGTCGGGCCGGCCGGGGACGGCCTTGGCCGACTCGGCAGGACTGGGGACGCCGGGGCCGAGTCGGGCCTACCGGGGATGGCCTTGGCCGACTCGGCGGGACAGGAGTCGCCGGGGCCGAGTCGGGCCGGCCTGGGATGGCCTTGGCCGACTCGGCGGGGCTGGAGTCGCCGGGGCCGAGTCGGGCCGGCCTGGGATGGCCTTGGCCGACTCGGCGGGACAGGAGTCGCCGGGGCCGAGTCGGGCCGGCTTGGGATGGCCTTGGCCGACTCGGCGGGGGCGGGACAGGAGTTGCCGGGCCGAGTCGGGCCGTCTGGGATGGCCTTGGCCGACTCGGTGGGACTGGAGACGCCGGGGCCGAGTCGGGCCGACCGGGATGGCCTTGGCTGACTCAGCAGGACAGGAGTCGCCGGGGCCGAGTCGGGCCGGCCTGGGATGGCCTTGGCCGACTCGGTGGGGTTGGAGTCGCCGAGGCCGAGTCGGGCCGGCCTGGGATGGCCTTGGCCGACTCGGCGGGACTAGAATCGCCGGGGCCGAGTCGGGCCGGCCTGGGATGGCCTTGGCCGACTCGGCGGGACAGGAGTCACCGGGGCCGAGTCGGGCCGGCCTGGGATGGCCTTGGCCGGCTCGGCCGGCTAGCTTGGAGACGCCGTGGCCGGCTAGGAATGTGCTGGGGCCGGCTAGCTTGGAGACGCCGTGGCCGGCTAGGAATGTGCTGGGGCCGGTTAGCTTGGAGACGCCGTGGCCGGCTAGGAATGTGCTGGGGCTGGCTAGCTTGGAGACGCCGGCCTTGGCTGGTGTTGGCCTTTGGTGTGCCGGTCCTGTGGGCCGGCGCTGGAGCCTGTCGTCCTTTGGCCAGTGCTGGATGCTGGCGCTGGAGGCCGACGCCGGATGACGACGCTGAAGCCGACGCTGGAGCTGACAGAGTCCGTCGGCCTTTGGCTAGCGCTGGAGGCTGGCGCTGGAAGCCGACGCTGGATGACGACGCTGGAAGTCGACGCTGGAGCTGACGGAGTCCGTCGGCCTTTGGCTAGTGCTGGGGGCTGGTGCTGGGGGCCGTCGCTGGAGGCCGTCGCTGGAGGCCATCGCTGGCGTTAGAGTCTGGGCCTTCGGGGCCATCCAAAGATTTTATTTTTCATGGGATCAACTGACCCCATCAAATGCCCCCCACACTCCTTGAGCTTGCGTGCCCCGCATCAGCCAAGCGAAAGGAGTGTAGCACTTTTACCTTGGCTGCCTTGGATGGACGTCTTGGATGGACGTCTGCGCGCCTTCTTTGGCTAGTTGAGGGCGGCTAGTGATTCTCTCCCAAAGTGGAGTCTAGGAGTCTTTTGAACCCCAGAGGGTGACGCGAGAGCTGAGTCGTCAGGTTCCTTTTGAACCGCCTCGGGGGTGTGGAACCTCTGCGAGGGGCGACTCAGCCGGGTACGGAGCCTTTAGGGTCTTAACCAACTCGGGGGCACCGCCGTGCCGGAGCTGAGTGGTGTCCCATGAGCCGCGATGCCAGTGAGCTCCTTTTGAACCAGCCTGGGGGTTTGTGTTCCGCCCAAGTGGCGACTCAGCCGGGTACGGAGCCTTTAGGGTCTTAACCAACTCGGGGGTACCGCCGTGTCGGAGCCGAGTGGTGTCCCATGAGCCGCGATGCCAGTGAGCTCCTTTTGAACCAGCCTGGGGGTTTGTGTTCCGCCCAAGTGGTGACTCAGCCGGGTACGAAGCCTTTAGGGTCTTAACCAACTCGGGGGCACCGCCGTGCCGGAGCCGAGTGGTGTCCCGTGGGCCGCGATGCCAGTGAGCTCCTTTTGAACCAGCCTGGGGGTTTATGTTCCGCCCAAGTGGCGACTCAGCCGGGTACAGAACCTTTAGGGTCTTAACCAACTCGGGGGCACCGCCGTGCCGGAGCCGAGTGGTGTCCCGTGGGCCGCGATGCCAGTGAGCTCCTTTTGAACCAGCCTGGGGGTTTGTGTTCTGCCCAAGTGGCGACTCAATCGGGTACGGAGCCTTTAGGGTCTTAACCAACTCGGGGGCACCGCCGTGCCGGAGCCGAGTGGTGTCCCGTGGGCCGCGATGCCAGTGAGCTCCTTTTGAACCAGCCTGGGGGTTTGTGTTCCGCCCAAGTGGCGACTCAGCCGGGTACGGAGCCTTTAGGGTCTTAACCAACTCGAGGGCACCGCTGTGCCGGAGCCGAGTGGTGTCCCGTGGGCCGCGATGCCAGTGAGCTCCTTTTGAACCAGCCTGGGGGTTTGTGTTCCGCCCAAGTGGTGACTCAGCCGGGTATGGAGCCTTTAGGGTCTTAACCAACTCGGGGGCACCGCCGTGCCGGAGCCGAGTGGTGTCCCATGGGCCGCGATGCCAGTGAGCTCCTTTTGAACCAGCCTGGGGGTTTGTGTTCCGCCCAAGTGGTGACTCAGCCGGGTACAGAGCATTTAGGGTCTTAACTAACTCGGGGGCACCGCCGGGCCGGAGCCGAGTGGTGTCCCGTGGGCCGCGATGCTAGTGAGCTCCTTTTGAGAGACTTGCGCAAGGGAAGGCAAACTGTGTCGCCAGAAAGGACCTTTTTCTTTATTGCCTATGCCTCTGGGAGTACATTATTGATAATATCGGCGGAGGTTATCCGCATTCCAGGTACGTGGAATGGGCTTCCCGTCAAGCTCTTCTAGTTTGCATGCCCCCCGGTGGAACGCCTCGGCGACACGGTAGGGACCTTCCCAGTTGGGGGATAGCTTGCCCCTCTCGGTAGGCTTTGACACCTCGGCCTTTCGTAGTACCAAGTCTCCGCGGTGAAAAACCTTGGGACGAACCCGGGCATTGTAGTACTTAGCCGCTCGCTGGCGAAAGGTCTCCATGAGCAGTCTCGCTCTGTCATGCGCCTCGTCAATGAAGTCTAGGTTGGCCCGAATCAGCACGGGGTTGCCTTCCTCACTGAAGGACTCCACACGTGGACTAGGCAATCCGATCTCGACGGGGATGACGGCCTCGGATCCGAAGGAGAGGCTGAAAGGGGTTTCGCCCGTCGGGGCTCTGGGCATTGTGTGGTAGGCCCATATCACACTGGGGAGCTCTTCTACCCAGCGTCCTTTGGAGCCGTCTAGGCGGGTCCTGAGCCCTCTGAGGATGGTGCGGTTCATGACCTCAGCCTCCCCGTTGGTCTGGGGGTGGTCGACGGAGGTGAATCGGTGGCGAATGCCTAGCTCCTCGCAGAAGGCTTTGAATGCCTCGTTGTTGAACTGGCGACCGTTGTCAGTGATGAGGGTGTGAGGCAAGCCGAAGCGGAATATGATCGACTTCCAGAAGAAAGCCTTAACTTTGCTCTCCGTGATTTTGGCCAACGCCTCGATCTCGACCCACTTGGTGAAGTAGTCGATGGCGACCAACAAGAATCTCCGCTGTCCTGAAGTTGGGGGGAATGGTCCAAGGATGTCCATTCCCCACTGGGCGAAGGGCCACGGAGCTGAGAGTGGGCTCAGCGGGGCAGGCGGCTGACGCTGGATGTGCGCGTGGCGCTGGCAGCCGTCGCACCTTTGAACTAGCTTGGCCGCGTCCTCCTTCATAGTGAGCCAGAAGTACCCCTGGCGGAGAGCCTTCTGGGCCAAGGATCTGCCCCCCAGATGATTCCCGCAAATGCCCTCGTGGATTTCTCTGAGGATGTAGTCAGCGTCGGCGGGGCCTACGCACTTAAGCAACGGGTAGGAAAATGACCTTCTGTATAGGCACCCGTCGAGGAGGATGAACTTGGAGGCCCTCCACTTGAGCAATCTGCTTTGTTGCGGTCGTCAGGGAGGGTGCCGTCGGTGAGGTAGCGGACATAGGCGTCCATCCATGTAGGTTCCGGGGTGAGCGGGAGGACCTCCTCCCTGCCTTCTACACTAGGCCTTTCTAGATATTCGATGTAGGCGTCCCTTGTCAGGCCGTTGGCGGAGGTAGCCAGTCGAGAGAGGATGTCCGCCTTTGCGTTTTCGCTTCGGGGGATGTAGCTGATGCTGAAGTAAGGCAGCGAGGAGATCAAGAGTTGAACCTTTTTAGATATTGCGCCATAACGGGGTCGCGCGCCTCATACTCTCCGTTGATTTGCCCGGAGATGAGTTGTGAGTCCGTGTAGGCTCTAAGGTGCTTTGCTCCAACCTCCTGGGCTAGTCTTAACCCGGCCAGGAGGGCTTCGTACTCCGCCTGTTGTTGGTGGCTTCAAAAAGAAATCTCAGGGCGCATTCGGCTCTTTCTCCTTCCGGCCCGGTAAGAATGAGGCCGGCTCCACTTCCTTGAGAATTCGATGCGCCGTCCACGTGGAGGATCCAGGTCTTTCCATCGTCCCTCGGCTCGGGCTTGGGCTGCTCCCCGGGGACCTCCTTGGGATCCTCTTCCGCCCAAGTGCACTCGACCAGGAAGTTGGCCAGGACCTGGGACTTCAAGGCCGGTCGTGCCTGAAAAGAAATGTCAAACTCCCCCAGTTTGATGGCCCATTTGGTGAGTCGACCCGAAGTATCCGGACGGGCCAGGATGGCTCGGAGAGGTTGGTCCATGAACACCACAATAGGATGGGCTTGCAAATACGGGCGAAGGCGCCGGGCGAAAACTATCAAGGCGAAAATGACTTTCTCTGTTTTGGAATATCTAACCTCGGCATCGTGCAGGATCTTGCTCACGTAGTAGACTGGCCTCTGGGTTCCGTCAGCGTCCAGGTGCACCAGGACTGAGCTGACGGCTTCTGATGAGGTGGCTAAGTAAAAGAAAAGACTCTCCCCGTCTCTCAGCTTGGAGAGGAGTGGTGGGGAGGACAGGAATGCCTTTAAGCCGTCGAAAGCCTCCTGGCAGTCGTCCGTCCATATGAAACCGTTCACCTTCCGCAGGGCCTTGAAGAAAGGCAAGCACCTCTCTGCCGATCTAGAGAGGAAATGACTCAGCGCCGCTACCCTTCCAGTTAGCCGTTGCACTTTCTTCTTGTTGGATGGCGGCCTCATGTCAAGTATGGTACTGATCTTCTCTGGGTTCGCCTCGATTCCGCGCTGGGTCACCGTAAAGCCCAGGAATTTACCTGCTATGACCCCAAAAGCGCACTTCTTAGGGTTCAGCTTGACTTGGAAGCGACGGAGGTTGTTAAAAGATTCTTCCAGGTCAGAGATGTGGTCGGCGGCGCGGGTGCTCTTCGTCAGCATGTCGTCCACATAGACTTCCATGTTCCGGCCGAGCTGGTCATGGAACACCTTATTCATCAGTCGCTGATAGGTTGCTCCCGCATTCTTGAGGCCGAAAGGCATCACCTTGTAACAGTAAATGCCTTTCTCTGTCACGAAGGAGGTGTGCTCCTCGTCACTAGGGTCCATCCTTATCTGGTTGTATCTGGAGAAGGCGTCCATGAAGCTGAGAAGCTCGTGACCAGAGGTGGAATCAACCAGCTGGTTAATTCTTGGCAAGGGAAAGCTGTCTTTTGGGCACGCCTTGTTGAGGTCGGTGAAGTCTATACAGATTCTCCAGCTCCCGTTTGCCTTGCGCACCATGACTACGTTGGCCAGCCAGCTTGGGTAGTGCGCCTCCCGGATGTGGCCGGCGCTGATCAGCTTGTTGACTTCTTCATCAATCGCCCTTTGTCGATCGGGGGCAAAGCTTCTCTTCTTTTGACGGATTGGACGGTGGCGCGGATCGATGTTAAGTTTGTGGGTGATGACTTCCGGAGAAATGCCGGGCATGTCGGATGCTGACCAGGCGAATACGTCCGAGTTAGCCCGCAGGAAAGCTAAGAGGCGCTCCCGGTCTTCCAAAGGAAGGAGTCCGCCCACACGGACGGTCCTTGCTGGGTCGTCGCTGAGGGGGAAAGTCAGGAGGTGCTCGGCGGGCTCCCCTCCTTTGGCGGAATCTCTAAGGTCGGACGCTTCCAGGGCCGGGCCGGCCTCTAAAGGGCTTGATGCCGCATGATAGCAAGGTAAGACCGGGCTTATCTCCCCACGTATTTCTCCAACTCCTTCGCTGGTGGGAAACTGCACCAGTAGACGTCGGATGGAGATAACCGCATCCAAAAGATTTAGGCCGGGACGCCCAAGAATGGCGTTGTATGCCAAAGGGACCCTCACAACCAGGAATTTCATGATCACGGTGCTTTGGCATGGCGGGGTTCCGGCCGTTGCGGGCAAGGATATTTCGCCCTCGTCCCTCACAGAATCTTCAGTGAATCCAACTAGCGGGGTCGCCACGGGCTGAAGGGAGTCAACAGACAAACCCAATCGAACAAAGGCGTCGTAAGTAAGGATGTCAGCTGAGCTGCCACTATCAACTAAAATCCTTTTTACAGGATGTTTGGCGATCGTCATAGCGACGACTACGCCTTCATTGTTTACATTTTCCATTATAGCAGTCTCCCCCCGGGGCATTACATTATTTAGAGCATCCTCCCCCCTCGGCCGCTTGGACGCAGAGGCCGACCCCCAGGACAGCATCCCGACGGTCCGCTCCGTGGGAGTGTTGTCGATGGCGGCTTGAGCTGGTGGAGGCCCCATGATGGCCGGCAGCGGCTACGGCGTCTTCTGGATGTACTTGCCGAGTAGCCCCGTTGGATGAGCTCTTCGATAGCCCGTTTCAAACTGTAGCAGTTGTCAGTGTCGTGGCCGTAGTCCCGGTGGAATCGACAGTAGCGGCTTCTGTCGCGGGACACACCCTTCTTCATCGGGAGAGAACGTTGGAGGTAGGGCTCGCCCTCGATCTCCATCAGGATGTGGGATCGAGGGGCAAGGAGAGGGGTGAGCTTACCCTCGTCGAGGATAGGGCTCCGGCGCCGGTTGTCGGACCGGCGAGGGAGGTCGGATCGGCGATGGCGAGGAGGTCTGCTCGGCTCAGGGCGAGCGGATTTGTGGCTGGAGCCCTTTGAAGACTCCCGGCGGGTGAGGTCGGCTTCATCTGCCCGGATGTACTTCTGGGCCCGGAGGAGGAGGTCGGAGTAGGAGCTCGGGGGCTTCTTGTCCAGGGAGAAGGTGAAGCGGGACGGAAGAAGTCCCCGCTTCAGCGCCAGGGTGGCCACCGCATCATCGAGATGGTAGACCTCGAGGGCGGCGGTTTTGAACCGGGACACAGTCCCACAGGGGCTCTCCTTCCTTCTGGCGGATGGAGAAGAGGCTGTCCGCCACCCTTGGGATCCGGCGGCAGGCGTCAAAGTGGGCCAGGAATGCCCTCTCCAGCTCCCGGAAGGAGTCTATGCTGTGGGGGGACAGGCGTGAATGCCACGCACGGGCGGCCTTCCGCAGGGTCGCAGGGAAGGCCTTGCAGAGAAGGGCGTCTAAGGCACCCTGGACTTGCATCATGGCCTTGTAGCTCTCGAGGTGGTCGAGAGGGTCGGTCATACCGTCGTATGGGTCCACCTGGGGGAAGCGGAACCTGGAGGGAACCGGTTCCTCCAGGATGCGGCGGGTGTAAGGAGGACGAGTGTCAAACTCTTCCTCTGGCTGGTGGTTTATCTTCCTGGCGAGCTCATCGAGGCGCCGGTTGTACTCCTCCAGGCGTTCCTCCACCTGGCGGTTGATCGTCGGAGCCCTCCGGGATGGCTCGAAGGAAGAAGAAGAAGAGGAAGCAGATGATGGAGACGGGAGTCGGGACTTTCGCCTGGGTTCCCCGTGATGATGTGGCTTGGGAGGAAGCTCGCTGGGGCCGTGGCCGGGGGACCATGGCCGCTTGGGGGGCTCGCGGCGAGGCTTCCTGGGGGAAGCTCGACGTCGGCCGGTCCCTCGCCGGGGGGAGCCTCCCCTCGCCGACATCTGGCTGGCGGGGGGAGCAGTCTGGTGCTGGGTGGCCATGGACTACTGCTACTGGAGTCCATGGACCATGGCAGTGAGGTTCTGAACTTGCTGGGAGAGGGTTGCCAGCTGCTCCACCGTCTGGACAGCGGCGTCCGGCGGCGGGCTGGCAACAGGAAGGCTGGCAGCAGGGGGATTGGCCTTCTGCTGTCCAGCTGGCAGGATGAGCCCAGCCGGACAGCTGACAGAGGCATCCCGAGCTCGCGTCACTACCATGGCTTCTGGGAGAAAAGAGGGGACGATGGATGTAGCTTCGGGAGATCCTTCACTACTTTTTCTTAGCGCCCCCCTTCCTGGTGCGCCAATCTGATGACGCTCGATCACCCTCCTGGACGTCGGGAACGGAGACTCTTCTTCTTCACCGGATCGCCTGCAAAGAAGTTCCAAGACCGGAGAGGGTTCTCCGGTGGGACCCTCCGACGTCCAAGTTAGTGACAGAGGTCACAGCAGAGAAGGAGCTCGAGAGAGCTCTTGAGGAGGAAGAGGTCTCAGAAGGATCAGGTAGTTCTTTTGAGAGTTAGGGCATCGAGTGTGTAAAATGTGCGTTACCTGGTTCTCGACGTAATTTACCCTTTTATAGGGGTTGGCGCTGGCATCGTCACATGGGTTTTCGTGAAGTCAGAAGGTCTGCTGAGCTGTTGCGTGAATCTGGGCTGGTTGGTGGGTTACGTCCTATCAACAGCTGGGCTGTTGGGCGGAGAACGTCGTGTGTCTGACGTTGTCGGGTGGCGTGTGTCAGAGAGGTGGTTTTTTGAACCGCTGAGGCTGATATGGCGGGAACCGGGGGATCCCGTCTTGTCAGGGCCGAGCTGGGTCGACCTGAGATGGCGGGGCCGAGTCGGGCCGGCCGGGAACGGCCTTGGCCGACTCGGCGGGGCTGGAGACACCGGGACCGGCTAGGAATGTGCCGGGGCCGCCTGGCTTGGAGACGACGGAGCCGAGTCGGACCGGCCGGGGACGGCCTTGGCCGACTCGGTGGACTCGGAGACGACGGGGCCGAGTCGGGCCGGCCGGGGATGACCTTGGCCGACTCGGCGGGACTGGGGATGCCGGGGCTGAGTCGGGCCGGCCGGGGATGGCCTTGGCCGACTCGGCGGGACAGGAGTCGCCGGGGCCGAGTCGGGCCGGCCTGGGATGGCCTTGGCCGACTCGGCAGGGTTGGAGTCGCCGGGGCCGAGTCGGGCCGGCCTGGGATGGCTTGGCCGACTCGGCGGGAAAGGAGTCGCCGGGGCCGAGTCGGGCTGGCCTGGGATGGCCTTGGCCGGCTTGGCCGGCTAACTTGGAGATGCCGTGGCCGGCTAGGAATGTGCTGGGGCCGGCTAGCTTGGAGATGCTGTGGCCGGCTAGGAATGTGCTAGGGCCGGCTAGCTTGGAGACGCCGTGGCCGGCTAGGAATGTGCTGGGGCCGGCTAGCTTGGAGACGCCGGCCTTGGCTGGTGTTGGCCTTTGGTGTGCCGGTCTTGTGGGCCGGCGCTGGAGCCTGTCGTCCTTTGGTCAGCGCTGGACGCTGGCGCTGGAGGCCGACGCCGGATGATGATGCTGAAGCCGATGCTGGAGCTGACGGAGTCCGTCGGCCTTTGGCTAGCGCCGGAGGCTGGCGCTGGAAGCCGACGCTGGATGATGACGCTGGAGCTGACGGAGTCTGTCGGTCTTTGGCTACCGCTGGGGGCTGGTGCTGGAAGCCGACGCTGGGGGCCGACGCTGGGGGCCGTCGCTGGAGGCCGTCACTGGCGTTAGAGTCTGGGCCTTTGGGGCCATCCAAAGATTTCATTTTTCATAAGGTCAACTAACCCCATCAATCAGTACTGCTGTTAGGAGTAGTTGCCTCTGAAATATGTGCTAGCTAAGAGTATGAATATGCCTTGTTTGGAATCCATTTTTTTGCCATTCACCACCAAATATGTGATGCATCCTAAGTACGTATATCACACTAGACCTTCACAGAGATATATATATATATATATATATATATATATATATATGAGCGCACTATAGTTCCAATTGGATTAGTGGCATGATGTTGCTATATATTCTTTTATAAAGGAGCAGCAATAATTTGCTATGAGTGACTTGTAGAATATATACTAGGTATTTGTAGATGTTTGGTAGCCTAAAAGTCATTTCAGATGCAGATAATTAAAATTTTTGATGTTTTGCTGCATAGCAGTTCCTGAATTAATTTTGGTTGCAAGTGAGTTATAGCTCTATGAATGGTACATAATTTGTCTTGAAGGACTTGAATAGCCCTTGTTATCCTTACCTCGTACGTCCCCCTCGTCCCTTTCAAGTAAGCACACCCCCAGTGTCAATAATACAGTCTAGCAACATATTATTATATATTAATATTTTATTAGTATCATCATATTTCTATAATCTAATAATATATATAATTATAAACAATATATTTCTACTATTATGTAATTCATTATATCATGCAATTAACTATAATAGCACGTACTATATAATTTATGATATATATAGTACTGTATTAATACAATATAATATAATGGTAAGTAAAATAAGAGCAACATAATGCATGTATTATAATATTGATGCTGCCATGATCTTTGAAGTATTATAACAACAATTAAATGCCGTTATCAAAAATGCTATTATATGGATCATAATAATGCCACAATAGTACCATTAATGCTTTTATAATATAAGATTAATTAAGATATCATACTGTGGCGCGCATAATAATCTATTATGATATTATAGTAACACAAAATAATCTTATAACACAGGCGTGCGTGCTCGCAAACTCCTTAATTACTTGGTCACTAATCTCCAGTTATCACTTACTAATTACATTCGAATGAAAATAATATTTGTAGCGATTGCAATTACAATAGCAGGTTAATTAACTAAATAATTAAACAATTGCAAATTAGATTACATCATTTCTACTTGCAAGTTCTATTGCAGAGAAGGCAACCAAACAATCCGTCAATGATCATAGCCAACCATTGATATGTTGGGCCCTTAAAAATCTGATAGCCAACTGCTAATTTCTCTTTTAAAATATAGAGGACATATGTTAATGTTGATTAAAGCCATCACAATTAAGGATATATAACTGGGTCTGCACTGTTTGCAGGTGGTGATTGCTTCACGCACGCACGCGCGCACCAGAAACCTCTTGATCTTTTTAGAGCACTCTACTAGGATGTAGGAACTGGGCAATATATAGCTCAGGAGCTAGCATTGCGTCTGGACGTAAAAATACAAGCAGAAAAGTTCGATCTAGATATATATATATATATATAATTGCATCTAGACGAAATGGCTGGAATTAAAACTATAGGTTCCTTGGACTGGTCCCCTTCTGCTTGTAGGGGTTGACACTGATCCCATCTTAATTGCAGGTTGACTTTGAGAGTTAACTTTAGTTAAAGAGTGAAAGCTCTGCGGCTAGCAATGCTTTTTAACATGCAAAATTGAGATGATGTAATAATTAGAAGGGCTGAAAATGAACCCAGCTGTGCATGAACGGCTAGGGACCGGGTCAATTTTGTCTCATTCAAATTCGGTTCAGCTAGAAATTAATGAGCCAAGCTTGAACAATTTCTAAAACTTGGTATAAACAAGCTGAGTTTGAACATTTAGAGCATGCACAATTGAATAAAAACTGACCTTGGCTTGATAAGAAGTTTGGTCTATAGGTCGGTTTAGATGGCAAATGAGCACAACTTGAGCTCAATTAATTATCTCTTATCATACAATAGACCACGACTGAGCAGCCTGCTGCTTGACCTTGCTCATCGATCAGTTTTGTACTAACAACTAGTTATCTTTTCTTCCCAAACCACTGACCCTGATGAACTGAATCAGTTGATGGGACTTCAAGCTAGTCCTCCATGCCTTCCATAATCTAAGTTGTACAAACTTCTTGCAGCCTGGCTTACAAGGATCCAGACCATGATTAGATTTCAGTTGCTATCAAAAACCATATAATCATGTTTTAAGAACTGTAATTACTAGCTCATTATTTTAGCCTTGTAACAACCTTAGGTTGCATTGCTATATCACAAACGATATTGGTTACGGAAAAGTTTTTGTACATCGGATCCGGTGCAGCAAGTCCTACGTGGGCTGCACCGCCTCTCCTGATTGGTCCACATGGATCTTACGTGGCTGACGATGCGGAACGGTATGGCTCTGCTACGATATTACATTCTGATCGTGACGGCCATTAAAAGCGCTTCGCCTTTTTTTTAAAATTGCTATGCAGACGAAAATGCCCTTTTCCTCCAGCCTACTTCTACCGCCATTTTTTCTTGGATTACATCTGTGCAAGAAAAACTCTTTCTTACAAGCCCCGCATTTACTGTTAAGAGACCGTAGTTACAAGCCTACGACACCCGTGCTTATAACTAACCATGGAGAGAGCATGGGAATGGATATAAAGAAGAGGAGAAGAGGGGGAGAGGCATTCTACGGAGGGCCAAGAGGAGAAGAGGGGGGAGCGACTCCCCATTTAAACCTTAAGAGTCCCAGAACGGGTGTCGTCACCTTAAAGGTAGGGTGTCGTCGCACTAAAGCTAGGGTGTCGTAAGAGCCTAAGTCGGGGATGTCGTCAGTCCCCGCCTTAACAGTTCCCGCATGGGTGTCGTCGCGCTAAAGCTAGGGTGTCATCGGATGAGAGCAGGGGTGTCGTAACAGCTTAATTCGGGGATGTCATCGGTCCCTGCCTTAACAGTCCCTGCACGGGTGTCGTCGCCTTAAAGCTAAGGTGTCGTCATGCTAAAGATGGGGTATCGTAAGAGCCTAAGTCGGGGATGTCGTCGGTCCCCATCTTAACAGTCCCGGCACAGGTGTCGTTGCCTTAAAGCTAGGGTGTCATCACGCTAAAGCTGGGGTGTCGTAAGAGCCTAAGTCGGGGATGTTGTCGGTCCCCGCTTTAACAGTCCCCGCACGGGTGTTGTCACCTTAAAGCTAGGGTGTCGTTGCACTAAAGCTGGGGTGTTGTAAGAGCCTAAGTTTGGGATGTCGTCGGTCCCTGCCTTAACAGTCCCGCATGGGTGTCGTCGCCTTAAAGCTAGGATGTCGTCGCGCTAAAGCTGGGTTGTCGTAAGAGCCTAAGTCGGGGATGTCATCGGTCCCTGCCTTAACAGTCCCCGCATGGGTATCATTGCCTTAAAATTAGGGTGTCGTCGTGCTAAAGCTGGGGTGTCGTAAGAGCCTAAGTCATCGGTCCCCGCCTTAACAGTACCCACACGGGTGTCATCGCCTTAAAGCTAGGGTGTCGTCGCGCTAAAGCTGAGGTATTGTAATAGCCTAAGTCATCAGTTCCCGCCTTAACAGTCCCGACACGGGTGTCATCGCCTTAAAGCTAGGGTATCGTCGCGCTAAAGCTGGGGTGTCGTAAGAGCCTAAGTCGGGGATGTCGTCGCCTTAAAGCTAGGGTGTCATCCGATGAGAGCTAGGGTGTCGTAATAGCCTAATTGTGTTGTTGTATTTCTTCAAGTGAGGTGTCGTATTTTTTTAACCTTGGTGTCCTAATGCTTTGTCAGGATATATTGACAGCTAAATCTATGGATATCATTGTTCATGATTGTGTGCCTATATTTCCACAGACAATGCTGAAATTATAGATCGGAAAGAAATCGAGCACTCCCGGCCGTGCACCTTCACCCATCGCTCCAAAAGCAGGGGTTGATACTGTAGTTCCTTAAACTGGAATAGAATTCAATTCAGCAGATGAAATATATACTTTCTACAATGGATACACAAAAAGAGTTGGTTTTGGAATCACAACAGTATGTAGCAGGGCCAACAACAACAAACAACTTTGCTTCAAGCACCTGGTGTGTGGAGGCAAGAAAAATCTAGAAAAATAGAGAGCATGAATCATAGGGATACTGGGAAAGTTGATTGCATGGCATTCATAAAAGCAAGACTGAATGATACAAGTGGTAAGTGGATATTGGTTGAGGTTTCTCTAGAACATAACCATGGGATGTCCATAACATCAACTGGTTATCTACGGTCGCATAGGAGGATCAGCACACCAGAGAAGGCAAAGATCAGCAATTTACATGCCATGAATGTTCTGACAACTCAGATATACTCTACCATAGCAAGAAGAAAAGGGTGCATAAGATAATTGGATTTCACCGAGAAGGATACTCGTAATTTCATTTGTCGCGAACGTCAATCTAAGCTGAAAGAAGGAGATGCTCAGTCGATGGTAATCCATTTCACCGAAATGCAACTCAGAAATCCCAATTTCTTCTATACCTTAGACCTCAATGATAATGGTCATCTCAGGTCTGTCTTCTGGATTCATCCAAGGTCAAGATTGGCATGCACATACTTCGGTGATGTTCTAAGCTTTGACTCGACCTACTTGACAAATAGATATCAAATGCCTTTTTGTCCATTTGTCGGAGTTAACCATCATGGACAGTCCATCTTGCTTGGTTGCGCATTGTTGTCTGATGAGAGTACTGAGATATATAAATGGGTTTTTCAGTCATGGCTGGATACAAATGGTGGTCAAGCACCTATTGCCATAATAACTGACCAAGATAAGGCAATCAAGGCTGTTGTTAAAGAAGTTTTTCCTAACACACGACATCAATTTTGTCTTTGGCATATATTGAAGAAGATACCTGAAAAGATTGGCCACATTTGCATAGCAAATCCCAAATTTATGGTTGATTTCGATGAGGCGATATATGATTCATTGACCATACAGTCATTCGAGGAAAGTTGGACACATATTATGGAGAAATATAAAGAATGCAAGGCTATAGATTGGTTCAATGTCCTTCATCAAAGCGACGTATTTCGTTTACCAGATAAATACTTCTTGAAGAGATAGTGTAAGGACATGAAATACCAATTCAACGATTTCGACTGTAATACTGAAGGTTGTGATAAAAGCACACGAAATTACGGTACACAGTGATAATTTTTTATTTGAAATGTTTTAATATATATTTTCGATAACATTATGTTATTGATTGTAGATATAGTTTGTTGAGTCATCGGATGATGAAGCTCGCAGAGATAGCCTCCATGTCTGAAGATGCATTTAATTTAGTGATGGATGGTCTAACACCTATATTCAAAATTGTTGTGGATGCTAACTGCGCAGCTAAGCTAAGTACAGAGCTTGTAATTAAAGATCCTCAGTAAATTAGGATGAAAGGTCGCCCAAGAGAGAACAATTAAAGAGTGGAGTCGAGAAGAAGTCAAAAAGATCAAGGAAAAATCTGGTCAAGGCAACCGTTGATGCTCCACTAATGCAAAATGAAGTAAGAGCTGCTTCAAGCAATAGGCAGACTTGTATGCAGTCAATTAACACCGGAGAGGACATGGAAAGAATTGTACCACCTTCCGAAACTTTGATGGACGAATTTGATGCTTATTTATTGAGTCAACTAACACAGTAGCACATATAAAACACGGGTGTCGTAACTTTGTAACTAGGGTGTCTTGGTCAAAAATAAAGTGCTTTGTAACTAGGGTGTCTTTTTCAGCCAAATGAAGTGCTCATCTCGTCTGCCAAGAGGATTTGATATTTTACGAATACGCTTGCACTGTTACGACACCCCAGCTCTCGCCTAACAACACCCTCGCTTTAAAGCGACGACACTCCTATTCTCACGAAAGGACACCAATGCTTTTAGTGCGATGACACCCCAGCTCTGGGCTAACGATACCCTAGCTTTAGCTCGACAACACCCGAAAGGCAAAAATCTTACGATACCCCTGTTCTCACGAAATGACACCAATGCTTTTAGCGCGATGACACCCCAGCTCTGGGCTAACGACACCCTAGCTTTAGCTCGATGACACCCGAAAGGCAAAAATCCTATGACACCCCTGTTCTTATGAAAGGACACCAATGCTTTTAGCGCGACGACACCCCAGCTCTGGGCTAACGACACCCTAGCTTTAGCTCGATGACACCCGAAAGGCAAAAATCCTACGACACCCCTGTTCTCATGAAAGGATACCAATGCTTTTAGCGCGACGACCCTCCAACTCTGGGCTAACGACACCCTAGCTTTAGCTCGACGACACCCGAAAGGCAAAAGTCCTACGACACCTCTGTTCTCACAAAAGGACACCAATGCTTTTAGCGCGACGACACCCCAGCACTGGGCTAACGACACCCTAGCTTTAGCTCGACGACACCCGAAAGGCAAAAATCCTACGATACCCCTGTTCTCACGAAAGGACACCAATGCTTTTAGCGCAATGATACCCCAGCTCTGGGCTAACGACACCCTAGCTTTAGCTCGATGACACCCGAAAGGCAAAAATCTTACGACACCCCTGTTCTCAATTTACAACATTCTAGTTTTCAATTTACGACATCATATATGAAAACTCAAGAAATTGTGAAGTAGAAAAGGCATAAATATGAATAAATCGAGGACAACCATATTCTCAATATAAAATATTTGCATTTGCATTCAATATGAAACAGTGTTAATATGAATAAATTACATTAAATTTTCAATGAAAGAAGAATGAAAAAATTAAGAACAGTTTGCGACAAAGTCGTTAATCTTTTGGTTGAGGCCCTCTCTCAATATCGTCGCAGCTAATTATCGCCGGTATTCTCTTACTTCCTCCACCGTGAAATCCATCTTCATATCAGGAGTATTCCGTCGAGCAAGACATTCCATGTATCTCAGACAGTATAGGCCGCAATCCAGCGATCCGGCCGATTGACTTGGGCAATCCGAAATCTCTTCCATCGGCCAAGTCATCACCTCCTCCTTATCGCAGTAGATATGGAATATGTGGCCAAAAATTGTATGTCATTTCTTCGCATTGGCCTTGTACCTGGCATTGTGTTTTAATGAATTCAGGTGCATGAACACCTTTCTTTCCATGTCGACAGCAATAAGATGCCAGTGCGAGTTATTGGAGTTTATTATGGTGAATAGAAACCGGAATTGGGCCTTATCTTCATCGGATACATCGTCAAATATCGAAGCCCCTGATGATGCAGCGAGTTCATGAGGAGTTAATGGAGAATTCAGACACATAGAGGCTACGAAAACTGATGCAAAGATGCACTTATGGTATCGGTTCGGATGCTCTGTCCAGTTGCACATCAAAAACTCCTGGCCGGCATCAATTATCTGCCAATGGAATGTAAACCGATTAATATAATTCTAAAATCAATAACTAGAAAATATTTCTTGAGATACTTACATCATCTATTATCATATCATTGTTAATGAGATCCCAAAGACCTTTCCTTGTTACAACGCCACCTAACTTATTGGTGTACACGGTCTCGTCGGTTAGTCATTTGCTCAAAAAAAATTTTATAAAATTTGGTCATCTGGGGTGTCGCGAAGGATTCTCTCCGTGGGGTGTCGCGAAGGATTTTCGGTCGAATTCCTCCTGGAGTGTCGCGGGGATTCTCTCCGTGGTCAGTTATAAGCATGGGTATCGTAGCATTTGTGCTAGGGTGTCGTGAGATTTCAACTGGGGTGTCGCGAAGGATTTTCGACCGAATTCCTCCTATGGTGTCGCGGGGATTCTCTTCGTGGTCAGTTATAAGCACGGGTGTCGTAGCATTGGTGCTAGGGTGTCATGAGGTTTCAACTGGGGTGTCGCAAAGAATTTTTGGCAGAATTCCTCCTGGGGTGTCACGAGAATTCTCTCCATTGTCAAATATAAGCACGGGTGTCGTAGCATTGGTGTTAGGGTGTCATGAGGTTTCAACTGGGGTGTCGCGAAGGATTTTCGGCCGAATTCCTCCTGGGGTGTCGCGGGGATTCTCTCCGTGGTTAGTTATAAGCATGGGTGTCGTAGCATTGGTGCTAGGGTGTCGTGAGGTTTCAACTGGGTGTTGCGAAGGATTTTAGGCCGAATTCCTCTTGGGGTGTCATGGGGATTCTCTCCGTGGTCAGTTATAAGCACGGGTGTCATAGTATTGTTGCTAGGAGTCGTGAGGTTTCAACTGGGGTGTCGCGAAGGATTTTTGGCCAAATTCCTCCTGGGTGTTGTGGGGATTCTCTCCGTGGTCAGTTTTAAGCACGGGTGTCACAGCATTGGTACTAGGGTGTCATGAGGTTTCAACTGTGCATCATAGACCTTTTTTGGGTGAACATAACTTGGGTGTCGTAATACTTCCGGCCGGTTTCCTCTTGGGACGTCGTAAAGTTTATCCGTCCAGCGTGTATTTGGTTTTCTGACACTCTCTTCAGTAATGGTTTTTGTTCCCCATCCCCCAAAACTCAACGAGGGGGGCGCAATCCTTCGTTTCCTGTGAGCACCCACTGAGATGGTGGCATGTGGTGAGTTTCCACGATAGGGGCGCCGGAGCTGATAGCTCGGGCAATCGAAACACCCGCCAGGAGTAGCTTAAATATGGATGAGGAAATACCATCGTTAATCACCTTTTCAGCTGATCTTCCAAAATTTTTGGATACTGAGATGGCTTTTGGAGGCGAGGGGCGATCGACTGAAGTGCCAAGCAGCGGCGTCAGTGGCCATGGGGGGCCCCATGGGAGCCACACTACGGTAAACGTCGATGGGGAGGTCTTAGCGTCGTCGCTCGCAAACCGCAAGTGACTCACAGGATGACCGAGCAATACCTGGCCGTTTCAATGAGAGAGATCGAGCTCCTGCATCGGGCCAACAGCTGGCTAGAGGGGCAAGTAGCATCCCTCCAGCGACAGATCGCCGAGTTAGCCCCGCAGCGTGGGGGGAGCTCGGCAGCGCTCGGAGAAGATGACAAGCCCCAGTGAGGGCTCCTGTACTTTTTTTCTTTTCTTTTCTTCTTGTCTTTCTTTGTGTGATGAATAAAAAGAAATTTTAGTAACTTTTATGTTTGCTGCCATTCGCTCTTATCATGTGAGCCTTACCAAATGGACCATCCTCCTGGGGGGTCTTTGGTAATCTTGACGAGGCTAAGGTGTAGCATCCCTGAGATAAGTGGAACTCATAAGTTCCAGCCGGAGTGCGGTATATTGCTCAGACTCGCCGAAGTATGAGGAGTGTCCCGTTAGCATCGGTTGAGACCGAAGGATAAGAGAGCTTGGATGTCGTCACTGTTTTTCGACCGATTTCATCCTGGGATGTGGTAAAGTTTTCTCCTAAGCGTAAACGGGTGTCTTAGGTTTGTAACTTGGGTTTCATACTAATTCAACTGGGGTGTCCTCACTATTTTTCGGCTGAATTCATCGTGGGTGTCGCGGCCTTCTCTCCGTGGTCAGTTATAAGCACGGGTGTCGTAGAATTGGTGCTAGGGTGTCGTAAGGTTTCAACTGGGGTGTCGCGAACGACACCACATGAAAAAACTTTCGACACCCCAGTTCTCATCTGATGATACCCTAGCTTTAAGGCGACAATACCCGTGCGGGGACTGTTAGGGGGGACCGACGACATCCCCGACTCAGGCTGTTAACGACACTCCAGTTCTTATCTGACAACACCCTAGCTTTAAGGCGACGACACCCATACGGGGACTGTTAGGGGGGGACCAACGACATCCCCGACTCAGGCTGTTAACGACACCCCAGCTCGCATCTGACGATACCCTAGCTTTAAGGTGACGACACCCGTGCGGGGACTGTTAAGGCGGGGATCGACGACATCCCCAACTCAGGCTGTTACCGATACCCCAACTCACATCTGACGACACCCTAGCTTTAAGGTGACGACACCCATGAGGGGACTGTTAAAGCGGGGTGTCGTCGCCTTAAAGCTATAAACACGGGTGTCGTAGCATTGTCGCTAGGGTGTCGTAAGGTCTCAACTAGGGTGTTGCAAAGGATTTTCGGCCAAATTTCGCCTGGGGTGTCGCGGGATTCTTCTCCATGGTCACTTATAAGCACGGAGTGTCGTAGCATTGACGCTTGGGTGTCTTAATGTTTCAACTGTGGCGTCGTAGATCTTTTTTTGGGTGAATATAACTTAGGTGTCGCGGGCCTTCTCTCCAGCGTCAGTTATAAGCACGACACACACTTTAGCAGTTAAAGAGACCCCATAGAACAAGCTACGACACCCTGAAAAGCAACATACAAAGATCGCAAAGGTTATAAGCATGGGTATCGTAGCGTTGCCGCTAGGGTGTCGTAACGTTTCAACTATGGTGTCACGAATGATTTTTGGCCAAATTCCTCCTTGGGTGTCGTAAGGTTATAAGCATAGGTATCGTAGCGTTGTCGCTAGGGTGTCGTGATGTTTGAACTACGGTGTCGCAAAGAATTTTCGGTCGAACATAACAGGGGTGTCGTATTTGTTTAACAGAGGTGTCTTATTTCTTTAACTTGGGTGTCGCAATACTTTCGATTTTCTCCTCCGATGTCACGAGGCTTTTCTCCAGTATTCGTTTGGAGCACGGATGTCGTAGGCTTGTAACTACGGTGTCTTAACAGTAAATCTGGGGTGTCGTAGCTTTTATGACGATACTAGAGCTATGTGGACAGAAATAACGGGGAATATAGGCCGAAACACTCTGACGACACCCCAGTTCATAAGGTATAACGTCCTAGTTAAAAGAGTATGACATTCGTGCTACAAAACACTAAACTCTAAACAGTTATGACTCCCAGAATGTCATAACTGTTTTGTTCTAAGGAAGTTACCCGTGCATTAAATGGTTTGGTCACACATTAACTACCTCTAAAGAGAAAAAACAGTTGGTGTAATAAAGGAGCTTTACAAAGAAGTGGGAACAAGGACTTTTTACTTCGTGATGCGATGACATTTTCTCCAGAAGTTTTTGTACAAAGACTTCAGTAGTCAGGTATTCCAGCCTCGAAGCTGAAATATTTTCTTTCGATCGGACTCCTTAGAGCGAGGGCTCAGGATCTTGCTCAAACCTTGGACTGATTCCTTGCATCCGAAAGCCCAGAGCGAGGGGGAAGAAAGAGCTTGCATAGATGTAATCCAAAAAAAATGGTAGAAGTAGGCAGGGAAAGGGCACTGCACAGCAATTTAAAAAAAAGGCGAAGCACTTTTAATGGCCGTCACGATCAGAACGTGTAGCAGAGCTATACATCGTCAGCTAAGATCCACGTAACCAATTAGGTGCAGCCTACGTAGGACTTGCTGCATCGGGGGCGATGTACAAAGACTTTTCCATTGGTTACACGGCTCCAAACCAGGTGTAGAAGTTTTATAGTAAATTGGTGGCGAATGATCATGTGTCCTGCCAAACATTACAACCAAAAACAATAAAGTGGACATATTGTCCTTGCGGTCAATTGATAGGGAAGGAAGTGACTAAGAAATGAATCCTACATCGAATGCACTTATAAAGTTGGGAAGCTCATGCGTGCGTACCTTCCTTGTAACACGCTATCCTGTCGAAGCCACTAAGTTATATCCCCTTTCAATTGTTCAGAAAGGTTTTGTCTATCTCAGGGATTCTGTGCACCAAAAAGTTGGTGCCAACAAACAATATTGGTGTCAGCTTCACTTAATAGTGCTTCAAACCGAGTCCATATAGCATATGGTTCGACATCTCATCGCACCTATAAATTACTACTCCTCTAGCCAGCACCTAAGTTTCCCAGTCTTCCAAACATATATAGGTCCAAAATGTCTCCACAAGCTGATCACTTCAAAGCTAATTCAGTTGTGATCCCCATTGCAGAAGATGAAACACCTCCTCTAGATAAGGAGAAACAGCAGCCTGAGCAACGCCGGCAGGACTATTCCTTCATTAGTTTGCTTCATTCTCTTCCTCTACTTCTTCCACAAGCAGTTCGTGTACCGAAATCCCGATGGCTGATACACAGTGCCAAGGTCGGATTAGCTCTGGTGCTGGTCTCACTCCTCTTCATGCTTGAGGTGGTCCATGCTCGGCTTGGCGACAACGCCATGTGGGCGGTCATGACTGTAGTCGTCGTCTTCGACTTCACCGCAGGTAAACTGGACAAAGAAATTTCGAGTGATCTGCTAGGAAGATTATTATATACTATGCATGGTTCCTACTAAATTCTTGTTAGTTATAATGACAAGTTAAAGCTCGATCTATAATGAGATATAACGCAGTGAGATCGATGGATTTATATATAGTGCAACACCCGTTTGCATAAAACCTCACGGCCGGAGAGCTCTATGCTCCATCTTTTGTTTTCGCTACTCCGAAGGTGAACAAGTTTTGCTACCAAAACTGAAACACTTTCAAGAATGATAAGTTGCTATCTCATCTATTATTTACTGGGACAAAAATAAAAATAAAAACATCACCAAAATATATATCTTAAGTTCTTAACTGCAGAATAAAAGTTACCTCTTAATTATTCTCCAAAAAGGTGGAAGGGGTTACTTATGTGGTTTTGTTGAACTTCGAAATATCGATCATCCACTTGAACTTTAGACCCAAAGCTTGCAGCATACATGCGAGTGTAGTTGGTGGAAACTTTTATTCTTGCTGGCTAGTAGAGCTAAATTGCGTCACCCTAATTACTACCACTAGCTAGCATCTATCAATCGCAGCCAGCCATGTAGCTCGGTCGTCGTTAAGATTTTGTACAAAAGGTTGGAGAGGAATCGATGCCACCTAACATCATCAGACAATAACGTTCCCGGTGGGGGCCAATAGATACAAGTGGATCATTGACGATCCCAACTTAGACCTCGATGACAGCAGCCCAATATAAGTACGTACTCGAGACGACAAAGAACCTGATCATACTGGGATAATGGCTTTCTTAGGTTCCATCATCATTACTATTAACATCGAGAGAAAGTGTTCCCGTTAATTATGCTAACACGTACGTACGGTCCTCTCTTGCATCCTTCCAACAAAGAAATGGGTCTAATATCGATCCTCCACTGGACGTACATCTCTTCTTTGGGTAAAACTGAGCTTAATTTTATCATTAAAAGTAGAAAAATAAGTTTAGTGTGCAATGGAAGGTGGATATTAGAATGCGTGTTTGATACTTATACGTGGGTTGACGCTGTCCACTTTTGTGCATTTGGAAGTGATCCTCTCCCACTTATGAATCCCAGTCTTGTGTGTATTCCACTCGTTTGAACTGTAGCAGAGAAAAGGTCTCCACTAGACAGGTGGAACTAGATCGACCTTGTGATCACTCTTCCTCGATATTATGCCTACCATTAGCCCTTGCCCCTTGCCTCCACAGAACGGATATCAAGGATTGATAGAAGCATTTCGATTGGTAAAAAGACATCATCCTTTTTCCTGTTCTCTCCTTACGTAGCTATTTGTTCCTTCAAATAGGGAATGATGTACAATGTCCAGGGGCTATGCAAATGTAGGTGATATTCACTTTTGTCTCATTTAGTTTAATTAACGCTAGCTGCTCTTGAAGAAATTAAGATGATCACAAAGAAAAGATAGTCTGATCATGTAATAATTTTTGGTGATTGATAGCACTTTTTTGCACCATGGTTAATAGATAATTGATTCATATGTAGAAGAGAGATTAGCTAGATAGGCATGGCATTTTATATTGTTGATGTAATACATTTTTTTCAGGTGCCACCATTGGTAAGGGAATTAATCGTGGGATAGGCACCATACTAGGAGGAGGAATTGGCTCTTTAGTGGCTCTTTTGGCTCAAGAGATTGGTGGAATTGGTAAAGCTATAGTTATTGGGGCCTCCGTATTCATCTTTGGTATGTGACTTTTTTCTTGAATTATTTTTTTTAAAAGTCTTCATATTCAGGTCACTTCTTATTGGCTGAAAATTCTTTTTTCCTCCTCTTAATTAAATGGTTACATCTTGGATCAATATGCCACAAGTTTTGTTGTCCATGAATTTTATTAAATCTGATGACCATAAAACTTGAATTTATGAAAAAAAAAAAAGATTCATTAAATTCAAGGGATATCTGTTGCTTATAAGATTCATTTTTCAAGGTTTATGATTAATCAGCTTCTGATCTAGAGATCGATATAGATTTTATGAAAAGCAACCAAGCTAATTAAGTATATATAAAATTCATCCTATTAGGTTTAGTTAAACTTGACAACTAAACAACCAATAATTGATTGGAGAAACATCATAAAAATATTTTGTTCCCACTGGCCAGCTGATCTAATATGTAACTGGTATCTGTCATATTTTATTAGTATTTGTTTATGCACGTATTAGCAAGTTACTGTGAGTACATAATTAGTAAATTATGGACAACTTAGATCTCTATTTCTGAATCAGTTATGTGGATGTCCATTTCACTTCCATGCTAAGTTATATGGATGTCCATTTCACTTCCATATTTCTCCTTCTTGTGTGCTGAAAGGATCATAGATGGGCTTTCCTGATACATCTCATAAATAAAAGATTAGTAGCACAACTATTTGATAAGTATAATTAAATTTACAAGAACTGTCCAAATATAGCACTGTAGCTATGGAAAAAGCCGCCCTCATTGAAAATGTTCAATATTGATAAGATTGCCGTATGCTTTTCTATACTAATTATTATCAATAAAATGATAAATAACACGAGTTGAGTCAACTTTTCTCCAACATGCAAAGTGTGTTCACAAATAACTTTCATTAATGAAAAAGAAAACCTGGTATTCATTTCTGACTTGGGTGGCACAGATTGCATACTGAAAGCAATGTCTAGACTCCACACGTAAAATTTTCGTTAAATTATTAGTCTAATTTATGATGCCATTTCCAAGCATATGACCAAGTATTTGAGATCTACACATATTACAAGCAGTCTTAACTTTATCTTTCAGGTGGAATGGCGACATACTCTCGAATGATTCCCAGCTTTAAGAAAAAGTATGACTATGGGGCAATGATCTTCATCCTTACATTCAGTTTGATTGCTGTTTCTGGAATTAGAGGCGATCAAATCATTAAAATGACAAGTGATCGGCTTTCATCGATAGGCATGGGCTTTGTCATCAGTATTTTCATAAGCTTATTCATCTGTCCCATGTGGGCTGGTGATGAGCTCCATAATTCTTTGGCCTCCAAGTTTGATAAGCTTTCCTGTTCAATGGAAGGTTTGTTACCAAACTCTAACTTGTTAACAGGACTCACTAGAAATATAAACTCATTATGAAGTATGGTTAATTCATGATTATGTCATACAAAGATAGAGTGCAAAACAAACTGCATCAATCAATATCTTATCGTTTGTGAATCAAAAAAATAAATAAATAAATATTCTCCATTTTTTAAACAATGCAAGGATATCACTGTAGAAATCCTTAATTTGTTTCATTATTTAATCTGTTATATTTTTCTGCTTTTCACATTGCAAAGAAGAAAATATTATTTTAAAATTTACTTTCTGATCATAGATTTGTCATGTTTAATGTAGACTGTTTGGAGGATTACATGACACCATTGGATGGAAAAAGGGGGACTCAATCGGCTTGCCTTCACAGCAGTTGCTTAGCAGTCCTATCCTCCAAGTCCAGTGATGAGGCTTTGGTATGCAACTCCTGACTATTATAATTAATGCCCTCTACCTTTGCCATAATGATTTCTTTGGTGTAATCAATTTTCATATTTCAATTGCAAAGCGTTTGGCAATAAAAGTCTCCAAATATCAAATAATGATCAAAAACCACCAAGCTGCAATTCCTGCAACTCTAAGTTGCCATTGTGCACATTGCTTTAGGCCAATTTTGCAACATGGGAACCTTGGCATGGGCGGTTTGGATTCTATTATCCTTGGAACAAGTACCTACAAATTGGGGAGTTGCTGCGTGAATTGGCAGCTTATGTCCTATCACTAAGACAATGTCTACGATCGAGACAGCAAGTAAGAAATTATATCTTTTTACTTCATTCAAGTTTTGTAGACTACTTGATGTAATATTAGCGCAATTTTTTGACTTTGTTGTTTATCCTCAAGATCTACCCATTTCATGCATGGTCACCTCAATCTTCTATGTAGAATAAAGGGGTATTTGATATAAGAAGCCTTTGGATAGTGTTTGATAGAAAAATAGCTATCTCTGGATAAGTGTATAGAATAGAATTTATCCATGTGATAGCTGAGGGAATAACCAGATTTTTATAATAATAATTTTACCCTCAAGAAATAAGTTTAGGAAAAAAAAGCTTTTCCTCCATTCCCTAGGGAATAGCTATCCTTCTGGTTAACCCATGTTTAAACATGGGAGAGTTTAAACATGGGTTATTCCCTCTGATTAACTTTTTTTTTCAGCTATCCTTCGTAGTTATAGTTTTTGGGAATAACACATCCTTAGGAGGATAGAAGATGTTTAAACATGGGTTATTCCCTCTGATTAATTTTTTTTTCAGCTATCCTTCGTAGTTATAGTTTTTGGGAATAACACATCCTTAGGAGGATAGAAGATGTTTAAACATGGGTTATTCCCTTGATTAACTTTTTTTCCAGCTATCCTTCATAGTTATAGCTTTTGGAAATAACACACCCTTAGGAGGATGGGAGTATAACTTTTAATTTTGTTGACTAGTTCTTTTAACTCTTTATTAGTCCTTTACATATTTATATCCATCCAACGTAGACACTTGTCTGCACATTTATATTCTCAATATACACACTTATTCATTCGCTACATGCACTTATTCTATTAGTGTATATACTTATCTGTTTATTGTACACATTTATCCTACATTAATTGTAAATGGTTGTTGGCCCATTATACACAAATACCAGGGACCATGAGTTAAATTAAGAAACTTGGTTCAAGAAGGGATTAATTATGCTAGCGTGGATCACTGATATCATTTTTCTTTATTATTTTTGGTGTCAGCCTTTGCAACCTTGTGCGATGATGGACGTCGGAGATTATTACAAAGCGACATGCACACTGCTAGCAAGCACATTGAGAGAACTTGGGCACAACATCCGTGACATGAAACAGTGTCAGCAAAGAGACTCATTCTTAGAAAAATTTGAGACGGTGAGGTCGGAATTGTGCTCGTCGTCTGTGTTGGTATCTAAGCTAGCAAAACTTATGAACGGAAGTGATCACTGTATTGGTGGTGGAGTTTCAGGCACATGCATTTTGTTTTTGTTATTGGAGATTACTGACAAGATAGAGGAGATTGTTAAAGAAGCTGATGAATTAGAAAAACTTGCATGTTTTTCTCATACATGAACTCCCATACAGTATAAAGATCGATTTTGCCTATCATGATTCCATGATACTCGAGGTTTAATAAAGTTATCATCCAGGCATACACCAGAAGGGATGCTGGTAGAAGTATTGGTCCGAGTCTTTGTTTGTCCAGAGTACTATATATGATAGAGTTTTAAGGATCAACAAGCTTCATAGCAACAGTACAATAAACTTTTAACATGTACCATAAACTTTTAACACGATAATTAATGTGACACTAAAATCCATGTATCATGTGTATTTTTTTTGTTTTTGTTTTTTGCTTCTCTATTTTTTTTTTCCTCTTTATTTTGTTCTTTCCTTTCTTTTGTTTCCAAGATAAATTCCAGGCATGTCGGTATTGCGGAAGCTCTATTAACATGAAAGAATAAATTAAAAGAAAAAAAAACATAAAAATATGTGGTTCACTCAGGTTGATCTACATTTACTCCGATAAAATGAAATTTTTTTTGAATCTTTTAATAACACTCTATGTTATCTTAAGGGTCTATTTGGATGGGTGGGAATGGAGAAGAGAGAAAGGAAAAGGAGGAGAAAGGTCATAAGTTATCTTGTTTGGAAGAAGGGTGAAAGAAAAAGGAAGAAGAGAATGAAAGTAACTGGTTCCCCTTCTTTCCCCCTCAACAAGGGTAAATTTGTTAACCTCCAAATCGTAGGGTAAACTGGGAAAGGGAAAAAGTTTAAGTCATACCTTCTTGGAAGACCAAAATATCCTTTTATTTTCTGTTGTTCATTCTTCCATTCTTTCGGTTCATTCTTATTCTAAAGAAATATAATTGTCACATAACTCTTTCCCTTCTTTTCTTCCCCCTCCATCCAAACAAGATTATTGATATTACCTTTCTTTTCCCTTTTATCCTTTCCAAACAAGAGAGGAAGAACAACCCTTCCTTTCTTTCCTTCCCCTTCCATCTCTTTCCTTCTTTTTACTCTCATTTTCTCCTCTAAAGATCTAAACAAAGCCTAAGAAACATATATATATATATTTTATATAAAAATTGAATTTACTGTTATACATAGATTAGGACTCGTATTTTTCTCATATATAAAAATATCTATAATGTCCAATATAAACTATCGATCGCGTTATATATATATATATATATTAAGCATATCAACCTCAAGACATAACTCTTGAAAAACCACACAAAAAGGGTCAACCTCAAGACATAACTCTTGAAAAACCACTCAAAAAGGGTCAGCCGGCTCACCATTGGCTTGGCTTTATCATTTGGTTCACTCAGATTGATCCATTAACATGAAGGAATAAATTAAGAGAAAAAAATATAAAAAATATTCGGTTTACTGAGATTGATTTATATTTACTCTGATAAAATAAAATTTTTTTGAATCTTTTAATAACACTTTGTGTTATCTTAAGAGATAAAGATATATATTTTATATAAAAATTGAATCTACTGTCATACATAGATTAGAACTCGTATTCTTCTTATACATAAAAATATCTATAATATCCAATATAAACTAAGGCTCACGTTTTTCATATATATATATTGAGCATGTCAACCTCAAAAGATAACTCTTGAAAAAACACTCAAAAGGGGTAGCTGGCTCACCATTTGCTTGGATTTATTACGTGGTTCACTCAGATTAATCTACATTTACTATGATAAAATGGAATCTTTTTTTGAATCTTTTAATAATACTCTGTGTTATCTTAAGAGACAGATATATATTTTATATAAAAATTAAATTTACTGTCATACATAGATTAGGATTCATATTCTTCTCGTATATAAAAATATCTATAATATTCAATATAAACTAAGCCTCACGTTTTTCGTGTATATATATATATATATATATATATATATATATATATATATATATGAAAATATGAGCCTTAGTTTATATTGAACATTATAGATATTTTTAATCATTGAGCATTTCAATCTCAAGACAGCTCTTTTTTTTTTGTTACAAGCGGGCAATCACACCAGTCTGGCATGAGTCAAACCCGAGAAGTCAGAGTACATGATTTGCTGCAAAATAAGAGGGCATGGGTCACCATATGCCATTCCCAAGGGCCTAGATGGCGAGCTGCAAGATTTGCAACCCAATCAGCCGCCGCATTAGCTTCCCTATAAACATGGTGAATCAGAGGCGCAGTTATAGTCCGGAGAGAATCCCAAATTGCACGGAGAATGGGATTGGTGGAATGAGGACCCCCATTCCGACGAATCCAACGAATAACCGTGAGAGAATCTCTCTCAATAATCAATCTGTTCGAGGCCAGATAACGAACAGCATAACTGATTCTAGCCCAAGCAGCCTGAAGCTCCGCCGTAGGGACCGATAAATCCAGGGAACTATGGCCACCGGCTGCAAGAAGCTCACCCTCCGAACCCCTAATAACAAAATCGGACCCAGCAATACGATCGGAGACAGAGCCATCAAAGTTTACTTTAACATAACCCGGAGGTGGAGGCTCCCAAGAAACAAAGACCGTAGAACGGTGCGCTGCCGAAGCAGCAGGGGAGTCCTAGAGACCGGGTCGGACAGAGTGAACAGCAAGAGAAGAGCGGTCATACTCCTTAGCAAGAAAAATAGCCTTTCTGATAATAATATGGGATGGAATAGTCTCTTCAGAGAAAACCATCTGGTTCCTAGTGAGCCAAATATGATAAGCCAAATAAGTTGAGACAGCACACTGGGTGCCCAGTCCACTCTGAGCAGCAAGACGAATGGCGTGCAAGAAAGAAAGCCGAATGGAACCTCAAGACAGCTCTTAAAAAAAACACTCAAAAGGAGTCACTCAGCTAGCTCACCATTGGCTTAGCTTCATCATTTGGCACAGCTGATTGACTCAAAGGAGGCCAACGAAATCATCAAATCATCAAAGAACTTCTAAATTAATGATGATATTAAAATGAAATCCCCTTGCATGCACAACTGAGATAAATAAGATGCCAACAAATCAAGCATGTTGGAAGGTGTTGCTGCTAAAATCTGTCCTCCGGCTTGGATGCGATCGGGCTGCAGCGTGGGCTCCCTCCTAGGTGGACCTGCAAGACAGTCCTCACACAAGAGGCATTGGGGGTGGCCCTCTGCGGAAGACCTTTCGGCACCCAAGTCAGTGGAGACCAGCAATCAATAAATATGGGAAGAAGGATCCCCAGGAAGAGTTCCTCCGAACTCTTGTGGGAGCTTTCATGGCGGAGTGTAAGAACTGCGAATGAAAAATGGGCGTAGAATCGCGTCCCTGAGAGGCTTGAGGGTGGTAGTATTTATAGGCGGTCACCTGACTTTTTGGACATACTCTGGATGAGGTCTGAAAGTTGTTGGGATTCGAAACGGATTCGAATCAGGTTGTTACAGGACCGGTAGGATCCGTATCTGGTTAGTTAGAGGATCGACGGCTGAGAGGCGGGGAGAGCTGGCCGATGGCTCGAGACTCAGTGGCTGCGTGGTCCCTAGGCCACTATTGTAGGTCCTAGGCCACGTCTTAGCATGATTCCTTGTTTGGAATCTTATTCTGTTATAGTGAATTTGAACTCTCCCGCGCCAGATTCCGCAGAGGTCTGAAGTAGCTCGGATCGGGTGGTCGAGGAATGGTCTGGCCTTGATGGCAGAAGCATAAGAATAGCTCGGGTTGCCAAGGCATAAGGTTGGCTGAATCTGCCGAAGTATAATGTGGTCGGCCGAGTTGGACTTCTGTCAAGCATGGAGTCAAGAACTCCTTGTCCTAGCTTGATGACGTCATTCTTCCGGTGCAAAAGGTGCCAAGGGGGGCCAACGTGGCAGCCATAAATGCCTTAATGATGGAAGGAAATAAGGCATTAAATGCCTTAAAGTAGGTGGATGCACATGGCCTTTATGAGGCCATAATTGCGTTGGTGCGAAGGATATAGCGCGAAACCGAGCTAGAGTGCCGAGGTATATTGGCCGAGGCATGTTGGCCGAACTATGCTGAAGCTGACTGATGCTGAGGCTGGCTGAGCTATGATGGCCGAGCTATGTTGGCCAAGCTATGCTGAAGCTGGCCGAGGCTGAGGCTGGCTGAGCTATGTTGGCCGAGCTATGCTGAAGCTGGCTGAGGCTGAGGCTGGCCGAGCTATAATGGCTGAGCTATGTTGGCCGAGCTATGCTGAAGCTGGCTGAGGCTGAGGCTGGCCGAGCTATGTTGGCCGAAGTATATTTGCCGAGGCATGTTGGCCGAAGTATATTTGCCGAACTATATTTGCCGAGGCATGTTGGTCGAAGTATATTTGTCGAGGCATGTTGGCCGAAGTATATTTGCCAAGGCATGTTGGCCGAAGTATGCTTTCTCCTTTCTTTTTATTCCATTAAATGCTTGCCAAGTCATTATGACCGTTTCTGTACCATTAAATGCTCCAGCCTATTGACTTGACTACCGAATATTAATGAGGGGACCCTTGGGTGAACCCACGCACATGACGTGGCCCTTTTTTCCTTTTGTTCTCTTTCTTCGTTATGACGAGACGCTCGTTGCTAGAATGTTAGGCCAGCTGGTAAACAGGGCATTTGGACTGGGCACGACCCCATCGCCGATGTGAGTGATCAACAATGCAATAACGATTTTACCCCTTATCAGGAGGGCATGTTGGCCCTTCCTTAGCTCAAGTAGAATGGATGATGTGCTAACTGAACTAGTGCATGGATAATAAATTGGCAAGCATACAAAGATCAACTAGGAGATCAAGCTCCAGGGACAAGTGGTTCGATATTTGCTTGTTAGTTCATTAACTACTGGACAATCATTGGGAAGAAAAAGTAATTTTATTTTGGATCTGGTGAACCTAAGAATAAGATCATTTGCAGATTAGAGGCGTACAACATTATATGGTCATATTAACATAAGAATAAGATCATTTGCAGATTAGAGGTGTACAAAATACTTTTTAAGACTAGAGAACTTTTATAACAGTGTAGTGATATTTCACTAGGCATATTCCAGATTACATGCTCAAGATCGTAGCCAGACCAACTATAGAGCTTAAGAGGAAAGATTTTAGGACTCCATACTTGGTTAATTAAACATGGATAGATTACAAAGATACTGATTTTGGACATACTTAATGCATCATTTGCATATAGGAAGCACAACCATGAAGCTCATATAATTACATGCATGATCACTCTTCTTATGCCCTTTCTACAGCTACTTACAATGCATGCAGCTATAAAATGACTACATGGATAACATTGGAAGGATATGAGAATTACGAGGGAACACAGATGAACGGAGAATGAGACTCATACCCAAAGGAATCCACCAAGATTAGAGCTAATATCACTCACCCGGCCCTCAAGAAATCCACCCTAGAGCTAGAGAGCAAGAACAAGAAGAAATCTTTCTTCTCTAAAGTCAAAGGCTAGAATTTTATATCAACTTAACTTCGTTGCATTACAAGACGAAGGGGATTTGGAAGATGTTATTTTGGTTCGTTGCTGTATGGTGCCATGTGTTCCAATTGTGATAACACAATTAATCCTTTTATAGATGGAATATGCTCAGTGCTGTGTATGAGATATGTAAGCCCTATGTGTTGTTGTGCTGTTGCTTGAACATATATGTTATGAAAGAAAATTCAAACACATCTTCTGATGCACATTTGAAATTACCATCCCTAACTTAGTGGGTTTTCACTGCACATGGAAAACTCAAAGTGCAGTTGTTCAATAGGGCTCATGAGGCATCTGTTTAAAGACTGGTTATGAGTAAAAGTGGGTATGGGCCAAGCCAAGCCAGGTCTAACTAAGATCGGGCTAAGGATTGAGCTGGGCCAAGCCAAGAATGATCATGATGCAGTACCGATTCGTATGCAAGTAAATTTTATATGATTAATGATTACAGTTGATTAGTCTCCCGAAGTAATAGCCTAAGAGGGATTCAGAAAAACTCACAGTAACTCCGCACGCGAAATAGTTCCACAGAAAAGTAAAGAAAAAAGACCGCCGAGGCTAAGAAGCCCCTGTAGGGCTTGCTCTCCCATAATAAAGCTACTAGCAGATTAGAGGGGGTGTACCTGGAAGGATGAGGAGATCGAGATGTTGAAGGGATCGCTCTGTCTGGCGAATGCGCCCTGAATGACCAAGCCCCGAGCCCATGGATCTGCGGCTAAGTATCCGTTGACCTGGATGGCGATCACCTTGAATCCTGGATTCGTGGTTACTGAGGGACCTGCAAGAACACCATCCAAGGGTTAAAGAACAAGAGAGAAAAGTCAGATTAGAGGCAAAAAGGCAAGAAAGAAGTATAGAATGAGAGGCAGCCAAGAGGCTCTTTGGCGTCCACTAGAGAAAAAAGGGCGGCGGCCAGGGCTTCTCCTGGAGACTGAGATGTTGGCACACACAGGAGAATGGAATCAAGAGCATCAGAGAACCAAATAATAAAACTCACAATAACTCAAAACTGGATTGATTGATTAATAATTCAAAGATGCATAATTCATACAAGAGGGTCTCTTTAATAGAGCAAGAGACTTAGGGCCCAAGTAAATACAGATATGGAAAGAAAAGGGGCACCCACTTTCTTTCTAAAGTGTGGATTAGATTACATGGAAAAAAAACTTCATGCCATACAAATCCCTTTTAAAAAAGGCAATTTATGGGTGGCAATAAAAGGGCGTCCCTTTGCTACTTCTTTGGGCTGGAATTCTTTCAAATATGGTTGCATGATTTGGGTGATTGAGGCTTATCTTGTTGACCTGCTTGCTCTGCTAGGTGGCGTGTGGAATGCTTGTGCTGGAGGATGGCAGGTGTGTGGCTGGCATGTGACTTCTTATGTGGGTGTGGCGCCAACTTGAATTTAGCAGCTACTTTGTTTGACTATGATGGCCTTGTCTTTTGCTACAATACTGTTGTCTCCTTTCGTAAGTTGAATGAACTTAATAAAAATACCAACTGAACTGGACATGACCCATATAAGACTAACTGGATCGGATAGGACTCAAATTGACCCAAGCTCATAATGAGCTGACTCAATATGACCCAAACCCTAATAACGAGTACCAACTCAAAAGACAGGACTCAAATGCCCAAACAAAAATAAAATTGGACCCAAATTAAAATAAACTAAACCTAGTTTCCCAACTGAATCAAACCGTACAAACCTAATCAGATATCCACAAAGGCTTAAGAATCCTCTGCCTGATCCTAGTGCTCGCACCAATTCTCCCGGGGTGGGAGGAACTCGACCCCATCGAGTATAGGTCGCTCTGGCTCTGGTAGCTCTCTAGGTGATCTAGGTCGAGATGTTGCAACTCCTCTCGAGTAATCCATGAATCGTCGAATTCGGAGCAACCCTGCCATCAGACCAGGTAGCGTTGGTAATCACAGTTCTGGATCGTAATGGCTTAATCGTCCAGGATACACTCGATCTGCTCTCCTCGCTTAGGTAAAATTGATGGTGGACACTCCTGGGTAGGTTCGCTCATGAAAGGAAGGGTAGGTCCAAAGTACTCACTAGGAATTGCTGCTGGTTCCCTATACTCTACTAGGTCTGCAATATTGAAGGTTGAGCTAATGCCCCAATCCGAGAGTAGATCTAGCACATAGGAATTGGGTCCAACCTTCTCTATTACTTTAAAGGGGTCAGCTCCACGAGCGTGAAGTTTCTTAATGGTCCCTGACGGGAACCGTTCAGGCCTAAGCCTAACCATGACAGAATCCCCTACACCGAACTCTTTGGCTCTTCTTCCGGAGTTAGCCAGTCTTTTATAAGTTTCATTACTTAGATTTATTTTATGTCTAATGTCCTTATGTAAGTCTCTGATATGCTGTGCAAATGCTTGTGTGGACTCTAAGATTCGTGTGTGGAGGGATAAAGAAATTATATCAAGTGGACGAATAGGCATGTACCCATGGACTATCTCAAATGGACTCTTGCCCGTAGACATGTTCACTGAGTTGTTATAGGCGAACTCTACACGAGGTAGCAATAGATCCCACGTCCCTAGGTGTTTGCCTACTAGGCACCTAAGAAAGTTTTTTGGACTACGGTTCACCACTTCAGTTTATCCATCCGTTTGGGGGTGAAAGGCTGTAGAAAAATTAAGTTTGGTCCCTAATAGATGCCATAGCATTTTTCAAAAATAGCTGGTAAACCTAACATCCCTATCAAGAACAATGGTCTTGGGTAGGCCATGGAGCTTGACCACACTGTCTAAGAAAAGTTGGGCTACCCTAGATGCGTCAAAGGTTTGCGAACAAGGGATGAAGTGTACCATCTTAGAGAACCTATCGACCACTACAAAGATGGAGTCGTGCTTCTTCTGGGTCTTAGGTAATCCTAGAATAAAGTCCATACTGAGGTCTTGCCAAGGACGATCAGGCACTGGCAAAGGAGTATATAGATCGGTGTTCTGCTTTTGCTATTTTGTAACGGCACAAGTTCGACATCGGGCTACTATCAGGGCAACGAGCCTTTTTTAATCCTGGCCAGTAAAATTGGTCCTCTAGTACTAGGATAGTCTTATCTCTTCCAAAATGATCAGCTAATCCCCCAGCGTGCGTTTCCCAGACTAGGAACTCTTTAAGTGACGTCCTAGGGATACAAAGTCTATTGCCCCTAAAAAGGTAACCATACTGAATGGTATAATCTTCACTAGTACTGGATGGTCCTAGCCGAAGGGTCTTATGAATTTCACCAAAGTTAGGGCAGGTCTCATACTCATTTTTTATCCGGTTAAACCCTATAACTTCGGTGCTAACAGTACTCAACAATAAAGACTTACGGCTTAAGGCGTCTGCAACCTTACTACCCCGGCACGGTGTTTTAGGACAAAAGTGTATGCCTGAATGTATTCAACCCATTTTCTGTGCCTAGAATTGAGCTTCTTTTGGGAGTTCAGAAATCGAAGTGCCTCATGATCAGAAAATAAAACAAACTCTTGTGGCAGCAAGTAATGTCTCCAATACTTAAGGGCCTGTACTACCGCATAGAATTCCTTATCATAGATGGAATATTTAAGTTTAGCTTCATTTAGTTTTTCACTAAAGAAAGCTATGGGGTGATTTTCTTGGCTTAACACTCCACCTATGCCTACTCCCGACGCATCGCACGCAACCTCAAATATCTTAGAAAATTCTGGAAGTCTAAGTACGGGTGCATGAGTTATCCTATCCTTAAGCTCTAGGAAGGCCTTATTTGCTGACTTAGTCCACTCAAAATTATCCTTCCTAATACAATCAGTGATGGGTGCGACGATGGTGCTAAATCCTCTAATGAATCTCCTATAAAAGGTTGCTAGGCCATGGATGCTGCGGACATCATGGACATTCATAGGTACTAGCCACTCTACAATTGACCTAACCTTTTCATGATCTGCTGAGATACCTTCTAGGGTTACCATAAAACATAGAAATATAATCCTATGCATCATGAAATCACACTTCTTAAGGTTTGAATAAAGGCTATTCTCTCTAAGGGTCTGACAGATTAATCTGAAATGGTTAAGATGGCCCTCTTTGGTCTTGCTATAAATTAATATATCGTCAAAATAGACCACTAAGAATTTTTTCGTATACTCTTTCAGGACTTGGGTCATGATTCTCATGAATATACTAGGTGCATTTGAAAGCCCAAAAGGCATCACAACCTACTCAAACAGACCATCTCTAGTCTTAAATGCAGTCTTCCACTCATTCCCTGGTCTAATTCTAGCCTGATGGTAACCACTCTTAAGGTCTATCTTGGAAAAGATGGTGGCACCTGCCATCATGTCTAACATGTTATCTAATCTGGGGATAGAGAACCTATATTTGATAGTAATTTTTTGATGGTCCTACTGTCCACCTACATTCTCCAGGTACCATCCTTCTTAGGGGTTAAGAGTGCAGAAACTGCACAAGGGCTTAAGCTCTCCCTAATAAATCCTTTCCTAAGTAATTCTTCCGCTTGTTTCTGTAGTTCTTGATGCTCAGTGGGGTTCATCCTATAATGGGGAAGGTTTGGGAGGGTGGATCCTGGTATCAAGTCAATGGCGTGTTGGATGTCTCTCAAGGGTGGTAACTGATCAGGCAACTATTTAGGGAAGACATCCTTAAATTCCTCTAGGGTCACAATTACTTCTGAGGGTTGTTCCTTTTGGACTGATTTATGGATCTCTTTAGTGGTCAAAATTCAAACAGAGTTACCCTCAGTGATGTCCTTTTCTAATTCCTTAGCTTTAATCAGATTAACTCTTGGCTTGCTATCCTTAAGGCTACTAGATCCTTTCTTGATTAGGTCCCTAGGTGGAACTAGATGTATTACATACTTATTTTCATTGTGTTTAAAAGAGCAGATGTTGGATCGACCAAACAAGGTGGCATCGTGATCGTAAAGCCAAGGTCGACCTAATATAATACTACTAACACTCATAGAAATTACATCGCACTCAATCTTTTCTTCATAATTTTGCAATTTGATTAGTATTTGACATCTAGACTTGATTAGGATAGAGGTGGAATCTACCCACGAGACCTTATAGGGATTAGGATGAGGAACTGTGATCAATCCTAATGATTTAACTGTATTGGCAAAAACGGCATTGACACAACTCCCGCTATCAACTATTATCTTGAGCACCTTATCCCCTATCTTAACAAAAGTTTGTAGGATGTTAGTCCTACACCAATCTTCCTGGTCCTTAGTTTGAGTCTGGGTCAAGATACATCTAACCACTCCTAGTAGATCTTCATAATCAAATGTTTCCTCCTCTCCATCGTACTCATATATCAGATGGGTATTAGCCTCATAGACCTCTCCTTCAAGCTCAACTAGGGGCTCGGATTCAGTCTCGGATAACTCATCTATATGAAGGGATCTAACTGGGCACTAGCTGATCATATGTCCTGGTTTGTTGCATCTAAAGCATTTGATCTGGGGGTTGAAATTTCTCTAGACCTCTACAGATTTGCTCTTATCCTCTCTCTGGGGTATAGGGGTACTATTTTGGGGTCAACTCAACTCAGTTCGACTTGTACTGGGTTGGCTAATGTTGGGTCGACTCGGGTAAGTCTGGCGAGGGTCTGAGTACTGGATAGGTTTGGGATGACTATGATAGGCCTGGCTAGATCCTGGATATGGGCTAGGGCTCTTGGTAGCCTTTAATCTACGGTAGGGTGGCCCTCTCTGAAAACGTTCATAATCCCTAGTAACTTAGTAAGCTTCTTCTAAATCGTGTACCCTTCTTAGGTAGAGTTCTCTTTGAATATATACTCTCAGGCCATACATAAACTTGGATAGGATGACTTCTTCAGACTGAACGATATTACACCTCATGGTATACTCTTAAAATGTAGCAATGTACTCATTCACAGTTTTGCTACCCTGAATTAATCCTTGCCACTGGTCCAATAGGCTTTGGTCATACGATGTGGGGACATAATTGGACCAAAGTCTAGCCTTCATGGCACGCCAGATGACTATGGGATCCCTACCCTCTAGTGCTTGCCTTCGCTCTATAGTGGCCCAATATAACCTAGCCTGTCGTACTAACTTAAGCTTGGCAAATCTAAACTTACGCTCCTCAGACATGTCGTACCAGTTAAAGTACTGGTCCATCTCTTCCTCTCAATCTAGGTAGTCTTTCGGATCCATAGAGCCATCGAAAGTAGGTGCTTCAAGTCTGACACTTCTAAGGGCTCTTTCTTCTTGGTCTACTGCCTCATGATTGGGTCTCCTAGGGAGGACATGTAGGACTGGATCAGGTCGAGGTGGTCTCCTAGGCCCATCTCCAAAGTGAGGAACATGATATGGAGGTCCCCTAGGGTTTGGCCTTATGTAGAGGTCAAGCTGTTGGGCTCTCCTAGGATGAAATGGGGTCTCATGATCAGACTCAGTATGGGCCTCATGGTCTTCTTCTTGGATGCCTAACCTAGTTTTGACTTGATCGAACCTGAACCCTAATCTAGCCTCAGATTGCTTGATGTCTTGGTTCATTTGGGCTAATTGTTCAGTGATGATCCTTAAGTGATCCTCAATGTTTTGATTAGCCATGGATTCAGCCTATAATGAAAGTGGTGACGAGCGAAAAGATGCTCCTAATCTAGTGCACATGCAAGCACAATCAAGCACACAAGACTCGGACTATGGTATGCTAGACCTAGTCATCTAGAGTAAAGGATTTGGCTTAATGCAAGCCAATCTAACAGTAACTCTTTAATTGGCCAGTTGGGACAGATGGAAGGGGGGAGGCTCGTCCCGCAACTTGCAGGTGCCTAATTAGAATAACAACACTCCACTTAAGTCATTTGACATTTGACCTCCCTTCTAGATACCAATTTCAGAGCACACGCCAGATTGATTTGTACTAGTCTCCTCCAGTACACTAGACCGACTGTTGGTGTCCCTAGCCCTCTAGGGCAAATGTCAATTAAGTTGCTACTTAGTTTTAGATTAGAGGCTTGGGATCGGAATGCAAGGGTGATTGTTTTGGGCTAAGGAATGGGTATCAATCCCTCCCTTATCTGACATCAATGAGAGCCCTTAAGAGTAATTTAATGCAGATGAATGACATGCAAAACATAAACCCTAATCCAGAAATCTATAAATAGCAATAAATCTTTTTTTACAGATCGAATTAAATTCTTAGAAAATAACAAAAATACTTTAAATTATAAAAATCCAAAGAAATAAATTTTGTAATTTTCTAATGTATATGCAGGCAGAAATAATTCAATTAACAAAATCTAAGAATTTTCATATTTTCAAGTATGCAATTAATTCACAGATCGAATTAAATTCTTAGAAAATAATAAAAATACTTTAAATTATAACGAGTCCAAAGAAATAAATTTTGTAATTTTCTAATGTGCATGCAAACAGAAAAAATTTAATTAACAGATGATATACTGATAATAATGTGAATTAAAAATTAAGCCCTAACTATGCTCTGATATCAAACTGATGCAGTACTGATTCGCATGCAAGTAAATTTTATATGATTAATGATTGTAGTTGATTAGTCTCCCGAAGTAATAGCCTAAGAGAGATTCAGGAAAACTCACAATAACTTCGCACGCAAAACAATTCCACAGAAAAGTAAAGAAGAAAGACCGTCGAGGCTAAGAAGCCCCGGTAGGGCTTGCTCTCCCACAATAAAGCTACTAGCAGATTAGAGGGGGTGTACCTAGCAGGATAAGGAGATTGAGATGCTGAAAGGGTCGCTCTGCCTGGCGGATGCGCCTTGGATGACAAGCCCCGAGCCTGTGGATCAGCTAAGTATCCGCTGATCTGGATGGCGATCACCTTGAATCCTAGATTCGTGGTTACTGAGGGACCAGCAAGAACAACATCCAAGGGTTAAAGAACAAGATAGAAAAGTTAGATTAGAGGCAAAGAGGCAAGAAAGAAGTAGAGAATGAGGGGCAGCCAAGAGGTTCTTGGGCGTCCACTAGAGGAAAACAAGGGCGGCTGCCAGGGCTTCTCCTGGAGACTGGGATGTTGGCACGCACAGGAAAATGGAATCAAGAGTACCAGAGAACCAAATAACAAAACTCACAATAACTCAAAACTGGATTGATTGATTAATAATTCAAAGATGCATAATTCATACAAGAGGGTCTCTTTTATAGAACAAGAGACTTAGGGCCCAAGTAATTACAAATATGGAGAGAAAAGGGGCATCCACTTTCTTCTTAAAGTGTGAATTAGATTACATGGAAAGAAAACTTCATGCCATACAAATCCCTTTCAAAAAAATCAATTTATGGGTGGCAATAAAAGGGAATCCCTTTGTTGCTTCTTTGGGCTAGAATTCTTCCAAATAGGGTTGCATGATTTGGGGAATTGAGGCTTATCTTGTTGACCTGCTTGCTCTGCTAGGTGGCGTGTTGAATGCTTGTGGTGGCAAGTGTGTGGCTGGTATGTGACTTCTTATGTAGGTGTGGCGCTAACTTGAATTTAGCAGCTGCTCTGTTTGACTGTGATGGCCTTGTCTTCTGCTCCAATACTGGTGTCTCCTTTTGTAAGCTGAATGAACTTAATAAAAATACCAACTGGATTGGACATGACACATATAAAACCAACTGGACCGGACAGGGCTCAAATTGACTCAAGATCATAATGAAATGACTCAATATGACTCAAACCCTAATAAAGAGTACCAACTCAAAAGACATGACTCAAATGCCCAAACAAAAATAAAATTGGACCCAAATTAAAATAAACTAAACCTAGTTTTCCAACCGAATCAGACCCTACAAACCTAATCAGATATCCACAGAGGCTTAAGAATCCTCTGCCTAATCCTGGTGCTCGCACCAGATCAGGTCCAATTTGGCCCAAACTCACCAACCCAAACTAAGCCCAGCTTATAAAAAAATCTCTTAGGATCCCGGCCTAGATAAACCGAGCAAGAACCTTAAAAAAAAAGGAAAAGGCTTTGTGCGCCGCGCGGCCATTCGCCGCATGCCCGTGCAATTGTGCATGTGGGGTACGCTGCAGCCCAATGGCCGTGGCACGCACACTTGCATGGGCTCGAGGCCAATGCGTGCTTTCGGTGTGTGTCTTCGTGCACCGGAGGTGGTGCACAAAGACATTTCCTTTTTTTTTAAGGTTCTTGCTCGGTTTATCTAGGCCTTGGGCCAAACTCTCCGGCCCAAGCCCAAGCCCAAGCCCAGCCTATGAAAATCCCTCAGGACAGGACAGCAACCCAATTCAGCCCGACCCACACTTATTTTAATCACTATAATGCAAAAAATAACTGTAAAGAAGCAGATACTAGATTGTACTTGTTCCTCTGACACCCATAATGTTATCTTTAAACCTTGATCCAATTACCTTCTAAGCCATGACCAGACTTGGACCGGCCCATGGGCTGTCCGGTCCATGTCAACCCTTAAACGTTATCGACCTCCCCTTTAAATCCTCTCAATAAAAAACCAGAAAGACAAGCGTATATGCTCATATAATATTTTGCACTAACATTAATACGACTTTTATTCACGCATAGCCAACCATCCACAGATACAGACCGTGCGTATATCATACATATAGATAGAGTAGCACCATTAATACGACTAGCTAATTACATACACAAACCAACATCTCTCCATATGAAGCTAACCATTCCTACCACGAAGGCCAAAATATTAGCAACACCAGAACCACATTCCATCCATCCTCCATGCCCTTAACCGTTCACAATGGTACCACCTGCACCAAGAACAAGTAATAGTTATAGGCAATGAATCAAACACCAGCTTTAACCAGAGATCGATGCATCATGCACTGAGAGAGAGAAGAGAGAGTTAATTAGCGGACGACGTACCGTTGGGATGGATGACCTGGCCGGTGACGTAGGAGGAATCCTGCGAAGCTAAAAAGACGTAGGACGGCGCGATCTCGTGCGGCTGCCCGGCGCGGCCCAGCGGCACCTCCTTCCCGAAGTTGGCCACCATCTCGTCCGTCATGGAGGCCGGGATCAGCGGCGTCCACACCGGCCCCGGTGCGACGCCATTCACGCGTATCCCCTTGTCCGCCAGCTGCAGCGCCAGCGCTCTCGTGAACGCGACGACGGCCCCCTTCGTCGCCGTGTAGTCCAGCAGGATGGGGTTGCCCTTGTAGGCGTTCACCGACGTCGTGTTGATGACGCTGCTTCCCGCCTTCATGTGCTTCACCGCATACCTATAAGACCGATGAGAATGATGGCCATTTAATTATATAATAATAGACACAACAAATAGAAGAGAAGCGGAGAATTTTTTATATCGGTTTTGACTTGGTTGCAAGGAAGTAGGAGAAGATGTTGGTCCGGAAGACGCGCTCGAGCTGCTCCTCGGTGATGTCGGTGATGCAGGTCTTGACGTACTGCTCGGCGGCGTTGTTGACGAGGATGTCGATGCGGCCGTAGGTGCCGGCCACCTCCTCCACCACCTTGCGGCAGTTCTCCTCGAAACCGAGGTCGGCGGGGATGGACATCGGGTCCTTAGCGTCGCTTCCCTTCTTTATCTCCCGGAGCACCTGGAGGGTGTCGGCGGCGTCCCGGTCCTCCTGTGGCTTGACGTAGGTGAACGCGACGGTGGCGCCCTCCATGGCGAAGCAGTAGCACACGGCGCGACCGATGCCGGAGTCTCCTCCGGTCACGAGCGCCACCTTTCCCTGGTCCCCAAGCCACCACCACCACAGTCAAAATGATTCGATCCAAATAAATTAAGGAAGAGAATTAATGGGAGTAAAAGAGAAGGGGAAAGAAGAGGACTTGGAGTTTGTTGGCGGCTTTGTAGTCATGGCTGGCGGCGTGAGGAGTGGGCTCCATTACGTGTTCCCTGCCTGGCTGGCGCTCCTGGGATTGGGGAGGGAACCGCTGGTCGCCTCCTGAGGCCATGGCGACGAAAGAAGGTCGAGACTCGAGAAGACCTCCGGCAAGGCTCGAAGGCCGAGACTGATTGGGCTACAAAGAAGCGGTTGGAGGTGGCCGGGAGTAGAGTGAAGGAGAGAGAGAGAGAGAGAGAGGATGAGAAGAGACCTGAGAACGTACTGTTGGTTTTGGAGCTCTAGATAAGAGGGAGAAGAGCATGCAAAGAGGAAGGCGAGAGAAAGGGAAAGGCTGATCGACTGGAGTGTGGACGGAGGTAGTTTTAAGGGAGAGGGAGTGGGGTCCGGGTGTTAGCACGTGTCAGGCAGCGTGGCAGCAGTGCCGCATGGCGCGGCCACTGGACAGGGGTGCAACTTGGACCGGGTTAATTCAGGCCCGGTCCATCGAATCCGATTTATAATAGTATATTTAAACTTATGTTTGATCCAGATTTAATCCGATTCAGTTTGTAATTAATTTGGGTTATTGTTGGGGGGTAAAATCGTCATTGCATTGATATCCGTGCGAGGCGGCTAAGGCTGACCTCCTCCCGGGCTTCCGTAGCTCGGCCTCCTCCGGGCTTCCGTAGCTCGGCCTCCTCCGGGCTTCCGCAGCTCGGCCTCTCCGGGCTTCCGTAGCTCGGTCTCCTCCGGGCTTCCGTAGCTCGGCCTCCTCCGGGCTTCCGCAGCTCGGCCTCTCCCGGGCTTCCCTAGCTCGGCCTCCTCCGGGCTTCCCTAGCTCGGCCTCCGGGCTTCCGTAGCTCGGCCTCTCCCGGGCTTCCCTAGCTCGGTCTCCTCCGGGCTTCCGCAGCTCGGCCTCTCCGGGCTTCCGTAGCTCGGTCTCCTCCGGGCTTCCGTAGCTCGGCCTCTCCGGGCTTCCGTAGCTCGGCCTCCTCCGGGCTTCCGTAGCGGCCTTCTCCGGGCTTCCGTAGCTCGGCCTCCTCCGGGCTTCCGCAGCTCGGCCTCTCCCGGGCTTCCCTAGCTCGGCCTCCTTCGGGCTTCCCTAGCTCGGCCTCCTCCGGGCTTCCGTAGCTCGGCCTCTCCCGGGCTTTCCTAGCTCGGCCTCCTTCGGGCTTCCGTAGCTCGGCCCCTTTCGAGCTTCCCTAGCTCGGCCTCTTCCGGGCTTCCGTAGCTCGGCCTCCTCCAGGCTTCCATAGCTCGCTTCTACCCAGCGATCCACGCCCTGACGTCTACCTCCGCGGAACCTGACGCGGGAGAGCTTAAGCTTACCCGAGCAGCTCCTTAGGCGAGGAATCATGTTGAGACGTGGCCTAAGACCTATTGTAACCCCCCAGGTCTACTCACCCAGATCCCAAGACATCGAGGAGCTCTCCCAGCCGTCGATCCCTTAACAGACAAGGCGTGGATTCTAACGGCCCCACAACGGCCTGATTCTGTCTACCCCCGTATCGTAACAACCCCAAACCTTCCAGAAGATGCTCAAGTCCCCAGGTGACAGTCTATAAATATCAGATTGGCAGATTCCCTCAGGTACGCGACTCTGCACGCACACTTGCGCGCTTGCACCTCCACTCTCACTCTCCTGCTCTCGACGGGAACTCGTCGGCGCTCCTGCCCTTTGGAGCCTCCGATTGGCCGCCCCCGGAGAGATCTCCCGGAGAGATCCACATCCTCATTATCTGGTTGATCGCCGATTCCTTCCCACTGACTTGAGCGTCGAAGGGTCTTCCGCGGAGGACCACCCCCAGCGTCCCTCCGCGTGTGGGTTTCTTTTGCAGGTCCGCCGCACCCCCTCTTCCCGGAGATCGATCGCGCCCGAGTAGGAGGACGGATTTCAGCGGCAACAGATTGGCGCTAGAGGGAGGGCCTCAAGTCCCGTTAAAACTTGAAGAAAGGAGACAAGGATCCCGATCCGGAGAAGAATCTCTCTGATGGCCAACCGGAAGAGAGCAACCTCTGATGCCCAAGATCAGGTCGCCTCCCAGAGGCCTGATCCTACTGGCGCCACAGCGCCACAACCCCCACCTGTCGAGACTCCGTCGCCGCCTGCCATTCCGGTGACCCAGGACCAGTTCGCTACACTGGTCCAGCAAGTCCAGGCCCTTACCCACCTGGTACAGGAGCGCCTTACGGCTCCTCCCGCTTCGCATCCCCAGAAAGAAGCGGCGACTTCTTCTTCGCCGGCAACCTCCTCCTCTGATCCGCATGAACCAGCGGATCCCCCGCATCGCCCCAAGGGAGACAAACTGGTCCCTCGAACCGGTTACGATAGAGATCCTCCCAGATCTCGGCGAGCCCGCTCCCTCTCTCCGCGACGTCTCACCATGATTCGACGCCATCCTTGCGGTTCTCGCGCCCAGCCCCTCCTCTAGCCGGTGAGGAGGAGATCCGCCGTCAGATCCAAGAAATGCGTCAGGAGCTGGACGCCGCCAAGCAGATCCACCTGCCCCAGCCCAGAGCAGGGCATCCCTTTCTCTAAGGGAATCATGGAGGAAGTGATTCCCTCCCACGTTAAGCTGCCAACCGTCGAGCCTTATCACGGCTCCACTGATCCGGACGACCATCTCAGCAGCTTCTGGTCAATAATGATGTTCCACGGAGCATCCGATGCGATCCTCTGCCGAGCCTTCCCATCCACCCTCAGAGGATCCGCTCGAACCTGGTTCAACGCTTTGAAACCGGGTTCCATTGATTCATTCGACGAGCTGAGCCACCTTTTTATCGGCCAGTTCGTCAGCAGCCGCCGCCACCGACGGAGATCCGACTCCCTCTCCGAAGTCAAGCAAAGAGAGGGGGAGTCCTTGAGAAATTATCTTGGCCGTTTCAACAAGGCCATGTTGGAGGTGGACCACCTTAATCATGAGGTGGCTATGTCCGCCCTAGCGGGGGGAGTTTCAAAGGAGAGTGACTTCTATCTGGCGATGGAGGTCAGCTACCCCCATGTTTGTCTGATATGATGGCCCTTGCGGACAAGTACGCCAGGGTCGAGGAGTCGCGGAGAGTGGCCCGCGATGAGCAAGCAAGAAAGAAGCAGGAGCCCAAAGCTCCCGACAGACACCGCCCTGTCTGTCGGCCAAGTCCACCCCGCCGTCCAAGAGTCCCTCCGCTGCCGCCAAGGAATCGCTCCCGGAGTCCTCCCAAGCGATTCGATCGCTATACTCCGCTGACTGTGCCCCGGGCGCAGATCCTCATGGAGATTGAGCGCCAACTTCCCCGGCCAGTACCTCTCCGAGGGAACCCGACCCGAAGAGATCCCGCCAAGTACTGCCGCTACCATAGGGAGCATGGTCATGACACTGAAGAATGCTGGCAGCTGAAGAACGAAATCGAGAGACTGATTCGGCGGGGACGGTTGGACCAGTTCAGAAGAGCACCTGAGCCGCAGCAACAAGGAGGTGACCGCCAGCCCGAGCTCCCACAACTCCCTCCTCCACCAAATCCGCCTGTGGTCGGCCGTATCAACATGATTGAAGAGGCCGGCGGATCGAGCTCCAGGGGCAACGGTGACGCGCCGGTGCCAAAGAAGGCGCGCACGGACGAACTTTCCTTTTCTGATGATGATCTCCTTGGGATACAGCTCCCCCACGATGACGCACTTGTTGTATCCCTTAACTTGAACAACTATGATGTAAGCCGGATCCTCGTCGATAGTGGAAGTTTGGTAAACGTTTTGTACCTCGGTGTGTTTGCCAGGATGAAATTGCTCATGGAAAATCTTCGAGCCGTGGATTCCACCCTGATGGGGTTCACTGGCGACGTCATCGTCCCAGAAGGAATCGTCACCCTGACGGTCCGCGCGGGAACCTGGCCCCTTGTAGCCATTGTTCAGACGATTTCTTGGTAACCGACCTCAGGTCCCCATATAACGCCATATTCGGCAGGCCGGGTCTAATGTCTCTCAAGGCGGTAGTCTCCATCCCGCATCTATCTATGAAGTTCCCTACCGAGCAAGGAGTTGGTGTGGTTCGGGGAAGTCAAGCCATGGCTCGGCAATGTTTCGTCACGAGCCTTCAGTCCAGAATGCCCGAAGTTGATGGGCTAGACGCTCGTGAGGACTTCGCCGAACAGCGAGGAGAACCGGCGGAAGAACTGGAAGAAGTACCGCTAGACGAAGCTCGGCCCGACCGAACCATAAGGATCGGGTCGCTACTCGAAGGAGAGCCTCGTCGCGAGCTGATCAGATTCCTCCAAAGCAATGCAGACATCTTCGCCTGGACCGCCTCCGACATGCCAGGGATTGACCCCGAGGTCCTCGTCCATCGCCTCAATGTGGACGAGATGCACAGGCCTGTTAAGCAGAAGAAGAGAAGCTTCGCCCCAGAACGGCAAAAAGCCATTGAGGAGGAGGTCGACAAACTCATCAAAGCCAATTTTGTCCGAGAGGTGAATTATCCAAGTTGGTTGTCGAATGTCGTCATGGTGAAAAAGTCGAATGGCAAATGGAGGATCTGCATCGGCTTCACCGACCTCAACAAGGCATGCCCGAAGGATAGCTTCCCCCTCCCTTGGATCGACCAGCTTGTGGACGCCACCTCAGGCCACCAAATGCTGTCATTCATGGATGCCTATTCGGGCTACAATTAGATCCGGATGGCCCCCGAAGATGAAGAAAAGACCGCCTTCATAACCGACCGAGGTACCTACTGTTACCGAGTCATGCCTTTCGGTCTTAAAAATGCAGGAGCGACCTACCAACGGCTGGTCAACAAGGTGTTCAAGGAGCAAATCGGCCGGAACATGGAGGTGTACGTAGATGATATGCTGGTCAAAAGCAAGGAAGCGCTGCGGCATGTTGAGGACCTCGCGGAGAGCTTTGCCACACTGCGCAAATATGGGATGAAGCTCAACCCAACCAAGTGTGCTTTCGGCGTCAATTCCGGGAAATTCCTCGGCTTCATGGTCTCCCAGCGGGGTATTGAGGCTAACCCTCAGAAGATTCAAGCTCTCCAACGAATGGCGCCCCCAGCGTCTATTAAGGAGGTCCAGCGCTTAACCGGGAGGATAGCAGCCCTTAACCGCTTCGTGGCTCGGTCAGCCGAGAGATGCCTCCCCTTCTTCAAAGCTCTCCGATCGGCCAAAAATTTTGGTGGACTCCTGAGTGCCAGAAATCATTTCAAGATCTCAAGAAGTACCTCGGCTCGCCTCCACTTCTCAGTAGTCCGATCCCAGGAGAGACCCTATTCCTGTACCTGGCTGTTTCGGAGAGCGCAGTCTGCTCGGTGCTAGTCAAAGAGGAAAGCAAAATTCAGAGGCCGATCTACTATGTGAGTAGGCTGCTTCGCGATGAGGAGACGAGGTACATCAGGATTGAGAAAATAGTGCTGGCTTTGATCACCTTGGTCCGGAAGCTACGGCCTTACTTTCAAGCACATTCAGTGACGGTCCTCACCGATCAACCCATCAAGGCGGTGGTCCACCGTCCAGAAACATCGGGGAGAATGACCAAATGGGCCATCGAACTAAGCGAGCATGACATACATTTTCAACCTCGCCCGCCGTCAAAGCCCAAGTGCTGGCCGATTTCCTCCTCGAGTGTACCATCCCAGAAGACGGCTCTACCCCAGAAAATCCCGAGGGACCAAAGCCTGAGGCTCGGTGGCTCCTTCACGTCGATGGGTCGTCCAATGCCCATCACTCCAGTGCGGGTCTAGTTCTCACCAGCCCAGAGGGAATGATCTTCGAATATGGCGTCCGATTCTCCTTCCCAGCTTCCAACAACGAAGCCGAGTACGAGGCCCTGTTAGCTGGTCTCCGGATCGCCCGCAACCTGAAGGTGGAAAAGCTCAACGCCTTCACCGACTCTCAGCTGGTGGCCGGCCATGTGCGGGGAGAGTTTGAAGCCCGAGAACCCAACATGATCCGATATCTCCAAGAGGTGCGCGGCCTACTTCCCCATTTTGCCGAGTTTGAAATTGTTCAAATTCCTAGATCGGAAAACGCCCGTGCCGACCTACTCTCCCGATTGGCAACCACGGAGACGATGGATGCTGAACAAAAATTCCATCTGGAGACTGGAAAAGCCGAGTATCATGGAAGCCGATCGGGTGATGCAAATCGAGGCCGAACCATCCTGGTTCGACCCTATCCTCAACTATCTCAGAGAAGGATCGCTCCCGTCCGACCGAAGAGAGGCCAGGAAATTGAAGCTGCAGGCGACCCACTATGTATTGATTGACGCCAACTTTACAAGCGGTCTTTTTCTATGCCGCTGCTCAGATGCCTCGCCCATCCGAGGCGAACTATGCTTACGAGATGTACATGAAGGGATTTGCGGCAACCATCTGGGGAGCCGGTCCCTATGCCACAAGGTGCTACGGCAAGGCTATTACTGGCCGACCATGCAGAAAGACGCGGACGACCTAGTCCGAGCCTGTGACGCCTGCCAGAGACATTCAAGCATCCAGAGGCTCCCTTCCGCCGAGCTAGTCTCTATATCCTCCGCCTGGCCCTTTGCCAAGTGGGGAATGGACATCCTCGGCCCATTCCCGCTTGCAGCGGGGCAGCGGAAATTCTTATTTGTCGCCATCGACTACTTCACCAAGTGGGTTGAAGCGGAAGCCGTTGCGCAAATCACCGAAGCATGGGCCAGAGACTTTGTATGGAGGTCCATCGTCTGCCGGTTCGGCCTCCCCCACACCATAATCACCGATAATGGTAAGCAGTTCGACAATTCCAAGTTCCGCCAATTCTGCGAGGAACATGGAATCCGTCACCACCTTACTTCGGTCGGGCACCCACAAGCCAACGGAGCGGCCGAAGTGACCAACAGGACTCTCCTCCAAGGAATCAAAGCTCGCCTCTCCAGAGCCCAAGGCAGGTGGGCGGATGAGCTACACCATGTCTTATGGGCCTATCGCACCACCCCAAGGATTCCGACGGGCGAGACTCCATTTCGGATGGCTTTTGGTACGGAGGCCGTCATCCCTGTGGAAATAGGCCTCCCATCTTTGCGGGTGGAGAGTTATTCAGAGGAAGCCAGCAACGAGCAACTCCGCACCAACCTCGACTTGGTAGAGGAGGTCAGAGAAAAAGCCCGAATCAGGACAGCTGCTTATCAACAGAGGGTGGCTCGGTACCATGCCTCCAGGGTCAAGGGGAAAACCTTCCTACCCGGCGACCTCGTCCTCCGAAAAGCTTCTATATCCAAACCACTGGAGCAAGGAAAGCTGGCGCCGAACTGGGAGGGTCCGTACCAAATCATGGAGATCATTGGGCCGGGAGCCTACAAGCTGCAGGATCTTGATGGGAAATCCATCCCCCGAACGTGGAACTCGGACAACCTCCGCAGATACTATCAATAGGGTACATCCCTTATGCTTCGCCAGTTATCTATTTTCCCGCAACTTGCTGTGTGAATCGATTATGCACCATATTGCCATAAATCATAAAAGGAAATAGATGCTGCTTACCAATCCTCGGTACAACCGAGTTATCTGCCTGGATAGGAAATCTCCGAACCTTGGCAGGGCCAAGTAAAACAAATCTCCGAACCTTGGCAGGGCCAAGTAAAACAAAGTCTCCGAACCTTGGCAGGGCCAAGTAAAACAAAGTCTCCGAACCTCGGTTGGGCCGAGCAACAAATCTCCGAACCTTGGCAGGGCCAAGTAAAACAAAGTCTCCGAACCTTGGCAGGGCCAAGTAAAACAAAGTCTCCGAACCTTGGTAGGGCCAAGTAAAACAAAGTCTCCGAACCTTGGCAGGGCCAAGTAAAACAAAGTCTCCGAACCTTGGCAGGGCCAAGTAAAACAAAGTCTCCGAACCTCGGCTGGGCCGAGCAACAAATCTCCGAACCTTGGCAGGGCCAAGTAAAACAAAGTCTCCGAACCTTGGCAGGGCCAAGTAAAACAAAGTCTCCGAACCTCGGCTGGGCCGAGCAACAAATCTCCGAACCTTGGCAGGGCCAAGTAAAACAAAGTCTCCGAACCTTGGCAGGGCCAAGTAAAACAAAGTCTCCGAATCTCGGCTGGGCCGAGCAACAAATCTCCGAACCTTGGCAGGGCCAAGTAAAACAAAATATCCGAACCTTGGCAGGGCCAAGTAAAACAAAGTCTCCGAACCTCGGCTGGGCCGAGCAACAAATCTCCGAACCTTGGCGGGGCCAAGTAAAACAAAGTCTCCGAACCTCGGCTGGGCCGAGCAACAAATCTCCGAACCTCGGCTGGGCCGAGCAACAAATCTCTGAACCTTGGCAGGGCCAAGTAAAACAAAAATCTCCGAACCTCGGCTGGGCCGAGCAACGAAATCTCCGAACCTTGGCAGGGCCAAGTAAAACAAAAATCTCCGAACCTCGGCTGGGCCGAGCAACGAAATCTCTGAACCTTGGCAGGACCAAGTAAAATGTTTCCCCGAACCTCGGCGGGGCCGAGTGATAAATCCCCCGAGCCATGACAAGGCAAGGTAGAAACCATTCGGGCTAAGACCCCAGCGAAAGGTCTAAACCTACAGGCCTCGACCAAAGCCGAACGGCCCCCCAGACAGTCCCCCAAGGGACTTCGCCCGGTTTGAAAACGGGCGCTAAACGAAAACCATCGGCATGCGAAAAAATGCCACCATCGGCAGAATTCCCCCAAGAGGCTATAAAGCCTCACATAACCGGCCAAGGGCCCCAGGCTGGCCCGGGAAATTCTCCCTAGCAGTAGAAAACCTTTGGGCGACCCCCCTGTAACTCGTCATTCGAAATATCTACGATTAATACGCAGGGCGATGGGACCAGACCGACACCCAAGTCCGTCGAGCGTATCAAGGTAATCATTCTCAAAGAAGAAAGAAATTCCTGAAAGCGGGTCTATTTTCCATTTAAACGAGAAGGAGCTACTGCGAGGCACAAAAAAAGACACGGAAAAACAAAAGCAAAAACGGGAGGGGCAGAGGCCCTGGAGTCAGTCGCCCCCAGAGGCCAGTAGCTCCTCCAGACGCCCCGCCAGGTCGGCCACCTGCTGACGGAGGGACACGATCTCCTCCTCTTGCCGGTCCATTATCCGGCGTAAGGTTTCCGCCTCCCTGACCGAGACATCCAAGAGTTCTTCGGCGGTCCTCGCAAGCTGCTCATTGATTGCAAGGCCCGACGCGAGGGTCAGCCCATCGACGGTAACGGAGGTACTCCTCCCCTCCGAGTACGGCGGGCCGCTGACCAAGGAATACGAATCACTTGGCGATCGCGCTGGAGAGGCCATTCTTTTTCGGAGCTCAGACCGAGGGATGGCCGAAACCAATCCCCCTCGGTCATATTTATACCCGCCAGGAAGGTATCCCGATCGGCCGCGCCAGGAACGCCGATCCATGAGAGTTTGCCATGTGTCACCATTCTAATGCATGAGGAATCCGAAGAGTCGCGCCATATCCCGAGTAAGATCGATAAGCGCGAACAGATTATTCGGAGGTTCTCCAGGCAAACTCTTCCAATCTGTCACCCCCTGCATTAAATACATTCGGTGCTTCCCCGAGCCGCTTAATACCACCCCCTTTTCTCGGAAAACGTGGAAGTCCGCCGCTCGGCCGATAACTCGCCCCCTCGGAAAGAGTAGCATCGCCAATAAATGCGTAACAACACGCCGCCCGTTCCGCTCGGGCGCCCCCTTTTATTAAGCGCCACGTGGGCCTGACGCTATGGCCTGCAACGGCAGCTGAATCGCTCCCTCCGAGCTACGATAATCTCCGAACCTCGGCAAGGCCGAGCTACCAATTCTCCAAACCTCGGCAGGGCCGAGCTATAAAATTCTCCAAACCTCGGCAGGGCCGAGCTACCAGTTCTCCAAACCTCAGCAGGGCCGAGCTATAAAATTCTCCGAACCTCGGCAGGGCCGAGCTATAAAATTCTCCAAACCTCGGCAGGGCCGAGCCACAAAATCCTCCGAACCTCGGCAGGGCCGAGCTACAGAATTCTCCGAACCTTGGCAGGGCCAAGTAAAATGTTCTCCGAACCTTGGCAGGGCCAAGTAAGACGTTCCCCGAAACTTGACTATCCCAAGTAACCGGCCCCTTGCACCATGACGAGAAGGGGTGCGGATTCCCTGAGCTTCGGCCAGGACCGACCTACGGTAAACCGAGCTCCAATAAAAGCGGAGCACAAAAGTGCCAGACTCCTGACCCAAGCAAGGAGCGTATTTTGCCAAACGGTCTACGAATCGCCGAATACGAACCTCGATTAGTTCGGATGGCGTGAAATCCTCGTCTAAGGACAAACGGAACGCTTTTGACGCCCACAAATAACAATAGCGAAAAGCTCAGCACAAGAAAAGATAGAGGTCAAAAAACAGAATATAACTCTCTTTATTGCCGATCGTGATCGATTACAAATACCTCACAGGCGTTACAAGAGCATTGAAATGCATAAAATAAAGGCAAATACAAAACTTGGGCAACCAGACAGCCGTAATCGCGTCCCAGTTGGTTAGGGTCGATAATTGCCCATCGACACGGACCAATAGTTGCGACTGGCCCCAAGTCGGGACGATATCTCGGCGACCCAACCGGGATATCTGGACGGCCATCCCAGACCACCCAACCGGGGGCGTACTGCCGCTCCATGCCATGGCTCAATGACAAGGAGTCGGCGAACGAGGCGCTCTCACCCCCTCCCCAAGCGGCTGATCCCGGGAGTCCGAACCAGGGGAGGAGGTGAAATACACACAAACCATGGGAGGCCCGCATGCACTTCCGACCCTGCGTCTCCGAGCAGGAGCTGCAGAGGTCACACAGAAAGCGCATATGTGCGCTCTCCGTATGATCTCTGCGCCCCCCATGTGCGCTCTCCATATGATCTCCGAGACTCGTCCCCTAAGGGCGAGCCATCCTCCAGCTGCTCCCCGGTCGCCCCAGCTATCCGGCGGCAAGGAGCCCATGAAAAGAAAAGTCGATCCTCCCACTCGTAGCAACAGAGAAATGAGCATAGTAAAAGCTCTGGCGAGAAAAGAAACTTTGGGGATAACCAGATGAGACCCCCTTTTCCCTTTTATAGGCGGAAATGGACCAGGAAAAGCCACCCAGGCTGCGCGTCCCGAGATTTAAATTTTCAAGTAGTATTTCCACGTGGTCTCCCAAGATTGGCGCCCCACTGCGCGCCAAACCCACCGCCCGAACCAGGACGTGTACGAAGATCCCCTCCTGATCCCGAATCACAGTCATTAAATGCAGGAAATCGTTCGCTGACGCTTCGAAAATCGGCGGGCTCAGAAAATCGTCCTTCAAAAAAGTACTGTCCAATAGCGGACGGTTGCGTGCGCATCGCAACGAGGTAACCTGCATGGGAAAAGAGCACCTTCCGGAACGCTCTGATGCAGCTTTATGCCCCCCACTGTGTCGTATCACCGTTTCTAGTAAAATAAAAACCGAATCGCCTGCGGGACAGCAGGACACTGGCAGGACGGCAGGAACCATGCCGACCTGTTTTCGCCCGTCGGCCCTAGCCGACCTATTCCTTCTGTCGGCCCACGCCGACCTGTTTTCGCTCGTCGGCCCTAGCCGACCTATTCCTTCTGTCGGCCCACGCCGACCTGTTTTTGCCCGTCGGCTCTAACCAACCTATTTTATCTGTCGGCCCTAGCCGATCTATTTTATCTGTCGACCCACGCCGACCTACTTTTGTCGTCGGCCCTAGCCGACCCACTTTATCCGTCGGCCCACGCCGACCTACTTATGTCCGTCGGCCCTAGCCGACTTATTTCATTCATCGGCCCCAGTCGATCTAATTTATCCATCGGCACCAGCCGACCTATATTGTTCGTCGGTCCCAGCTGGCCTACTCTGCCCCTCGGCCCTGGCCGATCTATTTTGCCTGTCGGCCCTGGCCGGCCTGCTTCGCCTATCGGTCCGAGCTAACGCGTTTGCATAGTCTTGGGATAAAGATAACCCAAGATCGCCAGCGAGCCACAGACTGCTCAAGGCGAAATTGAACGACGATGAGATCAAACCGGGACAGCACTTAAGTCAAAACAGTAAGTTCTTTTATTAAGGAACGACAAATAAACAAGGTACAATAACAACTCCTACGAACCAGGAGCCGCACCAGCCTTTGAGGAACCCTCAGTTGCGCCTGCGGAGGCGTGACTAGGCTCACCCTTCTCCGATGTTCTCGCCCCCTCGGCGGCAGTTTGCGATCGTCCCTCAGAAATTGCAGCTTCGCTGGGACTAGGGGCGGCGCTAGGTTCGCCGTCAGAAACATCGACACATTCGTCTTCATCCTCTTCTTCCTCATCTTCGTCTTCTTCTGAATCTTCAACGCCCAGAAAAGAAAGGTCCCACTCCGGGCGCTCACTAAGAATCCGCTGCTTACACTCTTCCATCCCATGATGGAAGGCGTCAACGCTAATAGCGTCCTGCCTACCCCTGAGAATGGCGTGCTGCGTTTTGACCTCCACAGTCTGTTTCTCGGCCTCGATCACTTGGGCCTTCAAAATGGCATTTTGTTCCTCAAGCTCGCTGGCCCGTGCCTCGAGTTCCGAGCTCCTGCTGCGAGTGGACGCGAGCACACCTTGGAGAGCCCGAATCTCCGACCCCATCTTCGCCATCTGGAAAAGCTAAAATCAATCGGCATCGCAAGGAGCCAATGGAAAAATAAAGAGGATAAAATGGGAGCATACCTCCCCCTCTCGCCTGGCCAGCCTTTTGGCCAGCTCCTCGGCCTCACTCCGGGCTCTTGTCCTGTCAGCGCCGACCAGCTCGACCCTCTCCTGCAGGGTACTAATCTTCGATTGTCTGGCTTCAATCTCCCCACGAGCTTGCGACAACTCGTCACTCACTCGAGTCATCATCCCTTAATGCCACCTGGCGCTCTCCTTCAAATCGGCAATTTCACCATCACGCCGTTTCAATTTCTCCTCCATTTCGCCGAGCATTCTCGCCAGGCGCCTTCTCTCATCGTCGGCCTCCCTCCCCAGCCGACTCATGCTCTCACCGTGTTCCCGCTGCATCGCCGCCACCTCCGCCACCTCCGCGGAATGTTTCGATTTAATCTTAGCCAACTCCAAGCACGCATCGTTGTTCCTCGCTAGGAGTCCCTGTAACTCCTCCACCCGGCGCTTCTGCTTGGACACCTCGTCCACGGCGGCCTGATGTGCCGCCCTTGCCGCCTTCGAGTTCTTGTCCATCGTGTCCATGAGCTCTTCAAACTGCTCAGACACCTTCAGTCGCGACTGGAGCTCGACATTCTCCCTCCGGGCCTGGACACTGGCCCCCGTCGCCAAACTCAGGCGCCAGCAAATCGCCCGGGAAAGCAAAACGCTCTGCAAAGACAAAAACCGAATAAGCACCCACGACGGGGTCCGTCGGGAAACATCTGTCACATAGGAAAAGTGACTCACCCGCGAAGCGTAGTCCCGGGTCATCCTCATCAAAGTCATGTTATCAATGGCAGGAAGGAGATGGATACTCTCAGCTACACCTTGCTGCCCGAACGCAGCATCAACCAATCCCAGGTCGGCAAACTTGTCCGTCGACGGATCCGCACCCGGATGCAGGACCGACCTTATCATGGCGGAAAACGCCTCATCAATGCTAGTCTCCGAGCTGCTGGGTTGACCGGCCCCGCCTGAGGGACCGGCCTGGACGACCCCCAGCTGAGAAGCCTTCAACCTCCCAGCCTCCTCCATTAAGGCCCTGGCTTGGGCCTCTTCAGATAGCTCGGCCAGCCCAAGCGCTAGCCTCCCCAAAATCTTCTTCGAGGGAGCCCCGATCGTGGGACCCCCACTTTGTTGTGCTCCCTCCACCGATGCATCCTTTCCAGTCGCTACCACCTGCGTCTCCTCCGCGAGTTCCCCCGAGGCCTCGGTCTGACCCGCCTCTTGACCTATCGAGGGCGCCCCGACCTCACTGCTACCAGACTCCCCGACGGACGGACCAAGTGGGGGCTCCCCCTGAACTTCCTCCGCTGCGGCTGTCTCCTCCCCCTCTCCCGCTGGAGCCAGCGGTAATCCCGCGGGGGCAATGGGCCCCTCTGCTACGGTCGCCTCCGCTGGACCCGTCGTAGGTTCCTCTTTCAAGGGGGACGCGGTTGGACGAGCCAACGGAGCTTCGTCCGAACTGTCCGATATCTCCAGTACAAGGGTGCCAGGTGCCGTGGCCATTCTCCCCGAATCCTCCTTCGCCCCCAGCGGTCCCATGGGGACTGCTCCAACGTTCGGGGGCTTTTGGCAGAGGTATGGGCCCTCTTCTCGGGTCGGCCGCTGTCCGCGCCGCTACCTTCCCCTGGGCGCTTCCCCCTCTTCCTCTTGGAGAGGCTCGACAACGCCAACCTTGTGGCTGTCAAACCAGAATTTACACACTCAGGCCCAAGCGCGGTAATCAAGAAAAACACACAGCGCAAAAAGGGACTTACCTTGTGGATCCAGAGGGCTGAGCCCGGCTGCGAAGAGGGCCCCCTCCGATAACAAGTCGTTAGCCGAAAATACTTATCCATTACGAAGGACATCCAGGTCCCTCTCCTCCTGCGCCGATAAGGCCGGATGCATCTCCGCATCCCTCGCAACTTCCCCCCATCGTCGAGGAAAATCAGAACCGACGTTCCCCTCCGCAATCACGAACCGGCTCTTCCACCCCTTAATGGAAGAAGGCTTATCCGCGATGACATTAAAGGATCTCCGGGGCCCGATGGAGGTCCACTCCGATTTCCTCCCGGGAGTCAAGTGGTAACAGGTGCGGAAAAGGGGGAGAGTCGCAACAACATGAATCTGGTGACACATCGAAATAAATCCGACGATATTCCGCCAACTATTTGGAGCCACCATCGATGGACAGATGTTGTAGTGGGTCATGATCTCCTTCACCAAGGGATGGAGAGGAAAACGAAGACCCGCCTTAAAACTATCCTCATAGATAAAGACCCCGGACTCTAATCCCCGAGTAACCCTATCTTCGGGTTCCGGCACCCGCAGAACTACATCCAGGGGCAGACCATACCTCTGGTGGATCCTCCCCAAATCCTCAGCAACGATTTCTGAGACCACATCTTCAGGGCTCATCGCCATCTCGGTCGAGGGAAATCCTGGGTGAAAACGATGAACGCTGGAGAGGATGAGAGACCAATGCTCTTCTGAAAACAGGGTGAGAAGACGCCGCGAACATGCACACATGTGCATAAGCATGTATATATATAGGGCGGTCGTCACTTCGCTTCTCCGCCAAGAACCGCCCTGGGGAGGCGGGACGTCTCATTCGAGGCGTCCGGAACCGCCTCGACAAACCTCCATATCGATCGGGATTCACGGCACGGCACAATCTCAACCGTCGCTAGTGGAGGAACCTTACCTTCGAAGGTACGATAGCCCTGTCGCATTAATTAGGGCATCATTGCATGAACTGTCTAGGCCAAGATGTCCCATCCATGGGCGCACCACTTGAGCTTATACTCCCTACGCTCGAACCTACGCTTCGAACTAGGGAGTGGAGGGCATGTGTTGGGGGGTAAAATCGTCATTGCATTGATATCCGTGCGAGGCGGCTAAGGCTGACCTCCTCCCGGGCTTCCGTAGCTCGGCCTCCTCCGGGCTTCCGTAGCTCGGCCTCCTCCGGGCTTCCGCAGCTCGGCCTCTTCCGGGCTTCCGTAGCTCGGTCTCCTCCGAGCTTCCGTAGCTCGGCCTCCTCCGGGCTTCCGCAGCTCGGCCTCTCCCGGGCTTCCCTAGCTCGGCCTCCTCCGGGCTTCCCTAGCTCGGCCTCTCCCGGGCTTCCCTAGCTCGGCCTCCTCTGGGCTTCCGCAGCTCGGTCTCCTCCGGGCTTCCATAGCTCGGTCTCCTCCGGGCTTCCGTAGCTCGGCCTCCTCCGGGCTTCCGCAGCTCGGCCTCCTCCGGGCTTCCCTAGCTCGGCCTCCTCCGGGCTTCCGTAGCTCGGCCTCTCCCGGGCTTCCCTAGCTCGGCCTCCTCCGGGCTTCCGTAGCTCGGCCCCTTTCGAGCTTCCCTAGCTCGGCCTCTTCCGGGCTTTCGTAGCTCGGCCTCCTCCGGGCTTCCCTAGCTCGGCCTCCTCCGGGCTTCCGTAGCTCGCTTCTACCCAGCGATCCACGCCCTGACGTCTACCTCCGCGGAACCTGACGCGGGAGAGCTTAAGCTTACCCGAGCAGCTCCTTAGGCAAGGAATCATGTTGAGACGTGGCCTAAGACCTATTGTAACCGCCCCAGGTCTACTCACCCAGATCCCAAGACATCGATGAGCTCTCCCAGCCGTCGATCCCTTAACAGACAAGGCATGGATTCTAACGGCCCCACAACGGCCTGATTCTGTCTACCCCCGTATCGTAACAACCCCAGAACCTTCTAGAAGATGCTCAAGTCCCCAGGTGACAGTCTATAAATATCAGATTGGCAGATTCCCTCAGGTACGCAACTCTGCACGCACACTTGCGCGCTTGCACCTCCACTCTCACTCTCCTGCTCTCGACGGGAGCTCGTCGACGCTCCTGCCCTTTGGAGCCTCCGATTGGCCGCCCCCGGAGAGATCTCCCGGAGAGATCCACCTCCTCATTATCTGGTTGATCGCCGATTCCTTCCCCACTGACTTGAGCGTCGGAGGGTCTTCCGCGGAGGACCACCCCAGCGTCCCTCCGCGTGTGAGCTTCTTTTGCAGGTCCGCCGCACCCCCTCTTCCCGGAGATCGACCGCGCCCGAGTCGGAGGACGGATTTCAGCGGCAACAGTTATGATTAACCACAATCCAAACTCAAGATAACCCAAAACCGAGGGTTATCCAAACGGGACCGCTTATTGGCACCAGATTTTTGGGGGCATTAAAAAGTACCAATCAGATCAGATGAGATGGCCAACTTGAGGATGAGGAGGGCAAGACCGTCGGTCACAAGAAAAAAAAAGGACAAATATAAAGGTGAACTATCCGCATATTTTGTTTCACTTTCCACCTCCTCCTCTCCTTTGTTTACGACACCTCCTCTTCTTTATTTCAAGTAAGACTTTTTTTTAATATAATGTTAAAGCCCCAAGTCTAGCTTATGCATTCAGCAAGAAATTTATTTTTTCATCTTTGGAATCCATAATTCGATATTTATTTACTTTAAAAAAAAATATTTTATTTTATTTTATTTTATTTTTCTCATCAATCCGAATTTCAATCCAAAACTCAATTCGAATCCAATTTTTAAAAAGGATTAGGGTTAAAATTTTATAAATAGGATTAGGATTGATATTTTACAAATAAAATTAGGGTTAAAAAAATCCAAGATTGATGAGCCCAAGTTGCACCCCTACCCCTACAGAATTTGGATCGTGCGCGTGGAAGAGCGGCACGTTAAATTACGATCGGTGCAAGCGGCAGCATTCGTTGGACACTGCATATATATATATATATATATATTAATCATATTCATACGATACGTGTAATATTATACCATAATTTTGATGTAATATGAGAACATAATCGCCGTCTCCGATCAATCAATAATTCATCCTAATGCGGCGATGAGAGATGGCTCGCTGACTCTATATTAGCCTACGTTATCATGAATTGAACGGTGATTTGTAGCAGATAATCCATAGCTTTTAGCATTCCTATATTAGCCTACGTTATCATGGACGCGTGGTTCATCTTAAAGGCACTTGCAAGAGCACTCTGGTACGCAAGCTACGTGCACCATGCTCCATATATACCAACAGTTTTAATGGTATAAAATAATATTTAAAAATCGAATCAAACAACAAAAACAGCTTAACCATTGATCAGTCGGTTCGATCGAATAAATCATTTGATCGAACTGAATAATATTATAATTAATTTTTAATTTAATAATATAAAATAATAAAATTTAAATATAATTTAAATAAAAAATTAAAAAAATCTAAAAATCGGTTTGGATCATTTCAAACCAGCTGATTCAATGAATTTTTTTAATTTTTATTAGATCATATGAAAGTTAATTTTAATAATAAAATTAAATCGGACTGATAATCAATTTTCGATTGAATCGATTGGATCAACTAATTCGGTCCGATTTTTAAAACACTAGTATAAACACTAGTTATTTTTTATAGCTCTTTTACGATGAAAAGCCTAATTTGGACTAGCTGGTCAATCCACTAGCATGGTATATTCTGCCTCTACCCTTGTAAGGTATTGCATACATTGAAGGGGGAAAAAAAAAAAATAGAGCGGATTTTTTTTTTTTTTTTATTCCAGGTCCTGGTAACAAATCCCAAAAGATTTTGCCAGCTACACTGATTGAATGCTTTCAAGTGCACTTATGTGGATGGGCTTCATCTTATGTTTACTGGTTACCATTTGTTTTTGGGAAAATAGATTACTCTTGCATACCTTATATCTATACTTATCATAAGATGCCAAACAAAATTTTAGGGCTAGAGGTGGGCTTGAGCTGCCATTTGGCCATTTGGGCAAACCTATTTCAGGTCAGGTTATGAGTTAATGTCGAATTAATTCAGATTAGGTTTGGTCTTAAAATAAAGGTGTGAAAAAGAAAATTAAATCAGGCTCGAGTCATTACTTAGTCAAGCTCAAACCTAGCCCCAAGCTTAAGCCCGAAGATAGCCTAATAGAATGTCCCTTAGACCCAAACTCAGCCCGATCCCAAATGACCTTTTTAAGGTAATGGCCTTTTTAAATTTATAATGTATTTCTTGTCATGCATATTTTTACTTAAATATTAATTAATTTGAAATCTTTATCCCGTTCCAAGTGATTGTGTATAATTATTTTAGATATTCCCTATTTTTATGATAATACTTAAAAACTAAAAATGAACTTCATCAACCTAATTTTTGATCCAAATGGATTATTAAGTCGGCTCAATTGGGTTTCAAGCCAAACCTAAACTTGAGCTTAGATTTTGTAAATTTTTTAAACCCAAGCTCAGCTCAAAGGTTGAAAAAAAATTTCAAACCAAGCTCGAGCTGAGCTGAGGCATGGTTCAACCCGACTCTCAACATACGGTAGAGACTGCATTCACAAATAAGGGAGGGAGGGGGAAAATTGTACGAGTGCAGGGATTCCATCAATCATCTTGGCAAAAGCTTTCAAACCATTAATTCACTCGGTGCTAGAAAGAAACAAAGAATAAAATGCTATAAAGAATTGCACAGATGACAGGACCTTCTTGCTGCGCTTGGGTTAACCTACTATTTAAGAGATACCAACATCTTGAGGATAAAGAATTGGTTTTTGGGTTTCATGAGTCAGACTACCACTACTTGCAAAGTAGTATCAAAAGCTTAGCTAAAATTCTCTTGCAATTGAAGCAAAGATGAATCAACTTATCCTTCCAAATTCAACAGATTGCTCAAAAGATAGAGGTGGTCTGATAAAATGCCTCAATAATTTTTTGCAGCATATGATGTGGCGCATAGGTTTAAAAGGTTCTTCCATGCAGCAAAGAAATGCAAGGGAAATAACTTGCTATCATCCTAGCAAATAGTTTGCATGCAAGGTTTTCTCAAAGCAAAGGAGAATTTTACAGTAGTTCACTCCATGTAGAAAAAGGGGGAAGAAAAGGAATTTGAGAACCATACATTCAAGGTGACAAACAAAAGACATAATGCAAGTCAACGGAAGCTGAACCTAAGTAACCAAACGAATAAGAGCAAGCCAGAAAGTATTATTCCAAATAGCTGATCTAAAAATGAAAACAAGGAAAAAGTTCATTTCTTGATAGTGGATAAATAGTTAAGGAAGAACTCCCAGATCAAAAGGACTGGCTTAAAAGGCAGAAAAATGACACATGAAAACCTAGGGAAAATGATATTAAAGGAAGTTAATGACCAAGACAATGAAGTGTACACAAGATGTGAGGCAGAGTAAGCAAGATCATAATCCATCCACTATTAACTTTGTCCTATGTTGTGTATGACCAACACGTTCCAAGTTTGAAATTGATCAAAGACGTTTTTTTGGTGGGACTTAACAAAGCCTGATAAAGGCAAAGCCGAGGACTCTTATACTGTTAAAAGAAAGGTATAGAAATGACAAATTGCAGCTGAAAGTTCTGGACAAGCGTTGCATGTTGTGCTGTCAAACACAATTTTGGAGACCCTAGAGACTATAGCATGCTATGTTGACACCTACATTAGAAAATAACTTGGACACAAGTGTTTACCATTCTCAAAGTTACTCTGTTCATAAAATTTAAGAATTTCAATGTCATCTCAGAACGTGGTGATAAGTGATGGGGAGCGAAGTCTCAATTCATAGCCACAAATTTCAGAGGGAGGTGATAAATTTGGAAGGGATTTTTTTTTAGGAAAAAAAACTTGGAAGGACTGATTGACCAAAGTCTCTATGGGAAATCAGTTGCTGGCTGACTGCTTTGGATTTTTTTTTTTTTGTTTCTCCTTTTTTGTCATAATTAAGATTCTGGACCGGCCAAGTCCTTTAGAGCAAAGGCTGTAGGCCTTTCATCCTTTGTCCATTTCTTTTCTTTTCTCATAATATTCATTCTTATCCTTTATTTCTCCTCCTCCTCCTCCTCCTCCTTTTAGTCTCTCCTATTTCCATTTTCCTTCTACAAATCTCTGCTGTTACATTTTTCTTTTCTTCTCTCCTTATCATATTTTCCCCCCATTTCTGCTGTCCTTCTACAAATCCCTGCTGTTACACAGCAGATGTCTTCAGATCATGTTAGATCTGAGCTCTACTATGCAAATAATCCAAGAAGAGGAGCAGCAACCAACTATAAAGTTAATATTATGTCAGATCTGAACACTAATCTTCAGCAAACTCATATTAATGGCCTTTAACTTCAATGAGGCAACATCATCGATTTGATTAAGGTTCATTCAGGCATAAAAACTGAGCCAACTCCTTCTAGGTGTCAGTAAGTTATGGCTACCAGAAGCAGATATCCAAGAGCTTTAAGCAGTAGCTGGGACTCTAATGCATCCATTAAATCAAGTGAGTTCTATCTAGATTAAAGATGGAAGCAGAATCATTACTCAGCAATGAGGAAGTAGCGAATTGAATTTCACATGGCTGAGCTGCTAAGACAACGACAGTACCATAGCCAATGCCTTGCCCATGACCTTAAGGTAGAAAACTCCAAGAACTCATGCATTTGAGGTTTTAGAAACGACTCATCAGGTGCCAGGATCAAAGGAAGTGGTCTCAATCTCTCTTCGCAAGAAGTCAATGATGACCCCCTTTAGGTACAGGTACGTCCAAGCAAAGCTCAAAAGGAGGATGGTGTTTGGCGTTCATTGCAGGAACCCTCCCAAAGTGAGAATTCCTGTAACGGTCCATCGTTGCCAATTGATGAGAAACCAATCCATACTCAGTGCATAGTTGAAGTATTTTTCATATGAGTGTGTTTACTAACAGGTAGTACATATGTAAAAACACAAAGGTGCATAATCAGCAAAACAGCTGGATCACAGATCCAGGTTGTGCAATAACGAATTACAATTGAAAGTACACATCTGGATTAAAGATGGAAGATGAGCCAATGCTCGGCCTTAAAAGGAAACAATTCTTAAGTTTCATGAAGATGAGTAACCAACAACTTAGAACCAATTGGAACTTGTACTTGTTGGCTAACCGGACAGAATCTCAAAGTACTTTCATATGAGTGCTTTGAATAAGAAAAACTGCAAAAGTAAATTCTGAAAGGCACATGATTTTAGAAAAATGGGTGAATTATAGATCCAGTTGGTTTGATTAGGGAATTACTGAAGAACTGTTCCTAGAATTCAAGGAGAGATGAATTTCTGCTTGCTCTTCCCTATTCCCACATTCCACCACAGAAGACAATATAGCTAGTTTGAATTCTTGATGAAAATATAAGGGCGCGTTTGGTTTTCAAGAATAGTCCTGTTCTTCATTTTTATTTTCATAGAAAACAGAAAATACTTGTAAAAATATATTTGGTGATCAAAAATAAAAATAATTTTTTTTTAGAAAACACAACTCTTTTAAAGATGTTTTCAATGTTTTCTATTAAAATAAAGAAAAGAATAAAAAACAAAGCTTGGAGAACATAAGAATATAGGAGTGAATGGTATTCTCTTTTAACTTATTTTTTCTGCTATTCTTTTAAAAGCCATCATCTATAACAAAAAAAAAATTAATTAATTAATTTTTATTGTCACTTACCAAACACATTTTCTAGATATTAGAAAATAAAAAATAAAAATAGAAAATATTCTTGAAAACCAAAAGCAGCTTACATACACCTAGTAATTAGTCATGCAATTCCTCTAAGACCTTTTTTTGGAGCATAAACTCATGGACATAAGAGCTATGCAATGCTGCTTGTATTGTTTACATTTAAAAAAATATGAACCCAAGCTCAGTCACTGATTGCATTCTGATGAGTTTGTGCCAGTTGTTTATAACATTATTACTATATTTTTTATGAGTATACTTGAAACCTTTTCTCTAAAATTGATAGATTTCAAATAATTTACTTTAGAGGGTGAGCCTTGAAATAATGGTTAGGTTGCTTTATCCTGACATAGAGATCATGGCTTCAAAATATTGAAATAACTTAACCGCATGTGAAAATAAGACTGTGCATACCTGACCCTTCTCAAATCCTGCAATGAAGGGAGCTTCGTACACTGAATCATCCTAAAATAATTTTCTTGCTTGAGGATAATGAGCATTGAAAGAATATTACGCTTTTCCAAGAAATTCTGGCACAACCACATTGAGCCAACCCAGATAAGGGGCTCATTCTTACTCTCTTTTTTAAGATGGAGATGCTAGTCCTCAGGCTTTATCATTCTTTTTTTTTATGTTAATAATCACAGTGTGCTCCTCAATAACCTCGGTCAATAATAACAGTGTGCTCTTCAATAACCTTACCTTTTAACTTCCTCTTCTTCTCTTGTTAGAAACCCCCTATCCAACTCAGCCATCCATACAAGCCATGTATACTCCCAGCCACTGTTTCGAAGACTCCAATCGGCTAAATTGGAAGCCAACCACTGTTCTGAAACTAAATTGTGGAGGGATAGGGAATCTAATTGACCAAAATAAGCAGCCAATCAGGCAGCAGAATTATCAACAAAAGAAGACAGAAGCTAATGGAAAGATAAGGGAATGCATGCCATTTGCTTAAGCACTACTGCAATGTCAAAATTCATAATATTAGAAACAGATATCCAGGTTAACTTATCCAACAACTTCTTAGCCTCAACATAGAAAGAAGGGTGACATAAGTTTACCAGCTGGGTATCAAGTAGCCCTAAGACAAGCAAAGCTAATAGTCATTTTTTTCAGTTTCTTTGGAAATATTCAATTCATTGTATAGATTATCAGCATTTAGGAAGAGTGATATTTGTTGTTGGAGACTTACTGAATGGAATGAAGCAGCAAGTGTCTCACTTTTCTAGTTGGATAATAGGAAAGCAGATAAAGAGTGGAAATTTTCAAAATTAATGAATTATGCTGTTACAATACCGCTGCTTCATTCAAAGGCAAATGACAATCTTTTATTTGGAAAGGGCACAATTCTTATGCAACCTGACAACTGCAAGAACTGTAAGAGATGCAAATGACAATTACTAGATACCAATGTTTTCATGCAGTGAGATGCAAAGGGATCAGAGACAATGTAAACAATCATGATGGAAATTCTCATTTGTCAGAAGAAATTGAGAATCAATAAGACATAATCAAAGTATTAAGGAAATCAGTATCGGAACAAGAACTGTCCAAGCATAGGAGCAGAAGATTAAATCCTCTTTTCAATTTAATGCTTAACCAAATGCCGACATAATAATTTGTGCAGCTTACTAACATGATATATCGCTGTTCTGAAAGATGAAGGGATCAACTGAAACAAATTTCTAGACCATTCCCTCCAACTTCAGCTTTCAAGCATTGAAATCCACATGACTCAAGCTCAGCAATTACTTTATCCACAATTGTGCTGGATAGTACTGATCCATGTGTCAAGGTACCATTGAAATAACAGGCAAAGAATAGATAATTTAATCAGTTACACAACTCTACAACAATAAAAACCACACACACACACACACACTACACACTCCATGTGTCAAGCTTTATGCATGATCATTTTAGCGGCTGTTATGTTAATCGTTCAACATGCATGAATGATGATCACTCACAAAAAGATAAATACCCAATGTCATTCATGTTTCAGAATTATGGAAAAATCAAGCAATTAACAATGATGATTTTTGGGAAATTATCCAAGCTAGTTTTGTATATCTATTGAGAAAATGGAATACAAAACATACAAAAGAAAGAAAGCAGAGTGACAACTTCTCATAGTGAAATAATTGTTTCATTCTAATATGCCAACTCTTAGAGGCTTTAGCACCAATTCAGCATGTCCCACATACGCAACTTCATCTGTTCCCACATATGCAACTTCATCTGTTGGGCCATTGAATTCTTAGAAAATGTTGCTCACTGACCAATTTCTAAATTCCCCCAATAGTGAAAATATCTCCAAGTATCCATAAAATATCTCTACAGGAAGGCATCTAATATTAAGTAATTATACTGTCATTTAAGAATACAATAAATGAAGATAACAAATAATCCACAGTTATGAACCTCATTTAAGTCCTTTTAAAATGTTTTCCTACTCAACCTCAATGTGCTCATTACCCAGATCCTGAAAAGAAAACCTAGCACTTCAGCTTGTTGTTAACTGAAAAATAGGAGAGATCCATGGAACTCAAGTTCCAGCAATTAAGAAGGTTGGCCAGTCTAAGGGACCGAAAATACCTATAGATAGAATGAGAATCCAATTTGTCAAGACGTCGGTAGCTGCATCACTTTCAAGGAAACAGCCCTGATACACTACTGCAAGATGACATGTCTGCAAATGGATGGCTATGAGACAGTTCTGCAATAATCAAAATATTTTATTTCTTTCCTTGCAGATATGCCAGATCAGAAATGAAGACACAAGGTTGCATCATCAGCAATTATTGCCATCTTATTTTGCTCCATCACCGTTTCACACAACGTTCTAGAAAATCTGATAAGGTAGTTCCGTGATTGACTTATAATGTCAGTTCTAAGTTCCATGATTGACTAATAATCTTGTCATCTTTAATCTTATAGATGATACAGAATATTCCAAATGTCAGGTTTGAACTCCTACTCATCATCAATACATATTCTGCCAATGAACTTATTTAAATCAACTAGTCATCCTATCAGCTCTTCAATAAGTGGTGCGGACACCAAAGTTCGAAAGAGGCTTCGATCTAATTCGGTATGGCTTTAATTCTTTCATGTGTCCTGTAAATAGAGTAATAATTTTACTTCTTTAATTGAATTTGAGTCTTGTAATTAAGGTTGGTTTATTTCAATTTGGATTCTTGAGTCCAATTAGGATCAAATTGGTCTTGTATTTAGTGAGTTTAGTAGTTGGATCGAAGAGAGGTATAGAATTGGGTTCAAGGTAAGCAAGTAAGCTTGAGGATTGGATGTATTCAACCACTCCAACAAATCAATCCAAGATGGATGCCACTTCAGCAAGCATTATTGGGTGCCATGTCAACCTTTTGGTGTACACCTCATCAAGCCACATCACCACATGCCACATCACCAAGGGGAATTCAAATTCAAAGGAGCCGCCCACTTTTCTCTCCTCTTCTTAAGCTTAGTTATAAGTTGTTTCAATTCTCCACCCTTATAGCTAGCTTAGGTTGCAACTTCCCATGAAAAGCTCCATGTAATTCGAATTTTTAAAAGTCCCTTGGAGGCTTATAAATACTACTCCAAGCTCTCTTGTAAAGATAATTTTTATGATGAATGAAAGTTGAGTTTATTTTCTTTCATTTGTGTTAGCAAATGTCTTCCGAAAGGGAATGGGTGAGAGACCCTTAGCTACTTCAAGAAAGTTATCTCCATGCCAAGATCCATTAACCATTTTTCATTCCATTCTACCATCCCATCCCATCTTCCAAGGTGCAAGAAGACTCCACAAAGAAGGCCAGCCAAGCTACCTCAAATCCGCCAAGCTTCATCTTAACTTCAACCTTCCCTTTCTCTTCCTTCATTTCATTAATACTCCATCAAATTTTATGTTCTTAACTCTAATTTGGTTTGTGTAGGATCCCCGAAAATTCCAGATTCCAAAGAAAAAGGTCTTTCATGACAAGAAACATATACAAGAAGTCCTGCAACTAGAGGAATCTCCTTATCATCCAAGAACTTCATCCTTGAGTGTAAACCTTCCAATCTCTGATATATTAATGGCCGGGTACCCCTCTTTCAATATTTTTTGATATGAAATATTAGAGTAACTAAGCGTTCGCCTGTGTGGTTTCTTAGCTACAAAGGTCCTTTCTCTTTACTATTTTGAATGATTCTCATCCAAGTCTAGTTTAACATGCAAATCCCTTTATGAAAATTTCTACTTTTTTACATGAAAATGTAGCCTAGCTTCACTTTATTTTTCATTTAGTTATTACGATCTCCTTCTAGATTGCATCATTCCATTTCATCTCTCTTCAAATTGGTATCAGAGCACGGTAGGTTAGGGCATATTTTTTATTTTCTACATTTTTGTTATTTTCTGCAATTTCTGCATATAGAACATAGGGCTGAAATTTCATTCATTTAAGGATGGATTCATGGAGTTCTTTCCTACTCTTGTGAATCTTAGCTCATATTAGACTCTAAAATTAAGTCGTGCCAATTTAAACCAGATCTGGAAACTTTTCAATAGGTTTCAGATCTGAGGTTTCTTTTAACATTTGCATAAGTTTCATAACTTTAATTCTAGTTTTCACGCCTCCTGAGCGAGGTATACTTTTCAAAATCCGAAAAGGTATACTGTCCGTCCATGGGAATAATGAGCTACGGCCGGACGTGAGGTCTTTTATTAAAGGTTTAATGTGTTAATGCTTGCTTGATGAATGTTGCATGTATGTGCCAAGTGATTGCATGATTGCATAAAAGTTTTCTTTCTAACACATTAGACACCTAAATTTTGGCCACATTTTTAAATTTAAAGTTTCCCTCTAAGAAAACTTAGAATTTAAAATTTAAAATTTAAAATTTGAATTCTAAAATTTGAAATTTGAAATTCAAATTTGAATTCTAAAATTTGATATTTGAAATTCAAATTTAAAATTTAAATTTTGAATTCTTGTTTAGTTAAGTTAGTTATAACTTGTTTGAAGTTATATTCTTAATTAGTGTAGTAACATTGCTTTGTTGCACGCCATCATTTGCATAAGCTATCTTAAGGGCACTCCCATCACAAGATAAGGGAAGGATTTCATCACCTTTCCTTAGCCAAAAAACTACAATCCTTCACGTGTGAACCCGAGCATTTAACTAAAAGAAAGTAGTAATCTAATTTGCTCTAGTGAGCTAGGGACACCCACAAAGTTGGGTTCGAACTAGAGTCGAGTCGTGTAGACATCTTTTCTGTGTGTGCTTGTGCATTTGGTGTCTACGGCAAGTGGTTCAGGGACAAGAGCCCGAAGGAAGGTGGGCTGGTCCGCTTACCTGGCCAATTTTAATTGGTGTCTTAGGCAAGCAACGAAAGACCTCCACCAACCTTACACTTATGGCCAGGTATAAAGTTACTACAATCTAGATTGTCACCTTGACTAAACATCTGGTTTGGGCTTCTAGATCTAGCACACCCTAAAACGAGTCCATTTGCATTGTATGACAATTAGATCAGGGACCCCATACCAGCACAATCCAAGTCAACCCAGTGTAGCTATAGACCCAAATCTAGAAGCTTTAATGAGGACTATGATTGAGCAGTATAATCAATTGAACACTGGGTTTGACCAGATGCAAGAAAGGATTGATTCCTTAGATTAATCTCATATGACTCCTGCTGAGCCTCAATCACCCAGAATGACACCTCTAAATCCTAGAGTCTAATATCCTGAACCTATTGTTGAACCCCACCAAAGAAGACCTCATCATAACTACATTGATCAAGATGAGAGAGCCCTTAGGAGTATCCGACTTGATGCACCCACTTTTGATGGGGACCTAGACCCTAAGGTGTACATAGATTGAGAGGGAGATATGGACCAATATTTTGAATGGCAAATGTCAGAGGACAGGAAGTTCAAATTTGCCAAGCTTAGGCTAATCCGACAAGCTAGGTTGTACTGAGAAAATGTTGAGCGGCTGTGTAGGTAAAGAGGAGACATGCCAATAGGTACTTGGAGAGCCATGAAAATCAAGCTTAGGGAGAAGTACCTACCTATTTCCTATAAGAAAAGGTTACTGGACCAATGGCAACGGCTAAGTCAAGGAAATAGGCCTGTGTCGAATACATTACTAAGTTTGATGAATATGTTATGCGAAGTAGTATTGTTGAATCAGAAGATGTAACCCTATCCATATTTAGAGCCGGTTTAAGGGAAGAGATTCAGAGAGAACTATTCCTTAGAGAAGTCCATGACTTAGAACAAGCATACCAGGTAGCTAGGGACTTCGAAAGATTCCAAAAAGTACCATTTGTCCGTCGGCCTGAACCCAATAAGATGAGTGCCCCAAGCCAAAAGCCTAATCCAAGCCAGACTCATGTTAGCCGACCCATATCCAATACTCCTTTAATCCGAAAGATTGATAAAGGAAAGAGTCCAGAAATCCAAAGGAGTAATACTCAAAACATATACTGTTTCAAATGTCGTAAGATAGGTCATTATGCGAGTCATGTCCTACTAGAGCCTTGCATATAGGAGAAGTAGAGGAGGAAGTTGATGAAACAATTGAGAATTTGAATAGATTTATAAAGCAGAAGTGAATCTAGCTGATGAGTATGATGGAGATGAAGAAGTTTTAGACTCATCTAAGTTTTTAGGAGTTGTTAGATGTATCTTGACCTGAACCAAAGAGCAGAAAGACTGGCGTAGGACTAACATCCTACAAACTTTTGTCAAAATAGGAGAGAGAGTGCAAAATCATTATAGATAGTAGGAGTTGTGTCAATGCAATTTCAACTAATACTGTTAAGAGTTTAGGATTATCCACTGCTTCCCATCCCAACCCTTATAAGGTTTCCTGGATAGATTCCACTTCGATACCGGTCAAGCTTAGATGTCAAGTTCAGATGCAATTCCAGTCGTACCTAGAGAAAGTTTAGTGTGACATACTTCCAATGGGGTTTAGTAGCATTATTCTTGGCAGACCTTGGTTATATGATCGTGATGCTACTTTATTCGGTCGATCTAATTCTTGTTCCTTTAATTTTAATGGAAAGAAAGTTATAAACCCTTTTCCACCCAAAGACAATATTAAGAGAGGGTCTAGTAACTTGAAGGAAAAGAAACAGGGATTACATTTGATGAATGATAAAGACTTAGAAAAGGAAATTAGTGAAGGTTCACCAATTTGGATCCTATCAACCTAGGAAATCCAGAACCAACCCCAGAAAGAATAACCCCAGAAAGTAAAAGAAATTTTAAGGGAGTTTCAAAATGTCTTCCCTAAAGATCTACCTGATCACCTTCCACCACTTAGGGATATCAAACATGCCATAGATCTAGTCCCTAGCGCTACATTACCAAATCTACCACATTATAGGATGAACCCTAGTGAGCATGTTGAGTTACAAAAATAAGTCGAAGAACTCCTCCAAAAGGAATTCATTAGGGAAAGTTTGAGTCCATGTGATGTACCCGTGTTGACCCCTAAGAAAGATGGCACTTGGAGGATGTGTATAGACAGTCGTGCCATTAATAAGATCACAACTAAGCATAGGTTTTCTATACCCCGTTTAGACAATATGCTAGATATGATAGCCGATGCAACAATATTTTCAAAGATTGACCTTAAAAAGTGGCTATCATCAGGTTAGGATTAGACCTGTGGATGAGTGGAAGACTACGTTTAAGACCAAGGAGGGTTTTTATGAATCGACAGTGATGCCTTTCGGACTGTCCAATGCTCCTAGTACCTTTATAAGAATCATGAACCAAGTCTTACGGTTATTTATAGAAAAGTTTGTCGTAGTTTACTTCGACGACATTCTTATATATAGCAGGACCCAGAAGGATCATTTAGACCATTTGAAGCAAGTTTCTTTAGCTCTTAGGGAGAATAGTTTCTACGCAAACTTGAAAAAGTATGATTTTCTCACTAATAGAGTCATCTTCCTATGTTTTGTTGTCACACCTGATGGAGTTTCTACTGACCCCGAAAAGATTAATTATAGAGTGGCCTGTGCCAAATAGTGTTCATGAAGTACGAAGTTTTCATGGCCTAGCTACTTTTTATAGAAGATTCATTCGAGGGTTTAGCACCATAGTTGAACCAATCATGGATTGCATTAGAAAGGGCCATTTTGAATGGACCAAAGCTGCTGATAGGGCCTTCCTAGATATTAAGACGAGAATGACATAAGCACCTATCTTAAAACTGCCTGATTTTTCTAAGTTTTTGAGGTGCCTTGTGATGCCTCTGAAGTAGGTATTGGTGGAGTTTTGAGCCAAGAGAATCATCCTGTAGCCTTTTTTAGTGAAAAGCTGAATGAGGCTAAATTAAAATACTCCACCTATGATAAGGAACTTTATGCGGTAATCCAAGCTTTAAGATATTGGAGGCATTACCTTTTACCGCAGAAGTTTATCCTTTACTATGATCATGAAGCACTCCGGTTCCTCAATTCTCAAAAAAACTGAACCCTAGGCATGGTAAATGAAATAAAGTACATTCAGACGTATACCTTTGTGTTGAAACACCATGCCAGGACCGAAAATCGTATAGCCGACGCCCTAAGTCGTCGATCCTTGTTTTTGACATCAGTGAAGTCATAGGATTCGATAGATTGAAGGAAGAATATCCCAATTGTCCTGACTTTAGTGAAGTTTATCAAACTCTACAACATGGACCATCTAGCTTATTTAACGATTATACTCTACATGATGGTTTTCTTTTTAAGGACAATAAGCTATGTATCTCACGAACATCGATTAGAGATTTCTTAGTGTGAAAAATTCATGCTGGAGGATTGGCTGGCCACTTTGAAAGAAATAAGACCATATTAACCGTTAAGGAACAATTTTACTGGCCAGGCAGAGACATGTAGCCAATATTGTTGCCCGATGTAGGACGTGTGCTGTTGCCAAACATCAAAGGCAAAACACCGGGTTATACACTCCTTTACCTGTGCCTGAGTGTCCATGGCAGGATCTTAGCATGAACTTTGTTTTAGGATTGCCCAAGACCCTTAGGAAACACGATTCAATCTTTGTAGTGGTCGACAGATTTTCAAAGATGGCCCATTTTATACCCTGTTCCGAAACTTTTGATGCCTCTAAGGTAGACAAGCTTTTTTCTCGATCAAGTAGTCAAATTGCATGGGTTACCCAAGACCATTGTTTCTAATAGGGATATCCGTTTCACGAGTTACTTTTGGAAAACCCTTTAACGCCTACTAGGAACAAAACTGAACTTCTCAACTACTTACCAGCCCCAGACTGATGGACAGACCGAAGTAGTAAACAGAAGTCTAGGAAACTTATTGAGGTGTCTTATAGGAGAAAGTTTAGGAAACTGGGATCTGCTATTACCTCGTGCTGAATTCACTTACAACAGTTTAGTCAATAGAACTACTGGTAAAAGTCCCTTTGAGATTGTCCATGGTTATAAACCTAGGAAACCTATCAACTTCATTCCATTACCCACTCATGCACGAATGTCTAAGTCCACCGAGTCATATGCACAGCATATTAAGGAATTGCATAAGGAGATTAGTAAGAAAATTCAAATGAGCAACGAAGTCTATAAGCATATGGCCAATTCACGTAAACGAATGAAAGAATTCAATATAGGGGACTTTGTAATAGTTAAACTTAGACCTGAAAGGTTCTCGCCGGGAACTATGAAGAAGCTGCATGCCCGGGGAGCTGGACCTTTCAAAGTATTAAAGAGAGTTGGACCTAATGCATATGTGTTAGAGTTACCATTAGATTATGATATTAGTTCAACGTTTAATATTTCTGATTTGAAAGAATACAAAGAGCCGGCATTAATTCCTAATGAGCCTTTTGGACCTTACCCAGCCTTTGAGAGTGAAACCCTACCTGAGTGTCCACTAGCAATTCAGCCAGAGCAGAGAGATAGGATTGAACATATCTTGGATGACCATGCAATAAACACCAGAAATAAGGGCTATCAACGTTATCTGGTTCGATGGCAAGGAAGGCCAGAATTTGAGGATTTCTGGATCATCCGAGAGGATCTACAGCAAATCGATCCATACCTACTAGAAAGGTATCAAAATCAGACCAGTCCTTACTCGACAGGATCGAGTTCCTCCAATCCCGAAAGAATTGGTGCGGACACCAAAGTTTGAAAGAGGCTTCAATCTAATTCAGTATGGCTTTAATTCTTTCATGTGTCCTGTAAAGAGTAATAATTTTACTTTTTTAATTGAATTTGAGTCTTATAATTAAGGTTGGTTTATTTCAATTTGGGTTCTTGAGTCCAATTAGGATTAAATTGGTCTTGTATTTAGTGAGTTTAGTAGTTGAATCCAAGAGAGGTATGGAATTCGGTTCAAGATAAGCAAGTAAGCTTGAAGATTGGATGCATTCAACCACTCCAACAAATCAATCCAAGGTGGACGCCACTTCAGCAAGCATTGTTGGGTGCCATGTCAACCTCTTGGTGTACACCTCATCAAGCCATATCACCACATGCCACATCACCAAGGGGATTCAAATAAAAAGGAGCCACCCACTTTTCTCTCCTATTCTTATGCTTAGTTATAAGTTGTTTCAACCCTCCACCCTTATAGCTAGCTTAGGTTGCAACTTCCCATGAAAAGCTCAATGTAATTCGAATTTTCAAAAGTCCCTTGGAGGCTTATAAATACTACTCCAAGCTCTCTTGTAAAGACAATTTTTATGATGAATGAAAGTTAAGTTTATTTTCTTCCATTTGTGTTAGCAAATGTCCTCCGAGAGAGAGTGGATGAGAGACCCTTAGCTACTTCAAGAAAGTCATCTTCACGCCAAGATCCATTAGTCATTCTCCATTCCATTCTACCATTCCATCCCATTTTCCAAGGTGCAAGAAGACTCCACAAAAAAGGCCGGCCAAGTTACCTCAAATCCGCCAAGCTTCATCCTAACTTCAACCTTCCCTTCCTCTTCCTTCATTTTATTAATACTCCAAATTTTTATGTTCTTAGCTCTAATTTGGTTTGTGTAGGATCCCCGAAAATTTCATATTCCAAAGAAAAATGTCTTCCATGACAAGAAATAGATACAAGAAGTCCTGCAACTAGAAGAATCTCCTTATCATCCAAAAACTTCATCCATGAGTGTAAACCTTCCAATCTCTGATATATTAATGATCGAGTACCCCTCTTTCAACATTTTTCGATCTGAAATATTAAAGTAACTAAGCCCTAGCCTGTGTCGTTTCTTAGCCATAAAGGTCCTTTCTCTTTACTATTTTGAAGGATTCTCATCCAAGTCTAGTTTAACATGCAAATCTCTTTATGAAAATTTTTGCTTTTTTATATGAAAATGTAGCCTAGCTTCACTTTATTTTTTATTTAGCTATTACGATCTCCTCCTATATTGCATCATTCCATTTCATCCCTCTTCAATAAGATAATACACCACTCCACACATGAAAATTTAAAAGCTTCAGTAGTCTTTTCTTGGTCAAAAATCAGATTACAGAAAATCGCCGCAAGTCATAGCGCTAAACTAGGAGTTGTCCAGTTTTCTTGTTTACACTAGACTTGAGTGTGGTCACTAAAAGTAATCTAGAAAGTTGGTACTATCTTTAATGGAAAGACAGAATAAATTACTTGTAAAAAGATTAATTTAAGAGAAAGATTGGACTTCAAATTTTCTATTGAATTTGAGATGTCTATGAGGGCTTAAAAAGCAAACCAAAGTGCACAGGTTATAATAGTTTATATAATTCATGTACATAGCTTGCTGAGTCCAAAAATCAACATATGATAGAGGAGTATACTTAGGAAAACATGCTAAAAAAGACTAGGTCAAATGTGTCGATGGACAAATGAAGCGCTAGATAAATTTCCTTTACAAAATCAACTCCTTCAAATGATAAATAGACAAAGACATGCTAAACTAGAATATAGTGTAAGTTATTTAAGTAAATTTAATAGTTCAAAATTCAACTGGAATGTAAACTTAGAAGTGAATGCCACTATTTAGATCCAAATGTGAGGCAAGGCAAGCATATATATTACCATAAGAGTGAAACGCTCGATAAGGGAAAAGAAAGGATACGTGTGGGCAGCAAAGTCAAAACACAACCTCCACCACCAGCTCCAGTAAGCTTGGATGCTAACTTGTACTTCAACGTTGTTCGAAGCACAGTTTCTATAGAAGCATGGCTGACCCCCATGCACTGAAGTAAACCTTGGTTCATTTCCATTAACTCTTCTATCTTTTCTTCCTTTGAAGTGACTGAAATGTCATCTGAAGCAGGTGACTCTATGATGGTTGCAAGCTCCTTACTGATAGAATCAACAGCAGTAAACACAGAAGCCATGGCATCTGGATGCCTAGTGGCTCTTTCAGATACACCAGCAACCAGTGCCTTTGTATTCCTTCCAACCTTCGTATTAGTGATAAGCATTCTAAGAGGTCCAGAAGATTTGATGTGAGTCAACTCGCCCAACCTGAATTTGATCATTTTACCTGTTCCATATGCATCCACACTTAACTTGACATAGTAGGCTTCCTTAACATATAACTGTGACCAGAATCGAAAAGGAGGGGGTGACCAAAAAAAAACAAAATGAAAAAGAAAATATGCAGTTTATATCTGTCCAAAATTCTGATAACGGACAGAAATGTGCCTGAGGCCCACAATAGTCTAAAACAGAATGCATCCGAACACAAATGAAATTAATACATGAGACAGAACCAACTTATTAAAAAACAATAGTTTATCAAAGTTTTTGATAAAGTTAACCGCCAAAAGTGCTTACAGTGCTGTGAAGACAGAAAAAACTAGGCAACATAGAGTAATTTGACGAAATTGATAATGTTGCATACCATATGTGCTCACGGAGTTGTCAATCCCAGAAGGCTTCCCATGTAAAATCTTTTCACCTTCAAATGCCCACTTGTTCACCAGCTCAAGCTCACTCTCCCTTAACGCAAGCCACTCATTTTGCTGGTTATCAATGGAAAAGGCACCAGAGAGTGCCAGCAGAGCCGCTGAGAGAGAGACACAAAACGAGGCAGACGAGCCCAAACCGGAGGCCATCGGAAGTTCCGAGGTCACAACCACTTTCCCAGGCTTAAAACTAGAAAAAAGTGCAACTCCAAAATTAAGACATTCGAACTGAACCAGAAACTGATCTCAGAAAAGAAAACACAAAGACAAAAAAAGAAATTAGCATTGCATCAGCATTGATTAATACCCTTGGATTGAACTGTAGAGAAAGAGAAAGGCGGAAACTCCTGAATATAGCCAGATCTTAGCTTCCGGAAGGTCTTGCTTGTCAACTAGGCTACCTATCAATCTCGTACACTCCAACGAGCATGACCTCGGAGATGAAGGAACTGGGCTAATCTTCTCCTCCAGGACCTCTTTCAACGTCGACAATGGCCAAGAAAACACCACACTCAAATCTTTCAGCTCAAATTCAACAGCCCCATCCTCATTCTCTGAGAAAACAACAGAAAGTCGCCATCTTTAGCGTGAAATCCAAACAAAATCGAGCACCACTTGCTTTCAAAACCCTATAAAGACAGGAAAATGGGATAAACATCGCCCTCAAGACACAATCAGAAGAATTCATCGTTATATATCACCTGCAATAAACGCATAACATAGGATAGGGAATGCTGAATCCAATCACTCTGAAAAGAAGGGGAATCAGTGATCGGTGTCGAGAAAGTCTAGAAGGAAGGGACACCCACCTTGAATTAAAATCAAATTATACCATATATAACGTGAACTTTCCTGCTATATAGTCACTGATTTCGTATATAATTAGACGGGAAAAGAGAGTGACCTGAGGAGGTGGGTGTGAGGCGAAAGGAGGCGTGGGTGTAGAGATCGATGGCGGCGGCGATGGCGGTGGATCCGTGGACGACGGCGTGCTCGCCGGCGAGGATGATCTTGCCAGGGGCTCGAGCTCGGACCTCCATTGGGGTTCTCGGCGATGGAAGCTCGCTCGCTCGCCGCCGCCACGGGGAACGAAGCGGAGAAGAAACCGAAGTCGCAGTCTGTGAGCAGCCACGGACAGGGAGGAGGGGATCCAACGAAAGTATTTTCAAATCTTTCGGATCTGCACGTGCGATGCATCCGCCGACTTCTTTTTCCGAAGGCGGTAATCTGGTGCCGTTCAAGAAAAAATCAACAGTTCTGATCCTACCAACACGTGAACCTTATTGAACGAATGATGCCATTATTATTATTATTGTTGTTGAATAGATTATTTCAGATATTTTACTCTGTTTTTAAAACCACAGCTCATCAGTGTCAGAGTAACCAGCATTAAACGTAAATAAGACAAAAGTAGACGCAGAAGGATGCCAATGGTTATATTAAATTTTGTGTACAGCATTTTGAGTGATGTTAGTTGGTAGGTATACGTTGTAATCTCCTATGAAGAACGAAAGCTCTACTCTTAACTTGAAAGCAGCAACCTAAGTAGAAGTCAAGAAGTTAGTTTAGTTGGATGGTGATGCATTAAATCCTACAAGTTCGCCCTTGAATAAAATTAGTCAATTAATTGAGCAAACGGCAAATATAAGGTTAACTGGGAGAGAAGAAAAGGGAAAAGTAAATCATATATTTGGGAGCCTTTTGAATAATGAAATATTTGTTTCCTGACTTTCGATTCATTATTTTTATTCGCAGGGAGTAAAAGATCCTTCGCTCGCACAATGATGGAGGAAAAGAAAAGGACAGAAGCAATCCTTTAAACAAACAACATTCAACATACATTGAGAGAGAAACTCACATATGGAAGAACATAAAATGAATCAAAGAAGCCAGAAGGAAAGCATGAACAACTCTCATTAATGTCCAATGCTTGAAGTATCATTGCTACAACAGCTACAACCTCTGCCTCTCTGAACATACCAGTGAATCATAGCCCTGCTACCCAAGTCGGCTCTTGGTTAGCAGAACAGAAATCTTCCAAGATTTTACAAGCAACAGGTGAGCTGGTGGCTGAGGTAGGGAGTTCCAATCAGATATAATGGATGTATAAAGGGGGCGTTTGGAGATGATAGTGTTGCAGCAATCATGTCTGAGAAGTTAGTCCCCCTAATCAACAGGCTAAAAATTTTGCCTACCATCAATCTCCTGTCTGAGGAATCTTGCAAATCATGTTTGATTATATCTGACTTCAAACATCAAGGACAAGATGAATGATTGATACTTCTTCTGATTAACAGAGGCAAGCAGACAATTTATGACTGCATGAGAGAGAAAGAGAGAGAGAGAGACCCGCATTGAAGCAGAAGAACAAAAAGCTCATTTATTGTACAAATGTCAATACAACAGGAGAGAACACAATTGAATATCCAGTGCGCTACCACAAAGGAATCTGCACGTCAAAACTTGACCGAAACATATAGCATAATCTATTTGCATTGCGCCCATAATTCCAGGCTCAATAATGTTCTCAACTTTTGAATCTAATGCTTCGGCTGACAGTGGTGTTGATTCCAGTTGATTCACCACCATATGGACCAGTAGGCTTCCTGATGTCCCGCACCTGCCCTTTCCGCCTGATGACAGCTTTTTGGTGCTTCATCTGAAAAACCAGACGGAATATTGAGAAGAAAATCGATGGAAGCTGCATTATTATGCAACCAAATATTTCAACGTCACAGAATTTACCTTGTATTTCTTTCTTGGAATTTTAGTAAGCTTCTTCCGAGGACGAGTCAACCCTCTATTCTTCTCCATCTGTCGGATGGTTTAAGCATAATGTTTCAGAGTTCCACATTATCTTATAGTATCATGAGGTTCGATCAACAACGTGTGGTAGCACTAACCTGGTATGTTATCTGCCTCTTACCATCTGCTTCAGGTTCCAATGATGATGGAATAACTGGAGTCCTGTGACAAAGGACAAAGTATGACATGAGAACTAGCTTCACGACACATCACCCCAAACAACAAAATGGGGAGTTACAGTGTTTACTTTTCTAGGATGGAAGCATACCCTGAATATAGTTCTGCTTTGGCCTTGAGTTTTTCAGCCCTTCGTTCTTTTACCTCCTTGTAGAATTCATCCTCGGAGCTTATGGCATCACCATCTTCAGAGGCATCGATATCCATGGGATTTCCCTCAAGACCACCATCTTCATCTGCCATATCATCATCATCATCCATAGGCTTTGCTCCAGCTCTAGCAAGTACACGGAGTTCATGTTTTCTCCGCCTTTCTCCAATATCATCTCGCTTGGGCAAGTCATCATCACCAGAGAAAACCTTGAAACAAAGTGGGTTTACAGAATACGTAAATGATGATGCTTGCAAGGCTATGACGAGTGGATTGATAAATCTGATCTCCAACATACGTAATGTAAATGCATAGAGTGGCCAAACATCAGCGAGTGAGGTGTGGGTTTCACTGAAAATAGATAAGAAAACATGTCTAATTCCCTTCTAAACAAGCTCTTCTACGAGCTGCACCCCTCAAGTTTAACCCCAGGAATGACATAGTAAACCAGTTCCAGAAATTCATGATTTACAGACTCACCGCCGTTCATCAGATGTTACTTCATCTTGCACCAAGCATGCACATCTTACATGTGCCCAACTCTCTAGTACATTACTATGTAAAAAAAATGCCTGGCATTGAGGTGCGCTAGGGGCATGACGCTGCCTCATTTCCCTTCTACAAAATACACTCTTCTTTTTAGCTGAAACCTCTTCATATTCACTCTCTAAAAAAGAGAATCACAGAAAAAACCACTAAACAATCAAAATTGATGGGATTGTTCATCTTGAAAAAACTATATGCATCAGTCATGCCCACACTCATTGTGGCTGGATGTGCCCATGATGCCAGGCTTCTCACTCAAAAGCTGGTTAGACCATATGACTCTTTTACTAACTAGAAACAGCTAAGAAAGACGGGAGAAATATACCTCTACCATAAATACAAAAATCCAGCGCAGAACCATGCACCACACCAAGCAAACACGAACCCAAATTCTCTACTTTCAGTAGATGTACCCCCTTCATATTCGCTGTCTAGCAAATGACTATAAAGGAAAATTACATAAAACAAACTCAGGAATACATTATCAAATCTACCCTAAATACTAAGGTAATCACCACAGCATATTGCTCCATCCTCCTGAATATTCCACATGCAAAGCTCATGCTGAGCACAAACTATAAATAACTACAAACTGGGCAGGGGACCATTTTCACTAACAAATTTTCAGGATGTAGTTACTCTGACAAAAAGCAATTTAGGAGGAAAAAAAAGCTCCAAATGAGCAATAGTTCTAAAACAGTTGAAATGGAAGCTGCAGATCCTGCGTTAGTATGTAGTGCAGATGCATGCATAAGAAGCCATTCAGATTTCCACTGTGGTAACTAATATAGTTCGAATCCAAATTTAAGAGGGATAAAGCATTTTGTATTGTGCACATGGAACACAGTTATTACACTGACCCAATATTTCACATTCTCTATCTTAGCATGAAATATCATATTTTCTTTTTAATTATTCAGTGAATACCTAAACTAGAAATCCTTATTGAATGATGTTGGCCACGTGAAGTTTTATATACTTATTATATGATCCTGTAAACAATAAGTAAACCCATATTATATGCAAAGTGAGCAATAACAACCACCTTTAACAATGGCAAGCGTAATTAAAATTCCACTTTCTGATTTCATCCGAATTTATCAAAAATCATATAGAAGGAAATGATAAAGAAAAATTTAAAATTTGTACACCTTATAGAAAATATGACTCAAAACCGAGCAAGCTAAAATAAAAAAATGATTCAGGTAGCCGACCGCAAATAGTTTGAGATTAAGGCTTTGTTGTTGTTGTTGATTTCAACTAATTTCTCTAACATTTTCAGCATGACCAATTTAATTTCATTTGTATATATAACTCCATCAACCGCTTTAACCATCCATATTTATGGTCAAGCATGCCCACAACAGTTGCACCCTTGACTAAATCACTAGAAATCGAAACATGATTAAAAACAATTAGCAGATGAACGGCATGCATGCAATAAACTGCATTGTTTTTATAGTCATATTCTGCTTTATATATCCAAGTAAATAAAAGTAGACTTTTCACTTTGAGTTCTTGAATTAGTTCTTTAGGCAAAATGGACAAGCCAAGAGAAAGAAGTCATTGAATGGCATCAATTTCCTTACTGCAAATAAAAATTTAACAAGCATTTTGGAATTTAGAGAAATTACCCAAAATACAAGGAAGGAATGTGGGAGCTAAAGCACAAAGCAGAAGCAACACCTTAGGTAGAATATCATGTAACATAAAATCTCAACGGGTGGGCTTGTTCTGACATATTACATGTATATATGCTGACCAGCAAATTTAGCTGACTTCATAGAAGAATAATCAAACATTGTATTCTATTCTTATTAGTTAATGGCCTTTAAATGTACTTGTTTTAAAAGTGCAATTATTGATGGGTAAATGAAGAAAAAGCTGCATGCAACACTTGTTAGGGAGATCCAAGAGTGATGAAAATGTGCTTCCCTTGGAACAAACATGTCTATCCTGAACACTGTTTGCACACAAGAAGTCCAATTCCTCCACTTCGGTTTACCAGCTTAACTACTGCATGCCATTCACTATCATTTGGTTCTCCTCTTTTTCTTCTTCAGATGAAATTTCTTAAAACCAATCAATCAAAAAGTTGACATGAACATCATTTCTGAATGAATTGATTTCGTAGCATGCCAGATAGAATGATGTTGAAAGATCATCATGCAGACTATGCTAATGCTAAAATACCTAAGTTAACAGCTAAAAGGACATATTGCGAGTACTTTAAAAAAAAAAAAAAGAACCACCCAAGTTTCCCACTAATGATGGTAACCAATGAGGTAAAGTGAAAGAATGAGAAGTACACGAAAAAAGACTAAATTGAACATTGCACTTCCACAGTTCAAATGGCTTAGGTTTTTGTGTGGCAGCATCCTTTGATCATAATATGTAAACAAAATGTTGATGAAATGACAGGTGAACAGAGCATAAAATATTCTGTAGTTATACTTCATGTTTGTTTGTGGCTTGGCATACCTTAGACTTGTTTGCTTTAGTAGCAACCAGTTGAGATGGTTTGCTTCGCTGCAATAAACTTGCACGACCATTATTCGTGTGATTCCCTGTTGCATTTGGCTGCACCTCATCATCAAAATCATTTATTGTTTCTAGAGATCTGTTCAAAAATAAAGACTTTGATATTAGAAAATAAACAAGATTTAAGCTGGAAATGTTCTATCGGATGGAAAAAAATCATGCATATTGATGCTTCGATATCCATAGATAAGTACGGTTAACTGGCTTTGGGGTATGATTTTGCAATTTCTCAGACTTCAAGCTAGTCAAATTGTATATGCCTTTCTGCTTCAACTTAGCTTCAAGATTTGCTCTTACTTTAAGCATTTCCAAGCTTTGTAAGGAAACTTGAGCATTCTGTCATGTAACAAACTGGCATTAGTTACTTAAATCTTATATCAAAAAGCCAAGAATAATCTTAAGATTTGTATGGTTCCATGAACAACCTGCTGCTTCTTATCGGAACTTCCATTGTGATCATTCTTTGAGGAGTCAACCTTTGATAATTCAGTTGTTTCATTCACCTGCAGTATCACCAATGATGAGAAATGAGGAATAGTATATGTAATATTTGCAAAAGGTTATAAATAGAAGACAAATACCAATATGGATTCATATGGTTTGGCAGATTGGTCTGCTGTTGGTGGCTCAGGTTCCATTGGAACACTTCCTCGAACCAGTCTATTACTGGAGCCATTTTCAGAATTATGATTGAGAAAGTCCTCAATCTGGGATGGAAGCTTCGCATCAATCTGCTTCACCTGTTCAGAAAGATGTATTAAAAAGGTGGCACCAGAACAATGGCAGAACCTGCCACCTTATTAGCTAATTCTAGATATGCAAAACAAAGTTACATAACAAGCTAGTAAGCGCTAGCTTCTGAACAAGACCTTTTCTTTTGAAAAAAAAAAAGGGAAAAACATAGAAAAGAAAGTAGAAGAAAGGGAGAGCAACATAAACAGTAATAAAATGAAATAAGCCAATTATAATAAGACAAAATATTTTGCCAGAAATTAAATGAACCTTCTCCACCAAGTTCTTGATCTCCACAAGCCGAGCTATTACAGGATGATCTCGAACAGGATGCCCCTCTGATTTGAGAAGAAGATAAAAACTAATTGCTTGGCAATAAGTCAACAGCAAAATCTGTTTCACCTCCAAATAGTGCATGCCCCTACCAGCTGTACCTTTTCCCTCTCTCACCTTCAAAAGACAGATATGCATCAGAGACGAAGAAACAAATGGACACAGTTCATCTTTTTGAACAAGCATGAGTCCATTCTTCAGTCTCAACATTGAAACCAGTAAATCAGTCACACCCTCAAGAAAATTTTCTTCCAAGAAAAATGAGTGGAAAAATTACTTTACAAAAATTTACGTTCTTCAAATATGTTCAAATGAAAAACACAAACAAAGCCATGAGATTTCATAAGTGAGAAAGCATGTAACCTGTTTTCTGCCAACAACTTTAACTGTCAATTATGCAAGTTAAATTAGTGATAGATTTGGGTTGGGGGGAGGGGGAAGACAATAATCAAGGAAAAAATGTGCGAGGGTATTCAGAAAATGATGATGGTAGAAGCAAGTAGACTAGAATATTGAAAATTATGCCACGAAGCTTTGTTGGGATGCCAGAAGGTCCGAACACAAGATAAAAGGGGTGGTTTCAACAGATTTGGGAAGCTCTGAACGCAACCACCTATTGTTTTAGGTATGACTAGTCCCTTGTGCAATATAATTTATAATATTCCCAAAGTAGGATTTGCTATTCAGCCAGCTGCTGAACTCTTTTAACTGATCAGCACAACAAGACATTATGATATCCAAACCAGTGTGGTTAAAAGTGCTAGGCACAACTAAGTGCAAAGGATTCTTGGAGCCTAGGTGCAGGTGCACACTAAGAAAAGTGATGCACATATTTTTAAAATATATAAAATAATGTATATAGCAAAATTTATAACATAATACAAAAAAAAACTAAACAAAACATAATAATAATATATTTAGCCTATTAGCTTAATGGAAAGCCTCCTCTTTTTTAACTAAAATTTGTAATCCCTTAATGCTTTTCCTCTTTCTCAAATAACAGCATAAGTTTTGATGTTTCATCTCTTTGACTTCCAATTTTTAGATTTTTTTATAAGATAAAAAAATAATTGTATATGAAATGGTACATTAAAAAGTCAACGTAGTTTAATAAATATTACAAATAGATCTTAAAAATATTATAAATAATAGATTTTAAAAATATTATAAATATAGCTTACAAAGAAAGGCAAACGTTTTTTGTGCCTCAAATCAGATCAAAAATGTATACTTTTTCATCTTATATGCGCCAAAATAAAGGCACATCGCCTAACCTATAAAAAGCGCCTAACTAGCCTTAAACGCACCTTGTGCCTTTAGATGTATCTTAGGATATAAAAGTGTCTAATCCTTGGTGCACCGTGCTTCGTGCCTTGTACACGCCTTTGACAACACTAATCCAAATAGAGCCTAATGTAAAACAAGACTTCAAACAAAGAACCCAAAGTTACTCTGAAATGATAAAATGATGGTTCAATGTAAAACCAAGTTAATTTTCAGCCCATAAAAAATAATGGATATTCATCAGAAAAATTGACAAAAAAATATTAATGGTTATCTCAGATAGACCAAATCAAACTTGGCCTAATCTGGTCTATTTTCAGCTGCCCAAACCTTCGTTGAGGATCTGAATTCCTTGTCATTAACACAAGAAAGACTGGGAGAAGAGAAAAAAAAATGAGAAGATGGGCAGAAAAATATGAAGAAGGGACGAGGCAGCACTAGCTTGGAGAAAAGAATGTAGGGTGTGTGTTTAGAAATAGATAGAGGCCAAAAAAAAAAAGGCAGGGGCATACAGAAAAGGTGCAAAGGTAGGAGAGGGAGAATGGCTATTAAATGATGCCATGTTACTCAAACTCATGGCCCATAAAAAGCCTCTATATCATTTTTTTTATCCTATCTCAGCCTTTAAATAGATCCATCTAAGATTCACCATCTCAATACCAAAACCCGTACCAATACGCAGGTCAGTTCTGCAAACCAAGTGTCAAGTTTACGTTCGGTACTAGTACGGTATGCTCAATATAAGGCAATACGTACTAATACGGCATACCATGGATCCATCTATTATTACATTTTCTTAAATTTGTAAAGTATATCAGCCTCAAAATAAGCAATATATGCCATGCAAAATCACATGTTTGTGTGACAAACAAATGATAAATTAATTATGTATGAAATATCACCATCATAGGTAAAATAACCACAAATTATGAATTAAAAGATGAAATGGCAGTCTAAAAATACTTTTGAAAGCTCACAATATCCCAAAATAAAATATCCAATACTCTAAGGACTGATTTAGCAATTGCTTTTTGGAGGGACAAAGGCACTTTTGGATGATTTTGAGATGTTCAGTAAAATTTTGAAATAGCATTCTAGCTCCTCCAAAAGCCAAAAAAAAACTACTAGGGAAGCTCCCATTTGAAACCTTTGGGCAAAAGCTCTTTTTAAAATGTGTCGGGAAGCTATTTTCATTAGGCTTAGAGATCATGGATTCAAAATACAAAGAAAAAGATGATTGCACTTGATTATTTCAAGTTTCATTTGCATCACTAAAATAATATCTGGAAAAGTCACAAATATTGTCACTGAACCAGATGATCATCGCAGCCCATATATTTTCATCTAAGATTTAAATCAAATTCACAAGCATCAAAATGTTAGAATAGCACTCAATGTATTTACTTTAATCAACCATCTAAATAAACTTATTTAACTGGGAAAAAAAAACATATCTGACTTCTAAAATTAAGAGCATTACATCAGATAAACTCTTCTAGAGAAATGGAGATCTATTATAAGAAAGCAAGATAGCATAAAATATAAATCTTCTACGCATCAGGATAAAATTGATAATATGCACAGATTTTGATATGCATCAACAGACCTGCATCCAGATGACAGCCAGAAAACAATTTTCACACTTTTCACACTAATTAAGCATGCACCCCTTTTAAGAAGTTCTGGATATTCAAATTTCAGTCAATTTGGACATACAACAATTAATGCAAACAATGCCATTAATATATCTTCAACCTTTTAGTACCTAGGCAAAATTAATTGTTTATACAGCTAAATATCTCCCAATCCGCAACCCAGCAAACATGAAGAACATAAGGGAACAAACTAATGAACCTGTAGGGTATGAAAATATTTCTTTTATGACTGGTCAAAATTCACTTCATCCATTAGCTGATGCTAGGATATATGAGGGGGAATAAACACAAGATCGCACCACAAACATGAGAATGGAAGGGTCACAGGTACTGCTTATTCATTATGAGGATTGAGGAGTGATACAGTGAGAAACAACTAGCAGTTACCTTGGATAGAACCGGTTTCACTTTTTGAAGTTGGTCTAGCACCTCATTCAATTCTGAAAGCAAGCCAACTAGCTCAGGAGCAGAACTGCAAGAAAAGAAGAATTTGATCACAAAGATCAAGAGTATAAATAATGTACTTATGTACGAATGTATGCATGAATAAATATATGTACTTTTGGATGTTACATAATGAAAAAGGAAATGATTCAAGAATTATTTTAAACACAAACTATTTATAAAGCAAAATATTTCTTTATTTGCAAATGCAAAGTGAATTTTTTATTATTTTTTGGTGTGGCTGCAGGCATTCAGAATCCAGATTCAGAAAAGAACAAATGAACTGCACACCCAACCACAACAGAAAAAAAAAAAAAAAAGGGGGGGGGGGGGGGAGGGGGGCGGGCAGACAAGTTTTCAGGCAGTCAAGCCCACATTAAAGCCATTTAATGCTTAAAAAAAAAAAGTGCATCCCTCTTGGCTCTTGCAAGAAAAAGTGATGGATAAAATATTCCTTCCACTTAAATATGTCATCAGTCATGTGTATCTCCCATGCCATGCAAAAATCGGATAATGGTCATTCATTTAATATTTTCACCAATTTATGTGATCATAGAGATCTAACTCCATCTTCTGGAATCTGTCGTGTGCATAGGACCTCCCAGAAACGTTCAGTAGTAAATAGAAGCACAATCAATCACGGTAGTCCATCTAATGCTATCTTTTCAAATTAGACATGTGCTGACTGGTCATGAAAATAGGCTATGATGAATTTTTAACATGGCTAGGGTGCCATAATCTGTAATGTGATTTTTCCCCCTTCTAAGAATTTACTTGGGAAGGGTTTTTAACACTAAAAATCACAAATGCCCTTGTAAGACAACCTCAATGACCCTCCTTTGGGTATCAAAGGCTAGCTCAGTCCACTAGATCCCTACCTCAGAGTTGAAGGGATCAAAAACATTTAAAGCTAATGTAAATCTGCCAAAGATAAATTTGCACCTGTACATTGTCCAGCATTCAAAATTGTTTTCCAAATATTACCCTAGCTTTTGTATCACCCAGACCTGAAAGTCGGCCCTAAATTGATTGTGCAAGACTCCATGGATACCATGATGACACTGATAACGAATGATAAAACGAGACATCATCAACTGGCATATTAGGAAAATATGTTCACAATGCTGTTGAGAGGAAAAAATGATCACAAATCCAGAGAATGATGAAAGCCAGGGCTAGAGGGAAAATTTTCATCATTTTATAACTTCCAGCTCATAGGCAAAATGAAGCTGTCATCAAGAGATGTAATAGATACCATTTTAGTGACTAATAACAACCCCAGATCTACCTTTTGGTCCTAAATATGTTCTCAATGCCTTGCACTCACTTCCATACAAGGTAAGGGGATCAAGGATTTCTAAAGCATGTCAGAAGATTAATACTTCCCCAATCACATGCCAGCACAAGTGCTTGCACAATCCCTCTTCAAGATAAAGGTCGCAGCCATCCATAAGTCAATGCCAAACATTAGGATAATAAACACATGAAATTCACTTTTTTTTAATTAAGAACCAAAACACATTTAAGGATGTGATTAGCCACACAGATCTACACATATAAGAAACTAAAAAGAGGGGAAATTTAATATCCTATCAGCAAATTAATCCAGATAGGACAATTTATTTCCTATTTGCTTGCTTATCTAGTACAATATTCCTAATATGTAAGCGCTCAAATGCCAAAAGCACCGAAAAAAATTTAAAAAAAAAATTATGCACTATTATGGGCTCTTAAACAGATTAATGAAATAAAGATAATACAGGTTTTCATCAGCAATGAAGCAAATCAAAAGGTTGATACTAGATGATTGGAGAAGCAGAAAAACATTCAATGAACCTTACAGTTGTACATTGCCATAATCTCGTGATGGTGAATATTACAGCAGGACCAAGACAAGGGGATAAATCCATTAATAAAGAAGTCGCATCGCAAGTTGGAAGATCATCAAAACAGCATTCCTGGCCACCATTCATAGATGGGAGTCCAGCACAAATATGGTTCAAGATATGCTCGACCTACCTTTCAACTAGCCTTCATGAAGAATTTTTCACCGGTGTTGGCATCAAGTCAGCAAATTGTTATGAAAACATTATTCTATACGTTAAAATATGATTGAAAAAGATAGAAGACTAGTAGGGGTATGAGAGACAATTGAATGTTTTTAAAATATTGTATCAAAATGCTTAAATCTGCTCACTAAGTTAACTGTGAACATCATCATTTGAGCTTTATTCTTGTCGTGCCAACAGAAATGCCCATAGCAGAACTATAGATTGAGTGTGGCAGTAAAATTGATGAAAAGGGAAAATTTTAGTTAAACATACACACGCAAGCACGCATGCAAATGTTAGCTAACTGTTGCAGTAAAATTAATAGAAAGGAGAACTTTAATGCACAAGACTATATATGCTTCAAACATTTTATTAACTGAGGAATAGAATTTGTAACAAAATAATCAAAGCTTCGTGAATTCATGCAGGCCACAAAGATCACAATTTCTAGAAAACTCAGAATTTTGACAGAAAAAGATATGCTGACTGTAAATATATGAAGTGTGATAAGCTTGAATGGTAAATGTGAAACAAAAGCATACCTGTACACAACATCCATTTGCTCCTCTTTTGACAGAGCACCAAGTTCTTTCTTAATCTTCTCATAGTTGTCAATGGGACTATCTTCGAGTGCACCATCCACATCAAGTTTACTCTTGACTTTCTTTCCATCCAAAGCTTCCTGTTTTAAAAAGCATCTCTTTTATGAGACAAGGCTCTAGAAACAATAAATTATAAGCATGCACCGAACCCAAGTTTAATATGTTTAAATTCAGTTTTACAATTTTAAATGCTCCATACATTACAAATACTTCATAATGCAAAGAGATTAGGTTGTGTTTCATCCAGTTAATCATTGTTAATCCATCATTTCAAACTGTAGACCCAAATTACTTATTTTAACTCACATAGCAGTATGAGCAACAGGAATCCAAAATGCCTCGCAAATATATTATTGCACAAGGAATAATGAAGAACATTTCGTTTTATAATAAAAAGGAATAATTTATACTCATCACCTGAAAGGTTTTATCCCGTTCATTAAAATCACTTTCGTCTTGGTCAGCCTCTTCAATACCAAAGTCTTCCATTGAAAGGGACTTTGCCTTCTCTCTCTGGATTTTCAGCACTCTGCCTCCTCTTCCATGGGGAGGTCTTCATCACTTGATTGAATCTTTAATTTAAAAGAAAAAAATAATAGCAAAACTTTAAGGCCTAAGTCAAAAATACCTAAATGGTTCTTATTTATGAAGGATGAACAGGTTGTGCAAAGTCTCTTACCTCATAGTCAACATTATCGGCACTGTAATACAAGTTCTTTTTCCTACCCCATATGGCCTTCCTTTCTTCTTCCTCCTCTTCCTGATCATCCATTTCATCTTCTCCACCTCCAAACTTCTGCTGTAAATATTTCGCTTGTCTTGCAACTAAATACCACTCAATCAGATGCCAGTTGTATAATTAGCCCTCAAAATCAATAGAGAGCATACATACAAAGAACATATTAGACTCAAAATGCCTGCAATCCAGTATATGACTTCTTGATGAGGACTAAGTATTATATCATGTTCATTGGTCATTAAGGTCAGCTTCTGCTACAATATATTTGTCATGTTAACCATGCTGACATTTGGCACGCACTGACATTGAAAGGGATGAAATCTACAGAACAGTTCCGCATCTACATGGTAAGAAATGTCACCTCATCTGTTTATATATATATATATATATATATATATATATATATATATATATATATGTGTGTGTGTGTGTGTGTGTGTGTGTGTGTAGAGAGAGAGAGAGAGAGTTAGACTTGACTATATTGGAATGGAGACAAGTCCAGAATCCGGTCATCTCCCCCACCCTTAGATCCACACAGATCTTAGAGGAGTGGCCCTACCTTTTCTACTTTTTCTATCTTTAGGATCCGTGAACTATATAGATCCAAGAGTGGACGTGACTGGATTTAGGTTTGACTACATTCGAATGTAACCAAGTCTAACTCTACACACACATATAAATACATACATATATACTAGTACAAAAATATATATTTCTAACATATGTGTGTGTATAGCTTGACTTGGTCACACCCAAAGGGATCTCTACTCATATCTAGATTTGAATGAGAAGAGTCCTACGATGATTTAAGCCATTGGATGTGATTTGCTACCTCTAAAACATATCAAAAATCATGTGAGTTAGAGATCCCTAGCCCATGTGTCAAGAAGTCAAAAAAACATGAAATATTTCATGTCATTAGACTTCAATATTTTGACCATATAATGCATGGCCTAAGGGATTCCAAAGCATATGATTTTTAGTGTAAAAAACATTTTAGAAGTAGTGGACCATATCTAGGCTCAAATCATCAATGTGGGGCCCTCATGATCTAATGTAAACTTAACCAAATCCAAGTGGACAATACACTAAGCATAACCAAGTCAGGCTATTAACTTAAAGAAATCCATAGTCATATGCTATCCTACTATATATATACAATACACTAAGCATAACCAAGTCAGGCTATTAACTTAAAGAAATCCATAGTCATATGCTATCCTACTATATATTAACTTAAAGAAATCCATAGTCATATGCTATCCTACTATATATATATATATATATAGTAGGATAGCATATGACTATGGATTTCTTTAAGTTAATAGCCTGACTTGGTTATGCTTAGTGTATATATATATATATATATATATATATATATGATTGCTATTGTTAAGCACATGTATTGCATAATTTCAAGTAATTCATCATGCAAACCATAAAAAGCCTCGAAGATACAAACTCAAAAGCGGACAGACAGATTCAAAGAGAGAGAGAGAGAGAGCAGCCAAGGATTCCATATCATTTCAAACAAAAACAAGGTCGTTCGATATGGCCATGCACACAGGCTTAAATTGTGAAAGCAATGTACAACCATACCACAATGCATCAATTAGTACCAATGTCTATTGCTTCTATAGAGTTATAAACTAATACGTAGCAAAAGCATGAAAGACACTAGAATGCTAACCCAATATAGGAAAAACCCCTAACAATTGACCATCCAATGCAGTGTAGTAGCTTCAGTCTTGAGGTGCTATAAAACTTCAGTTTAACCACCAACTATCCTTGTCAATACCCATCTTATATTAAGCAAACGATGAAAGGTTCACTCAGAATCACCTTGCATCCTTAATAAAATATGTGGCACTCATAAAACCACGATCTTCAAGAAGACAACTTGATAAAAATCTCCAATAATATTTTAGACCTTAGAGAACTCGCAATTAAAGGACAAGCTGAGACAACATAACTAGCTAAGTTGGTTCATGACTAAAATGGTTAAATCCATCTGCCTGTAAAACCACATCTTATTCTTTCTAGGTGTGCCATAATAAGACCCTGAAATTACTTATTAATACGGGAACAGAACCCACTTTCCCCTTAATTAATAATAGTACCATAGCAGCTAAGGATCATAGAGGTCAAATTTAAGCTCAAATTTGGGTATGATTTTGCTTACTTAGTAATTTAAATCATTTCATGGAAAACTGCAACTATGGCCTAAGGTTTGTAATTTTAGTAACTTGTAATAATAGATTTGATCATTGCATATATAATGACTTGGCTAGACTGGTTACAAGGTTGAGATTTCTCTTTTTGATATGGTTTATAATAAATGATTAATTAATTGACAAATGAAGAAAAAGATTTTTTTTTAAAAAGGACATATGATGATTCTAATAACTAATTTAGATTGTGTTGATTTTTGCAAGATCTCTTTCAATACCAATGTGAATCTTAGCCCCTAATGTGTTGACAGGCTAATTTTAAACTGTCCGTATTGATTTCACTATGAAGATCAAAATCCAGCTTTCTAACAAACTGACCTACCATTTTTAAGTTGTTGACTAGAATTTCATGACCTGCATTTCTAGAAGAGATTGCTTGTGGGACCTTTGAAAAGCATAGTTTTCTCAAGGTTGTCTCGCATTTTATTCATGAAATAAAACTAGAGTATGCTCCAAGGAAATTATTCTCCATATAATTTCATTTTACTCATGAATTAATGAATAAAACAAATAATAAAACAATCAGGTAAAATTAGTTATGACCAATCAGATGTGAACCAGCACAACAACATAGTGTTCAAAAGCCATTTTTTCTTACTTTTTGCAGCAAAGCCCTTAAGTGGAACATCATCCTCATCATCATCATCATCCTCATCATCACTATCATCGTCAGCACGACCCTATACACATGTCAAATAATAACAGGACAAGATAGCATAAGCTTAGAACACATGTCAGGAATTGGATAATAGCTAAAATAGACATATCTCCCAATAAAAAGTATGGCATCAACATAGCACCCCATGAAGAAACTAAATAAGTTACTTCTTGTTGCCAGCTTATGAAATTTCACTATATACAAGGTTTTTGAGTCACCCTGCTAATGAGCAGATAATTGATTCTTTTATCTTCTCTAGTTTAGGAAGAGTTATAATGTAAAACTGTAACATATGACTCTTAACACAGATCACTTGAAAAGGCATTTGCAAATGGAACACTGTGTCAAGAGCATAACTATTCCAAAGAGCAAGTATGACATACACATAAATTAGATGTTTGAATAGCTGTCTACCATATCTGACACTACTTGATCTTCTACATAGAAAGCACAAACTTGCAAGAATAAGATAACTGTTATTGTGATAGCCACTTAGCTACAAATTTTATGTTTTCATTTCACATCAAGCTTGGTTTGTACTAGAGACTTGATAACTACTTGTTTCAAAGTTCCATGATATTTCATAAAGAAGAATCTCTATTCCTATTAAAATAGGAGAGAGAAAGCTCTACCCTCTCCAAAATTCATCAATAAAAAACCTAGAAAAATAATAGAAAAATTTAGTATGCCATGTCATAAATTGCAAGCTGTTTGGACTCTTCTTCGTAGATTCCCTATTCAAATAAACCTCTTTTTCTTTCAATGAAGAATCCCCATCTATCATGACTCAGAAATCCATCCTGATCAGGGTAGATTCAATTACTATAAGATATTGATTCAAAATAAATGAATATGAGAGAGAAAGCTCTACCCTCTCCAAAATTCAAGAAAAAACTCTAGAAAATTATAGAAATATGGAGCATTCTATGTTATGAATCTCAAATTGACTGGACTCATTTTGATAGGTTACCTATTCAGGTTAAGCTCTTTTTCTTTCATCAAAAAATCTTAAAGCTTGAAGCTTGATGGAATATAACCTTACTTTAGCTCCCAAAGTTCTTGTGTGATCTCCTCCCTCTAGCATCTGGCCCCTTAACAATAGATGGATGGATCAGATTTATGCGATTATTAATCGACAAGTCCAAGATCCCCCATGTACAAAACTTAGAGCCAGCGCCTTCTATCATGACTCAGAAACATATCCTTATCATGGTTTCAGTTACAATAAGATGTTGATTTAGAAGGTCCATGTTTATCATGCAAAGGTACCACTATCTCTTCCTCTCCAATAAATAGAGAGCAAGACCAGCCATTGTGTGGGGGGTGAGCATCCACGCTGAAACACTACCTGATATCTCTTCCACCGTTTTTGTTTTCTTCTTTCTCCCTTATAATGGCTACTTGCCATTCTATTATAATGTGCAATTACTTCTAATAGCTGTCATGATCCCAAGGGTAAACCTTATTGAAATGTCATAGAAACCTAAGGACATCCGATCATTTAGGTTCTAAGCAGGGACATTAGGTTTTTAAACCGAAGAAGGTGACATCAAGAAGATAACGGCCAAAAAGACCTTCTGCAATGCTGACATCCCACCAGTGTACTTCACTGCACAGATCCAAGAAGACGGCAGTGTTAGGGAAGACGAATACCAGAAACAAGTCAAGAAGTCAGTAAGTCCTTCTTTTCTCCATGGATTTTCATTGAGATCAGGGTTTTTGAGAGTCCGTTGAGATTATTTGAGTGGGCTCTATTTGTAAGTTTGATAAGAATTTCACTTTTACATTCTATTAAGGAAGAAGAAAGCCCCTTTGATTCAAGGCTTTGAACTGAAATCCAGGTTTCAGAGTTTGTGGAATCCATAAATTCTTCTTTTCCTACTACTAGAAGTGAAATTCTTTGTATTACCTTTCCCTAATTTGAACTTCAATTATTTATTAACTTTTTTTTCTTAAAGTCTCTAAAAAAATCCATCCTTGAACATTTATATCCCTTGCAGCTCTCTCATCATTGCTTCCAGATCAATTAATATTTTTCATATGCTGATATTTTTATATATTTTTCTCATTTTATTTGTCAAAATATATGGATGCTTTCTTATTTTATTATGATAAGCTTATATATTTTTCTTATTTTACATATCTCTTATTTATCAATATATTTTTATTCTTTTTATTTTATAATTTATATAAATTATCAAATAATTTTATAATTATCTCATCATTCAATCCATCTCAAATAATAATTGTAGCAAAAAAATCAATTCATAGTTTCAAACCTTTTTTATTTTCCACCATATCATGGGGGTATTTTACTAGTAAACAAAGAGATTTTAAGAGCACGATGTTTTAAATGATGGGCCAGAACAATTATGCTCGAAATACACCCACAACAACAAACTGAGGAGTTTCTTTTCTTGGACATAAATCAAATACAAAGAAAGAATAAAAAACAGATGTTAAACCCATACCATCCATTACCGGAATAAAACCCTTATAACTTGTCTTATTCATGACTGTATTAGATTCATAAAACAAACCACATTCACATCCATTACCAGAATAAAACCCTAATAACTTGTCTTATTCATGACTGTATTAGATTCATAAAACCAACCACATTCACTGATTGCACCAAAATTTCATAGAAGAGATGAATAATTTGTCACAAGTTTAATGATATTAGGTCTTTTAATACAATTACGTGGGTACAGGAATAAGAAGTTGAGATTCATTAACTTCTTTTTTAACTAAACTTTTTTTTTCCTAAGATGCAATACAACAGCAGCAGCAACAGAATTATGCTCTTAAACACAGAATTTATCTGCTCACCTCAACATCAAACACGGGCTCCTCTAAATCTTCATCGTCTGAATCAACTGTCACAATCACATAAATAGGAACTTTAGTCAACATATGAAATTTTGTTAACCCATTTGAAAGTGAAAACCTAATCGTTCTCTGCAATTCCACCAATTCCACCACCTTCATCACTGACGTCGAGAGGAATCACGTCCCGCTGCTTATGAACTGCAAATTAATTTAGCAGACAGAATTATTTAATGAAATAGATTAGGAGAAGGAAAAAAGAAAAAGAAAATTTGCTTTTTTTTTTTCCCTTACAGGCATCTATCTCGTCGTCCATGTCGTCCTCGCTAAACGCGTCACCTTTGGTGCGGCTTTTCACAGGACTTCTCGCGGGTTTTCTCTGCCTCTTCGATCCTTTTCCCATCCCTCAGAACGAAAGGAAGGAGAGAGTGTGGATAACAGTGCTTGCACCAAGACGGCGGCAACAGCGGGGGGAGGCGGTGGTGGCAAGAGGAAAAGAAGGCACGGCGGACGAAGAGAGAGCTGCGGAGTCGGCAGAGGCGTTCGAAGGGCGGCGACGGCGTTGCTCCACGGTGGCCGGAACGAAGAGCACGTTCCAGTCCCCGATTCGCTTTCTTCGTCGTCTGCGCCCAAAACCCTACTTCGGAATATATATACGGTCGCGTGATAAACCCAAGCTCAAGGTGAAGTCGGTTAAGAGTGCCGACTCTATATTTAGTTGATTTTTTTAAGAAACATATCATAGATTGCTCGATGCATCCAAAATTACTCGTAAGTCCTCGCGAACTGTGGACTTGCATTGCTTGTTAAAGTCGGCAGAGTGCGGGTGGTTTATGTTGGATTTGTAGAGGGTAATTTATTAATAAATTCTTTATTTCTTACATCATTCATAGATTTCTTTGAACAGTAAGTTAGATATAACTCATGATAAGGAATATTTGTTGGAGGTCCCTTATTTTGATTTCATTTACTTCTAACCCAGAATAGCATTACAAAGAGCAATTCTTGCTGCCTTCACTTTATAGGGCAAGGATACATGAAAAAAAATTACTCCCATAAGAGTCTAAGATAGTGTTTGACTCTTCAAAAGCTATCCCTGGATAAATGTACATAATAGCATTTATCCAGAGGATAGCTGAGGGAATAAGTACATTTTTAAAATTATAAGTCTACCATCAAGGGATAACTTTAGTTGTTCCTGGTTCCCTAGGGAATAAGTTCATGGGATAACCCATGGTTAATCCCCTCTGGTTAAACTTGTTCAGAACTATCCTCTCTTGCTATAGCATTTGGGGATACTGGATATCCCCCTTATCCTCTATATCAAACACAGCCTAAATGTGAAGAGAGGCTTACATTTGATATTTGATGCGATTTAATTTGATTGGCTAATTTTATAGCAGTAGTGTAGAAATCTTATACTAACATAAAAAGAGAGACTGGCTAATCTATCCAAATTTGTTTAGACCTATCCTTATTTAGCATTAATCTACTTTAAAAAAGAATTAGCTCATTCAATTGGAAAATACTTTTTTATAGGTATAATTTCTTTTGGAATCAAGATTAATAAGAGCTATTGAAGATTTTGAGAGTGAAAGTTGAGGGTGATAATCATTTGAAATGAAAAGTTCTTCAAAGGCTTTGATAGTAAGACTTGAAAGATATAATCGTTTGAAATGGAAAGTTTCATGGTGGTAAGAAGTCTAAGTCTATTAAAAACTTTGAAAGTGGGACTTGAAGGGTGATATGAAGTCTAAGTCCGACGAAAATTTTGAGAGTAAGATTTGAAGGGTGACAGTCATTTAAAATGGAAAGTTTCATGGTGATATGAAGTCTAAGTTCGTTGAAAACTTTGGAAGTGATATTTGAAGGATGACAATCGTTTGAATAGAAATTTTTATAGTGATAAGAAGTCTAGGTCCGTCAAAGACTTTGAGAGTGAGAGACTAAGAAATAAAGGTTTTGTTTATTTGTTCTTTACTTTGCGCACAGTTTGGAAAGTTTTATTTGTTTTATACTTTGTGCATGGTTTGGAATTATGAAGTGATTTCCTCATTTTGAAATGGATGATCACCAACGATGGCTTATAAACTTCGACAATGTTGCACATAATATAAAACAACTTTTTATAGAAAATAACATATATAAAAAAGAAAAACGAGAGGAGGCATATGCCTCACATTAGTGGCAGACTCACTTAAAAAATAAAAAATAATATAAAAAAGATAAGAAGAAAGACGAAGAGGCCTCACGTTAGATATTTGAGCAACCTAATTTGGTTGGCTAATTCTATAGGACACATGGGAAAGTCTAATGCTAACATGAAGAAAGAAATTCTAATAAGAAAAGGATTTCGTCTTATGATGGCTGATCTATTCAAATTTGTTTAGAACTTTCCTTATTTTAGCATAAATCCACTCCAAAAAAGAATTAACCCATCCAATCAAAGAATACTCTTTTGTGGGTGTTATTTCTTCTAGAATAAGAATTAATAAGAGATGTTCAATATAAGAGTTTGGCTCAAAATACAGCTGCTCTAAATGCCTATTTTAATACCCCAAACCCATCTTCGACCCAATTAACCCGTTGGTAGGGCAAAATCATGTGGCCCAAAAACTCAAGTGAAAGTTAGTGGGTAACAATATGGACTTGAGTTATACATAGATAACACTTTCTTTCTCATCCAATGTGGGACTAAGTTTAGGATATCATAATCTTTCTCTTTATAATGCGATGCACACCACAAGCTAGCTCGTCGCATGCCACAAACTAGTTAGAAGCTAGATCATTGGTACTGTAAGAGTGGCTCCATGCTATATCGGAACTCTACTATTATCCCATGGGAAGTCCTTTACTTATGCCTATCAACTTCTGTACACTCGAGTTGGCTCCGATATCATTTGTAATGCCTCAAGCCTATTTGCTTGCCCAATAAATAAATTTGAGTCATAAGTATATAACATATTTCTTTCTCATTCGATTTAAAAATATTTTTGGGGTATTACAATATTTTATCCGTATAATGTGATGCCCTTATCGCATGCCATAAGTTAGCTAAAATCTACATCGAGTTGAGTTATTAGTGCTGCAAGGGTATCTCTAGGTCATAGTGAGACTCCATCATCATCCCATGGATAGCCCTTTCCTTATACCCATCAACTTTCTCATACTCGAGTTAGTTCTGATACCATTTGTAATGCTCCAAGCCCATCTGCTAGTCCAATTAACTTCATTAGTGAGCCAAAACTATATTGCTAAAAAAACTCGGGTAAAAGTTAATGGGTAGCAAGTAAACTTGAGTTATAAGCACATAACACTTTTTCATCCAATGTGAGACTAAATTTGGAGTATCGCACCTATAAAAGCAACCCTCATCTTAGGTAAAACAAGCTTTTCTTTTTGCTTGAGTCAAGGATAACTCATTCAAGAGTCCCGGAACTTCTACCTTATCCTATGAATAGTAAAAATCAACAGTAACACGAATAGTAAACATGAACAGTAAAAATAAACAGAAAAAATGAACAGTAATTCGAATAGTTAGCATGAACAGTAATATTTTTGAAAAGACTGAACCTGGATATTTATTTATAGCAAAGCTTATACTAAGCTTACAAGGTACATTGCTTGGAAAACTTGCATAAAACCGAATAGAAAGTCACAATAACATAAAACTGAAATCTTAATATTTTTCACATAAAAGCTGGTAGTAGATTTTTTACATGAAACTGGCTTCTGGGGATTTGCTACAGTCTTCCTCGGATCTGTCTGAGGTCGAAATACTGGTTTTCATGTTCTTCAATGGCCATGATAGTCCAGGTGGCGCTGTCTATGATCCTTTGGAGGAGTGGTAGTAGGTCTGGATTTGTTTCGAGTAGGGAGTCTATAAGTTTTAGGGTTTTCTGGCAATCTTCAAGGAGTTTTTTCATGGAAGGGTTCATGTTACAGGCTGTCAGGGAATAGTCTGAGGTCAAACTGTTTGTAGAATTCTTCTGCTTGGCTTATGATGATCTGGGTAGTAAGATGATCTATCTGGTGGACTATCTGTTCGGAGTGGTACTGGAGGGTTCTTATGACAAGGCTGGTAAACTCTTGGTAGACAAGCTCAAGTTCAGGGTCGGAGGCTTTCTGAGAGTTTATGAAGGTTAACATGTCTAGGAGTTCATGGGTAAGGTTGGTGAAGGTAGGAAGGTCCTCGGAGACGAAGGGAGACATGCGGTCATGGAGGTAGTGAGGCTGATGGTGCCTGATTAGGATGAAGGCTAATGGAGTTAAAAGTGGGTAGTGGAGGCGGAATGAGGAACCTGTCTTCTGAGGAGGCGGTTCCTTCCTTTTATAGCCGAAGGAAGGCTATCTTGGTCCATTTCTTTTTGAGCAGTAGCGGAGATGCGGTCAATAAGAAGGATGATGATTTGATGGCACAAGGTCAGGAAGGACAATGATGAGGGAGGCAACGGGTACAATTATTGGTGGAGTGGGACCGTGGAGGTACAATGGTTTAAAGTGAAGCTGCCAGGAAGGACAATGATAAGGGAGGCAACGGGTACAATTATTGGTGGAGTAGGACCATGGAGGTACAATGATTTAAAGTGGAGCTGCCAGGAAGGACAATGATGAGGGAGGCAATGGATTCGCACCTAAGGGGTATAGTGGTTCAGGACGTTTGGCGAGCACTGCAGCACATGTCCGGCTGCATTTGTGACCTTTTTCAGGACAGTGCTCTCAATGGTAAAGAAAAGTCTGACTGGGTTACTGGAGCTTCACATGCTATGACTGTAATCTGGTTGTTGGAGATTCTTGGAGTTGGCAGGCTGCCACTGTGGTCGGCAGGTACGAAGTTGTGATGTTGGTTGGATGAGGCCTATTGGGAAGGCTTGTTGGCTTCTGGAGTTGGCAGGCTGGTCTGAATGAACTGGGCTATGCTTGGACAAAGCCTATCTGGAAGGCCTTGTTGTCTTCATTGTTATCTTCCTTATGATGATTATATGATGTTGTAATCTTCATAGGGGTCTTGTGCAAACTGCATTGTTGTTGTTGGGTCTGGTTGTGATGATCCAGTGTCTTCTTCGTTGTCTGAGTCTCCAAGTTGGGATAGTTCTTCTATTAGTTTCTTCTTCAATTCTTTTCTGTTGGGAGGCTTACCTGTTGTTGGAGGGACTGAGCCTTTGACTGGGCCTTTTTTAGGCTTTGGAAATTGTTGAGGATGGTCATAAGTAATAAGCCATAATTTGATGTTGCTTATTAGTAGTCTTTCTCCTGACTGGAAGTTTTTCCACCATTTGATTCTGAATCTTCGTTCCAGGATGGGTGGATATTGATGGTCCAGAGTCTTGCTGATGGTAAAATCCCATCCAAGGATCCATGGGACTTGAAATTCGACTGAGAACATGATGGATTTGTTTCCATAATAGCTGTTCTGAGATTGTCTTGGAAATAGTCCCAGGAGTGTTGTATTTCTTCAGGTAATATATCTTTAGTCAATCCAAAGTAGATCCACCAGTTATGGACCCAATTTGGGATTTTTTTGTTGAACTTTTGGCAGAAGTTGAAGAACCAACTGTGATTTGTGGGTTTAAGGTAGAAGGCTTTAAACCAGGCTTCTTGGTAATCAAAATAGTTATTGTGGGGGTGAATAGGTTTGGGAGAATGTTTTGGACTGATAAGGATTTCCCCATTCTTCTTTGGTGATGAACTTTAGGATTTTGCACTTTGAATAAGCTATGGCTTCCGAATTGGGCTCTGGAGTATGGGTTATTTCTGCAGAATCTGAGTCTACCAATATGAATTCATAATACTCTTGGGATTTCAAGGGTACTTCATATCCGGTAGGTAAATGATATTGGATAATTCTGCCATTTACCGAAGGGAATATTCTGGATAGTTTGGGAGTTTGCTGGTCACTCAGTTCATCTTTTTCTAACAGTTTTACGGTCAAGGAACAATTTTTTGGGATGTATGGGTTAACTGGAGGTGGTCTAGGTGGACTAGGTCTGGCCATACCAGGACTTGGTGGACTAGGCTTAGTTTGATTTGGGCTAGGAGGTGACCATCTTAGCTTGGTTTGGTTTAGGCCAGGAGGTGACCATTTCTGAGTGGCCTGGGAGTAACTTTGGGACGGTGAGGCAAGGACTGAGTACTGGTTTTTAATAGGGGTGATGGTTCTGAGAGGTACCAAGGTCATGGGCTTGGCGTAGGAGGCTTTGGATCTGGGCTTTTCTGACATTTTGTTCCTGTAAGGAATTCTCTAGTTAGAAAGTCTGGTAGGCTATTTTCTGTTCCTTTTATAAATTCTATTTCAAAATCAAATACCGATAAAATAGCTTGCCATCTTGCAAAAATTTGTTTGGAAACGATATTTTCAACATCCTTTTCTAAAATATCTTTTGCTGATTTGCAATCAATTCTAAGAAGAAACCTTTTAAAATACAAATCTTCTTGAAATTTCTGAATGCATGATACGATTGATAAAACCTCCTTTTTTATTGTACTGTAATTTATTTGTGCATTAGTCCATATTCCCGAATGATATCTGACTAAGGTTTCCTTATTACTGATTTTTTGTTTGAGAATTCCTCCGAATCCTATGTCTGAGGCATCTGTTTCAACAATGACTAATGCTGATGGATTTAGTAGGTTTAGGCAGGGAAGTTTTTTGACCAACATTTTTACTTTCCTGACAACCTGGGTTTGTTCCTCTGTCCATTTTGTTTTCTTTTTTCTAAGTTGAGCATACAAAGGTTCTAGGGTGATCCTTAGGTTTGGGACAAAGTCTGCCACATTGTTAAGGCATCCTAGGAATCTTTGCAACTGGGTTTTCTCTCTAATTTCATCTGGAAATTTATCTGCAAACTCTACAGATCTCTCAATGGGCTTAATAGTGCCCTGATATATATAGTGCCCTAAAAATCTTATTTTAGTTTGGAAGATTTTAATCTTAGGGGCTGAAATTACTAACCCATTTTGCTTTGCTAGATTATGAAACTGCCTTATGTGTTTGACATGTTGCTTTAAGTCTTCCGAGAAGATTAATACATCATCGATGTAAACTATTATGAAGTGTGATTCTGAGTTAAATATCGTATTCATCATGTTTTGGAATTCACTTGGGGCGTTTTTAAGTCCAAAAGGCATTACATTCCACTCATAATGCCCAAAGGGTACTGTAAAGGCCGTTTTGTACCTATCTGTTTCCTTTATCTGTATTTGCCAAAATCCTGATTTCATGTCAAACTTAGAGAATATTTTTGCTTTGTAAAGCCTAGATAAAAGATCCTTCTTGTTAGGTATAGGATACCTAATCCATTCCAAGACCTTATTTAGAGGTTTATAATTGATGACTAATCTGGGAGTTCCTCTTTCTAATTCTGAGGCCTTTTGAACATAAAAGGCTGAGCACGACCAAGGAGACATACTTGGTTTTATGAGTTTTTTATCTAAGAGATCTGATATTTTTTTTTACAATATTCTAATAATTCTGCGTTCATCTGGATAGGTCTAGATTTAGTTGGAATATTTATTTCTTTAAAATTTTTAATGTAAGGTAGGCTGACTTGATGTTTTTGCCTATCCCAAAAGGCTGTGGGGTTTTGACTGCATAATTCTTTTTCTAATTTCCTCTGAATCTCTTTTATTTTGTTTTTCCAAAAGTCTTCTTGTAACTTTTTTCTATTTTAGTTATTTTGATCTCCTCTTTAAGATCTAATAGTTGTTGTTCTTTATATTTTAAGGTCTGTATCTTTTGAATACTAAGGTCGTCTTTTAACAAATTGATTTCTTTGGTTTTCGTAGGGTTTACAAATTTGAAAATAATCTCTCTATCTTTGGAAACATAAGTTGATATTCCTCCTTCATCGATTCTCATAGGATAAAGAAGGGTTAGGAATGGTGTTCCGAGAACAACAGTTTGGATGTCTTTGGCCACCATGACTGTTGTTTTGAAGCAAATATCATCTTGGCAAATATTTATGTCTGATATTTTATATTTAACCTTGAGGCTCTCATTATTAGCCGTATATAGATTCTCAGTTGTTTCTTCATAATATTTTTTTGGAAACAATCCTATGGGTATACAGTTCATATCTACTCCGGAATCAACTAAGGCATACACCTCTCTAATTTCTTCTCCTACTACTAGTCTAACTCTGGCGTTCCATCTCTGAACTTTTACGGCCGTGATTTTATTTAAATAACTGTCTTGTTCACTTTCTTCTTCTTCTTGAAGAATTTCTTTCTTTGGGTTTTTTAACTCTTCTATTTCTATTCTTAGTTTCTTAATTTCTATTTTAATTTGTTTAACTTCTGTTTGTAGTTGATGAATTGGGTCCGTTTTAAATTTTTCTTCTATTAGGTTGATCTTCTCATATTCTGAACTATCCTCTAGGTCTGAGGGGTAACTTTCTTCACTTTCTGATAACATTAGTTCTAGTATTTTTTCCTTCTAGTTTTCTGGAATATCCATTCCTTGGATTTGAGATATCTTATATTTTTTACAATTCTGCTAAAATGGCCCTTTTTTCCACATCGATAGCAGGTTGCTGTCTTCTCCGATTGGTATTATCCCTTTTTCTTGGAGTTTCCTTGAACTTTTGGTCTCTGGATTTCCACTTTTCTTTACTAGGAAAATTCTTCTGTTTATTTGATCTATTTCTAGAGTATGTTGGTCTTTCTACTTTTCTTTTATCTTTCTTCTTTTTCTTAGAAGGAGGTACTAGCACTTCGTATCCGTATTATTTACAAAATCCTCCTAATTCTTTTCTGGTTGTAAGTTCGTTTCTTTTCAACTTAGACTGGAGTTTCATTTCTGTGCACATCTTTAATGCTATCGTATTAATGGTTTCAACAATGTTTCCGTAGGTAACGTGTTCCCAGTTAATCTCACCCTGGTATTTCTCTGCTAAGGCTTCACTAACCTTTTCGGAGAATAGGCTTGGTAGTCCTGATATGAATTTTTCTTTCCAAAAGGGAGAGTTACAATCCTCTCTTTCAAGGACTCGACATAGGAAGACATCTCTATACCACCTGAAGTCTTGCATTTTAGGACATCTGAGTTTCATTAAAAGCATTCGGTTATTCTCTTGCTTTATGTCTTTTGTTCCTATGAACTGTCTGTATATTGCATGGAGTAGAGTGTCCATCCCATTATGTTCTTCCGAAGTTTCAGTAGATTCTGATTTGACCACAATTTTAGTGCTATTTATTATGAAGTCTCTTTCTTCAGGCCTTAAATATCGATTCCACCATCCTTCTAATTGTCCGGTGAATCCTTGGACTAGAACCCTAAGGGTATCTTTCTCAGATGTACTCGAGGCTCTTAGGGCTCCCGCAGCCATATTCATTTCTCTTAAAATATTCCAGATTTCTCTTTCTGACATCCCATCTATGTTCCATTCATAAACTACTCCGCTAGTATAGGCTTCTCTTCTAAAACCTTTTCTTTCTTCAAACTGGATATCTGGGGGAGTTGGTCTAGGATAATAATCCTTCTGAGTTCTATAATATGTTTGTCCTTCATTTTTTAGCTTATTTATTTGATTCTTAGATTCTTGTGATGATATCATATTTAGTCTAATTCCTTTTAGTTTATCTATTATCAGATCTTCTTTAGTTTTAAATCCTTTTTCCCAGCCGTTATCCGTCTGGAAAAGAGGCTTTTGCATTTTTATAATTTGATCTACTCTTGGATTCTGGATTTTTTGTTCAAGAGTCTTTTCTAGCTTATTCAATTGTCCTGATATTGTATGTAAGGCTTGATTGCTATAATTATTTTGTTGTGCTATCTTTCTAATCTCATTATTGGTTGCTGGGTAACTGTCGTTCTCTGGTTTGATGGCTTTAAATGGAGAGGCTATAACTATTTGATTTCTATAATTAATCTGACATTCATCTAAAGGGATGTGTTCTGAATTTATTTCCTTATTTTTCGTAGTCTTCCAAATTACTCCTAAAGACTTAAAAGGGTATTTACTTGTAATTTTCTTGTTCTTACATTCTTCTTCAAGCCAAGTGAAATAAGGGATTTCTAATTCTATGGTATTCATAAACCTATAGTATTCTTGTTTTAAGTCTTCTCTTTCTTCTGGGCTGGTTGCTTTCCATAGCCAGTCAACCTTTTTCTTGTTATGTTTTGCTTTAAAGTCTTTCCTAATACTTTCTTTATTAATTTCGAATTTTCTTTTTATCATGTTTAGTTGGTTTGGTATGTCTTCTTTCATTTGAGAATAAGTGAGAGAGTAATTTGCTTCTTCATAAAATAGACTCGGGACATTTGATTCTAGATCAACCCCTTTAAGTTTTAAGTTTCTTAAGCTAGTTTCTCCTACTTCTGAACCGGAATTTCTCATGCTATAGGATCTTCTAAAATTATATCTAACCGTTCCTTTATCATCTTGGGCTATTTCATTTATATTCTATTTTCTCTGACTGATCTCCTAGGAGGCTGGGTTTTTTCTAAAGTCCAATTGTTTTCAATTCTTACCCCTTTCCATTCACTCATTTGTGGTACTACTGACTGATGTCTCTCGTCTGTTGCTAGAAATAGGGTTTTTCCTGTAGGTGATTTTCTTATTCCTTTAGCATTGACTCGGGTTTTCATCATCTTATAACTTATTCTGTAGACAATACTTAGTGGTTTAAATTCTGGTTTTATATTTTCGTATCCTGCTACCTTTATGTCTAAAACTAAGGAGTCTTTAATGGCTCCGTCTACGGCTAGACTTAAGTTGGGATAGTTTTCAAAGTAAATAGGTCCCCAACTAACATTAGTACTAATGGCACTAAGAATTGCATCTTCTGCCTCGTTGAAGCGATTATCTTTTAATATTATGAATATAGGTTTATCCATTCCTCTCTGTGGTTTGGGATTATGGCAACCTGTACTGCTGCAATGTGCATGTATCTACGTCTATCATCAATATTGAAAGACTGTATGTCTTTTCTTCTAAAAAGCCTAACACTAGTTTGTCCATTTTCTAGCTTAATGTCTAGATCATGTTCTGCGATTTTAACCCTTCGTTCCTCAAAGAGGCTAAAGCTTCTCTCTTATATATCTGATCATATTTAATTGTTGGAATTTTCTTATTTGTTATATCGATTTCTGTTGCTGATACTGATCTATTCAATACATTGATGGTTTCTTCTGGATAGAAGTCTTGATCGCGGGCTTCACTATCTTCTAAGTTTTCAACCTCATCTAATCTTTGAGTTCTGGTTAGTCTTCTAATTATGCTATTCATTTTGGCTCCTAGGGATGACGGAACACTGCCGGGAACACTGCCAGTCTTACGCTCTTCTGCTGGCCTTACGCTTACCAACGGACTCACGCTTACCAACGTTTCCCCCTAATAGCCTATTGAATAGCTTAATTAAAGTTTCAACCATTGCTCTTAAGACTCATGGAGATTAAAGCTAGAAGGCTAGTGGATCCTAGAATCATGACTCTTTTCCAGTAAGAATTATGAATGTTAATTAAGGCAAGTAAGTTCCTTAAATCTCAAGAGATCTCGTCCGGCCGTAGCTCATTACTCCCATGGGTCATAAGTGTACTTTCGTACACCCGCTCAGGGGGCGAGATGCTTCCGAATTTATGAGACTTGTCGCCAGTGTGTGCGTGGAGATCTAACATGGCTCTGATACCATTTAGGTGCGGAATGAGATATGGGTGAAAATTTTCAAAGTGCGGTGAATAGTAAAAAGTGAATAGTAACTATGAATAGTAAAAATCAACAGTAACACGAATAGTAAACATGAACAGTAAAAATAAACAGAAAAAATGAACAGTAATTCGAATAGTTAGCATGAACAGTAATATTTTGAAAAGACTGAACCTGGATATTTATTTATAGCAAAGCTTATACTAAGCTTACAAGGTACATTGCTTGGAAAACTTGCATAAAACCGAATAGAAAGTCACAATAACATAAAACTGAAATCTTAATATTTTTCACATAAAAGCTGATAGTAGATTTTTTATATGAAACTGGCTTCTGGGGATTTGCTACAGTCTTCCTCGGATCTGTCTGAGGTCGAAATACTGGTTTTCATGTTCTTCAATGGCCATGATAGTCCAGGTGGCGCTGTCTATGATCCTTTGGAGGAGTGGTAGTAGGTCTGGATTTGTTTCGAGTAGGGAGTCTATAAGTTTTAGGGTTTTCTGGCAATCTTCAAGGAGTTTTTTCATGGAAGGGTTCATGTTACAGGCTGTCAGGGAATAGTCTGAGGTCAAACTGTTTGTAGAATTCTTCTGCTTGGCTTATGATGATCTGGGTAGTAAGATGATCTATCTGATGGACTATCTGTTCGGAGTGGTACTGGAGGGTTCTTATGACAAGGCTGGTAAACTCTTGGTAGACAAGCTCAAGTTCAGGGTCGGAGGCTTTCTGAGAGTTTATGAAGGTTAACATGTCTAGGAGTTCATGGGTAAGGTTGGTGAAGGTAGGAAGGTCCTCGGAGACGAAGGGAGACATGCGGTCATGGAGGTAGTGAGGCTGATGGTGCCTGATTAGGATGAAGCTAATGGAGTTAAAAGTGGGTAGTGGAGGCGGAATGATGAACCTGTCTTCTGAGGAGGCGGTTCCTTCCTTTTATAGCCGAAGGAAGGCTATCTTGGTCCATTTCTTTTTGAGCAGTAGCGGAGATGCGGTCAATAAGAAGGATGATGATTTGATGGCACAAGGTCAGGAAGGACAATGATGAGGGAGGCAACGGGTACAATTATTGGTGGAGTGGGACCATGGAGGTACAATGGTTTAAAGTGGAGCTGCCAGGAAGGACAATGATGAGGGAGGCAACGGGTACAATTATTGGTGGAGTAGGACCATGGAGGTACAATGATTTAAAGTGGAGCTGCCAGGAAGGACAATGATGAGGGAGGCAATGGATTCGGTGCGGAATGAGATATGGGTGAAAATTTTCAAAGTGCGGTGAATAAAAAAGTGAATAGTAACTATGAATAGTAAAAATCAACAGTAACACAAATAGTAAACATGAACAGTAAAAATAAACAGAAAAAATGAACAGTAATTCGAATAGTTAGCATGAACAGTAATATTTTTGAAAAGACTGAACCTGGATATTTATTTATAGCAAAGCTTATACTAAGCTTACAAGGTACATTGCTTGGAAAACTTGCATAAAACCGAATAGAAAGTCACAATAACATAAAACTGAAATCTTAATATTTTTCACATAAAAGCTGGTAGTAGATTTTTTACATGAAACTGGCTTCTGGGGATTTGCTACAGTCTTCCTCGGATCTGTCTGAGGTCGAAATACTGGTTTTCATGTTCTTCAATGGCCATGATAGTCCAGGTGACGCTGTCTATGATCCTTTGGAGGAGTGGTAGTAGGTCTGGATTTGTTTCGAGTAGGGAGTCTATAAGTTTTAGGGTTTTCTGGCAATCTTCAAGGAGTTTTTTCATGGAAGGGTTCATGTTACAGGCTGTCAGGGAATAGTCTGAGGTCAAACTGTTTGTAGAATTCTTCTGCTTGGCTTATGATGATCTGGGTAGTAAGATGATCTATCTGGTGGACTATCTGTTCGGAGTGGTACTGGAGGGTTCTTATGACAAGGCTGGTAAACTCTTGGTAGACAAGCTCAAGTTCAGGGTCGGAGGCTTTCTGAGAGTTTATGAAGGTTAACATGTCTAGGAGTTCATGGGTAAGGTTGGTGAAGGTAAGAAGGTCCTCGGAGACGAAGGAAGACATGCGGTCATGGAGGTAGTGAGGCTGATGGTGCCTGGTTAGGATGAAGGCTAATGGAGTTAAAAGTGGGTAGTGGAGGCGGAATGAGGAACCTGTCTTCTGAGGAGGCGGTTCCTTCCTTTTATAGCCGAAGGAAGGCTATCTTGGTCCATTTCTTTTTGAGCAGTAGCGGAGATGCGGTCAATAAGAAGGATGATGATTTGATGGCACAAGGTCAGGAAGGACAATGATGAGGGAGGCAACGGGTACAATTATTGGTGGAGTGGGACCGTGGAGGTATAATGGTTTAAAGTGGAGCTGCCAGGAAGGACAATGATGAGGGAGGCAACGGGTACAATTATTGGTGGAGTAGGACCATGGAGGTACAATGATTTAAAGTGGAGCTGCCAGGAAGGACAATGATGAGGGAGGCAATGGATTCGCACCTAAATGGTATCAGAGCCATGTTAGATCTTCACGCACACACTGGCGACAAGTCTCATAAATTCGGAAGCATCTCGCCCCCTGAGCGGGTGTACGAAAGTACACTTATGACCCATGGGAGTAATGAGCTACGGCCGGACGAGATCTCTTGAGATTTAAGGAACTTACTTGCCTTAATTAACATTCATAATTCTTACTGGAAAAGAGTCATGATTCTGGGATCCACTAGCCTTCTAGCTTTAATCTCCATGAGTCTTAAGAGCAATGGTTGAAACTTTAATTAAGCTGTTCAATAGGCTATTAGGGGAAACGTTGGTAAGCGTGAGTCCGTTGGTAAGCGTAAGGCCAGCAAAGAGCGTAAGACTGGCAATGTTCCCGGCAGTGTTCCCGTCATCCCTAGGAGCCAAAATGAATAGCATAATTAGAAGACTAACCAGAACTCAAAGATTAGATGAGGTTGAAAACTTAGAAGATAGTGAAGCCCGTGATCAAGACTTCTATCCAGAAGAAACCATCAATGTATTGAATAGATCAGTATCAGCAACAGAAATCGATATAACAAATAAGAAAATTCCAACAATTAAATATGATCAGATATATAAGAGAGGAAGCTTTAGCCTCTTTGAGGAACGAAGGGTTAAAATCGCAGAACATGATCTAGACATTAAGCTAGAAAATGGACAAACTAGTGTTAGGCTTTTTAGAAGAAAAGACATACAGTCTTTCAATATTGATGATAGACTTAGATACATGCACATTGCAGCAGTACAGGTTGCCATAATCCCAAACCACAGAGAGGGAATGGATAAACCTATATTCATAATATTAAAAGATAATCGCTTCAACGAGGCAGAAGATGCAATTCTTAGTGCCATTAGTACTAATGTTAGTTGGGGACCTATTTACTTTGAAAACTATCCCAACTTAAGTCTAGCCGTAGACGGAGCCATTAAAGACTCCTTAGTTTTAGACATAAAGGTAGCAGGATACGAAAATATAAAACCAGAATTTAAACCACTAAGTATTGTCTACAGAATAAGTTATAAGATGATGAAAACCCGAGTCAATGCTAAAGGAATAAGAAAATCACCTACAGGAAAAACCCTATTTCTAGCAACAGACGAGAGACATCAGTCAGTAGTACCACAAATGAGTGAATGGAAAGGGGTAAGAATTGAAAACAATTGGACTTTAGAAAAAACCCAGCCTCCTAGGAGATCAGTCAGAGAAAATAGAATAATAAATGAAATAGCCCAAGATGATAAAGGAACGGTTAGATATAATTTTAGAAGATCCTATAGCATGAGAAATCCAGTTCAGAAGTAGGAGAAACTAGCTTAAGAAACTTAAAACTTAAAGGGGTTGATCTAGAATCAAATGTCCCGAGTCTATTTTATGAAGAAGCAAATTACTCTCCCACTTATTCTCAAATGAAAGAAGACATACCAAACCAACTAAACATGATAAAAAGAAAATTCGAAATTAATAAAGAAAGTATTAGGAAAGACTTTAAAGCAAAACATAACAAGAAAAAGGTTGACTGGCTATGGAAAGCAACCAGCCCAGAAGAAAGAGAAGACTTAAAACAAGAATACTATAGGTTTATGAATACCATAGAATTAGAAATCCCTTATTTCACTTGGCTTGAAGAAGAATGTAAGAACAAGAAAATTACAAGTAAATACCCTTTTAAGTCTTTAGGAGTAATTTGGAAGACTACGAAAAATAAGGAAATAAATTCAGAACACATCCCTTTAGATGAATGTCAGATTAATTATAGAAATCAAATAGTTATAGCCTCTCCATTTAAAGCCATCAAACCAGAGAACGACAGTTACCCAGCAACCAATAATGAGATTAGAAAGATAGCACAACAAAATAATTATAGCAATCAAGCCTTACATACAATATCAGGACAATTGAATAAGCTAGAAAAGACTCTTGAACAAAAAATCCAGAATCCAAGAGTAGATCAAATTATAAAAATGCAAAAGCCTCTTTTCCAGATGGATAACGGTTGGGAAAAAGGATTTAAAACTAAAGAAGATCTGATAATAGATAAACTAAAAGGAATTAGACTAAATATGATATCATCACAAGAATCTAAGAATCAAATAAATAAGCTAAAAAATGAAGGACAAACATATTATAGAACTCAGAAGGATTATTATCCTAGACCAACTCCCCCAGATATCCAGTTTGAAGAAAGAAAAGGTTTTAGAAGAGAAGCCTATACTAGCGGAGTAGTTTATGAATGGAACATAGATGGGATGTCAGAAAGGAAATCTGGAATATTTTAAGAGAAATGAATATGGCTGCGGGAGCCCTAAGAGCCTCGAGTACATCTGAGAAAGATACCCTTAGGGTTCTAGTCCAAGGATTCACCGGACAATTAGAAGGATGGTGGAATCGATATTTAAGGCCTGAAGAAAGAGACTTCATAATAAATAGCACTAAAATTGTGGTCAAATCAGAATCTACTGAAACTTCGGAAGAACATAATGGGGTGGACACTCTACTCCATGCAATATACAGACAGTTCATAGGAACAAAAGACATAAAGCAAGAGAATAACCGAATGCTTTTAATGAAACTCAGATGTCCTAAAATGCAAGATTTCAGGTGGTATAGAGATGTCTTCCTATGTCGAGTCCTTGAAAGAGAGGATTGTAACTCTCCCTTTTGGAAAGAAAAATTCATATCAGGACTACCAAGCCTATTCTCCGAAAAGGTTAGTGAAGCCTTAGCAGAGAAATACCAGGGTGAGATTAACTGGGAACACGTTACCTACGGAAACATTGTTGAAACCATTAATACGACAGCATTAAAGATGTGCACAGAAATGAAACTCCAGTCTAAGTTGAAAAGAAACGAACTTACAACCAGAAAAGAATTAGGAGGATTTTGTAAACAATACGGATACGAAGTGCTAGTACCTCCTTCTAAGAAAAAGAAGAAAGATAAAGAAAAGTAGAAAGACCAACATACTCTAGAAATAGATCAAATAAACAGAAGAATTTTCCTAGTAAAGAAAAGTGGAAATCCAGAGACCAAAAGTTCAAGGAAACTCCAAGAAAAAGGGATAATACCAATCGGAGAAAGACAGCAACCTGCTATCGATGTGGAAAAAAGGGCCATTTTAGCAAGAATTGTAAAAAATATAAATATCTCAAATCCAAGGAATGGATATTCCAGAAAACCAGAAGGAAAAAATACTAGAACTAATGTTATCAGAAAGTGAAGAAAGTTACCCTCAGACCTAGAGGATAGTTCAGAATATGAGAAGATCAACCTAATAGAAGAAAATGAAGAAGGATGTTCTTCTGATGAAGAAGAAACTTCCTCCGAAAACATAGACGAAATATCCCTATGCGGCTGTACTGAAAATCTTAAAATTAATATGATTAACAGCAAAAGAAGCGATCTACTCATAGACCTAATAGAAAGAACTGATGATCCGGAAATAAGAAAAAATTACGTAGATGAACTCAAAAGAGAATTACAACCTAAGGCTAAAAAGGAAATTTTAAGCTTATCGAAAATAATTAAACAAAAGGAGCAAGAAGAAAAATTTAAAACGGACCCAATTCATCAACTACAAACAGAAGTTAAACAAATTAAAATAGAAATTAAGAAACTAAGAATAGAAATAGAAGAGTTAAAAAACCCAAAGAAAGAAATTCTTCAGGAAGAAGAAGAAAGTGAACAAGACAGTTATTTAAATAAAATCACGACCGTAAAAGTTCAGAGATGGAACGCCAGAGTTAGACTAGTAGTAGGAGAAGAAATTAGAGAGGTGTATGCCTTAGTTGATTCCGGAGCAGATATGAACTGTATACCATAGGATTGTTTCCAAAAAAATATTATGAAGAAACAACTGAGAATCTTTATAGGCTAATAATGAGAGCCTCAAGGTTAAATATAAAATATCAGACATAAATATTTGCCAAGATGATATTTGCTTCAAAACAACAGTCATGGTGGCCAAAGACATCCAAACTGTTGTTCTCGGAACACCATTCCTAACCCTTCTTTATCCTATGAGAATCGATGAAGGAGGAATATCAACTTATGTTTCCAAAGATAGAGAGATTATTTTCAAATTTGTAAACCCTACGAAAACCAAAGAAATCAATTTGTTAAAAGATGACCTTAGTATTCAAAAGATACAGACCTTAAAATATAAAGAACAACAACTATTAGATCTTAAAGAGGAGATCAAAATAACTAAAATAGAAAAACAGTTACAAGAAGACTTTTGGAAAAACAAAATAAAAGAGATTCAGAGGAAATTAGAAAAAGAATTATGCAGTCAAAACCCCACAGCCTTTTGGGATAGGCAAAAACATCAAGTCAGCCTACCTTACATTAAAAATTTTAAAGAAATAAATATTCCAACTAAATCTAGACCTATCCAGATGAACGCAGAATTATTAGAATATTGTAAAAAGGAAATATCAGATCTCTTAGATAAAAAACTCATAAAACCAAGTAAGTCTCCTTGGTCATGCTCAGCCTTTTATGTTCAAAAGGCCTCAGAATTAGAAAGAGGAACTCCCAGATTAGTCATCAATTATAAACCTCTAAATAAGGTCTTGGAATGGATTAGGTATCCTATACCTAACAAAAGGATCTTTTATCTAGGCTTTACAAAGCAAAAATATTCTCTAAGTTTGACATGAAATCAGGATTTTGGCAAATACAGATAAAGGAAACAGATAGGTACAAAACGGCCTTTACAGTACCCTTTGGGCATTATGAGTGGAATGTAATGCCTTTTGGACTTAAAAACGCCCCAAGTGAATTCCAAAACATGATGAATACGATATTTAACTCAGAATCACACTTCATAATAGTTTACATCGATGATGTATTAATCTTCTCGGAAGACTTAAGCAACATGTCAAACACATAAGGCAGTTTCATAATCTAGCAAAGCAAAATGGGTTAGTAATTTCAGCCCCTAAGATTAAAATCTTCCAGACTAAAATAAGATTTTTAGGGCACTATATATATCAGGGCACTATTAAGCCCATTGAGAGATCTGTAGAGTTTGCAGATAAATTTCCAGATGAAATTAGAGAGAAAACCCAGTTGCAAAGATTCCTAGGATGCCTTAACTATGTAGCAGACTTTGTCCCAAACCTAAGATCACCCTAGAACCTTTGTATGCTCAACTTAGAAAAAAGAAAACAAAATGGACAGAGGAACAAACCCAGGTTGTCAGGAAAGTAAAAATGTTGGTCAAAAAACTTCCCTGCCTAAACCTACTAAATCCATCAGCATTAGTCATTGTTGAAACAGATGCCTCAGACATAGGATTCGGAGGAATTCTTAAACAAAAAATCAGTAATAAGGAAACCTTAGTCAGATATCATTCGGGAATATGGACTAATGCACAAATAAATTACAGTACAATAAAAAAGGAGGTTTTATCAATCGTATCATGCATTCAGAAATTTCAAGAAGATTTGTATTTTAAAAGGTTTCTTCTTAGAATTGATTGCAAATCAGCAAAAGATATTTTAGAAAAGGATGTTGAAAATATCGTTTCCAAACAAATTTTTGCAAGATGGCAAGCTATTTTATCGGTATTTGATTTCGAAATAGAATTTATAAAAGGAACAGAAAATAGCCTACCAGACTTTCTAACCAGAGAATTCCTTACAGGAACAAAATGTCAGAAAAGCCCAGATCCAAAGCCTCCTACGCCAAGCCCATGACCTTGGTACCTCTCAGAACCATCACTCCTATTAAAAACCAGTACTCAGTCCTTGCCTCACCTCCCAAAGTTACTCCCAGGCCACTCAGAAATGGTCACCTCCTGGCCTAAACCAAACCAAGCTAAGATGGTCACCTCCTAGCCCAAATCAAACTAAGCCTAGTCCACCAAGTCCTGGTATGGCCAGACCTAGTCCACCTAGACCACCTCCAGTTAACCCATACATCCCAAAAAATTGTTCCTTGACCGTAAAACTGTTAGAAAAAGATGAACTGAGTGACCAGCAAACTCCCAAACTATCCAGAATATTCCTTCGGTAAATGGCAAAATAATCCAATATCATTTACCTACCGGATATGAAGTACCCTTGAAATCCCAAGAGTATTATGAATTCATATTGGTAGACTCAGATTCTGCAGAAATAACCCATACTCCATAGCCCAATTCGGAAGCCATAGCTTATTCAAAGTGCAAAATCCTAAAGTTCATCACCAAAGAAGAATGGGGAAATCCTTATCAGTCCAAAACATTCTCCCAAACCTATTCACCCCCACAATACAACTATTTTGATTACCAAGAAGCCTGGTTTAAAGCCTTCTACCTTAAACCCACAAATCACAGTTGGTTCTTCAACTTCTGCCAAAAGTTCAACAAAAAAATCCCAAATTGGGTCCATAACTGGTGGATCTACTTTGGATTGACTAAAGATATATTACCTGAAGAAATACAACACTCATGGGACTATTTCCAAGACAACCTCAGAACAGCTACTTATGGAAACAAATCCATCATGTTCTCAGTCGAATTTCAAGTCCCATGGATCCTTGGATGGGATTTTACCATCAGCAAGACTCTGGACCATCAATATCCACCCATCCTGGAACGAAGATTCAGAATCAAATGGTGGAAAAACTTCCAGTCAGGAGAAAGACTACTAATAAGCAACATCAAATTATGGCTTATTACTTATGACCATCCTCAACAATTTCCAAAGCCTGAAAAAGGCCCAGTCAAAGGCTCAGTCCCTCCAACAACAGGTAAGCCTCCCAACAGAAAAGAATTGAAGAAGAAACTATTAGAAGAACTATCCAACTTGGAGACTCAGACAACGAAGAAGACACTGGATCATCACAACCAGACCCAACAACAACAATGCAGTTTGCACAAGACCCCTATGAAGATTACAACATCATATAATCATCATAAGGAAGATAACAATGAAGACAACAAGGCCTTCCAGATAGGCTTTGTCCAAGCATAGCCCAGTTCATTCAGACCAGCCTGTCAACTCCAGAAGCCAACAGGCCTTCCCAATAGGCCTCATCCAACCAACATCACAACTTCGTACCTGCCGACCACAGTGGCAGCCTGCCAACTCCAAGAATCTCCAACAACCAGATTACAGTCATAGCATGTGAAGCTCCAGTAACCCAGTCAGACTTTTTCTTTACCATTGAGAGCACTGTCCTAAAAAGGTCACAAATGCAGCCGGACATATGCTGCAGTGCTCGCCAAACGTCCTAAACCACTATACCCCTTAGGTGCGAATCCATTGCCTCCCTCATCGTTGGGCTAGTTGCTTTCCATAGCGAGTCAACCTTTTTCTTGTTATGTTTTGCTATCTTTCTAATCTCATTATTGGTTTAATGGCTTTAAATGGAGAGGCTATAACTATTTGATTTCTATTAATCTACTCTTGGATTCTGGATTTTTTGTTCAAGAGTCTTTTCTAGTTTAAGTCTACCATCAAGGGATAACTTTAGTTGTTCCTGGGTTCCCTAGGGAATAAGTTCATGGGATAACCCATGGTTAATCCCCTCTGGTTAAACTTGTTCAGAACTATCCTCTCTTGCTATAGCATTTGGGGATACTGGATATCCCCCTTATCCTCTATATCAAACACAGCCTAAATGTGAAGAGAGGCTTACATTTGATATTTGATGCGATTTAATTTGATTGGCTAATTTTATAGCAGTAGTGTAGAAATCTTATACTAACATAAAAAGAGAGACTGGCTAATCTATCCAAATTTGTTTAGACCTATCCTTATTTAGCATTAATCTACTTTAAAAAAGAATTAGCTCATTCAATTGGAAAATACTTTTTTATAGGTATAATTTCTTTTGGAATCAAGATTAATAAGAGCTATTGAAGATTTTGAGAGTGAAAGTTGAGGGTGATAATCATTTGAAATGAAAAGTTCTTCAAAGGCTTTGATAGTAAGACTTGAAAGATATAATCGTTTGAAATGGAAAGTTTCATGGTGGTAAGAAGTCTAAGTCTATTAAAAACTTTGAAAGTGGGACTTGAAGGGTGATATGAAGTCTAAGTCCGTCGAAAATTTTGAGAGTAAGATTTGAAGGGTGACGGTCATTTAAAATGGGAAGTTTCATGGTGATATGAAGTCTAAGTTCGTTGAAAACTTTGGAAGTGATATTTGAAGGATGACAATCGTTTGAATAGAAATTTTTGTAGTGATAAGAAGTCTAGGTCCGTCAAAGACTTGAGAGTGAGAGACTAAGAAATAAAGGTTTTGTTTATTTTGTTCTTTACTTTGCGCACAGTTTGGAAAGTTTTATTTGTTTTATACTTTGTGCATGGTTTGGAATTATGAAGTGATTTCCTCATTTTGAAATGGATGATCACCAACGATGGCTTATAAACTTCGACAATGTTGCACATAATATAAACAACTTTTATAGAAAATAACATATAAAAAAGAAAAACGAGAGGAGGCATATGCCTCACATTAGTGGCAGACTCACTTCAAAAATGAAAATAATATAAAAAAGATAAGAAGAAAGACGAAGAGGCCTCACGTTAGATATTTGAGCAACCTAATTTGGTTGGCTAATTCTATAGGACACATGGGAAAGTCTAATGCTAACATGAAGAAAGAAATTCTAATAAGAAAAGGATTTCGTCTTATGATGGCTGATCTATTCAAATTTGTTTAGAACTTTCCTTATTTTAGCATAAATCCACTCCAAAAAAGAATTAACCCATCCAATCAAAGAATACTCTTTTGTGGGTGTTATTTCTTCTAGAATAAGAATTAATAAGAGATGTTCAATATAAGAGTTTGGCTCAAAATACAGCTGCTCTAAATGCCTATTTTAATACCCAAACCCATCTTCGACCCAATTAACCCGTTGGTAGGGCAAAATCATGTGGCCCAAAAACTCAAGTGAAAGTTAGTGGGTAACAATATGGACTTGAGTTATACATAGATAACACTTTCTTTCTCATCCAATGTGGGACTAAGTTTAGGATATCATAATCTTCCTCTTTATAATGCGATGCACACCACAAGCTAGCTCGTCGCATGCCACAAACTAGTTAGAAGCTAGATCATTGGTACTGTAAGAGTGGCTCCATGCTATATCGGAACTCTACTATTATCCCATGGGAAGTCCTTTACTTATGCCTATCAACTTCTGTACACTCGAGTTGGCTCCGATATCATTTATAATGCCTCAAGCCTATTTGCTTGCTCAATAAATAAATTTGAGTCATAAGTATATAACATATTTCTTTCTCATTCGATTTAAAAATATTTTTGGGGTATTACAATATTTATCCGTATAATGTGATGCCCTTATCGCATGCCATAAGCTAGCTAAAATCTACATCGAGTTGAGTTATTAGTGCTGCAAGGGTATCTCTAGGTCATAGTGAGACTCCATCATCATCCCATGGATAGCCCTTTCCTTATACCCATCAACTTTCTCATACTCGAGTTAGTTCTGATACCATTTGTAATGCTCCAAGCCCATCTGCTAGTCCAATTAACTTCATTAGTGAGCCAAAACTATATTGCTAAAAAAATTCGAGTAAAAGTTAATGGGTAGCAAGTAAACTTGAGTTATAAGCACATAACACTTTTTCATCCAATGTGAGACTAAATTTGGAGTATCGCACCTATAAAAGCAACCCTCATCTTAGGTAAAACAAGCTTTTCTTTTGCTTGAGTCAAGGATAACTCATTCAAGAGTCCCGGAACTTCTACCTTATCCACCTTTGGCTGACATGAGCATTATAGAGGGTCTTTCTTAAAGGAAAATTTTAGGACCCCTAGTGCTTTGTCTTCTTTTCTCATTCAGAAGATGGTCATCTTGTTGGAAAGATGTTCCACCATGTGAGTGAGGATTGATCTGGTTCATTGGTTGTGAAGATCAATTTTAGATGTTAACAAATTAACGCTTGTGAAAAATGAGTAAAAGTATTCAGACATGCTAACTAAATGTCAGGATTAAGAAGTGAATATTGTCCAAGTAGGCTCCAACCGACTCCCAATACTCAATGAAAAAACTAGCGAACCTTCACCGACATTACCACTAGCATTATTGTGACTTCCATGATCGGCTTTACCTATTAATTGAGCAATTCTAAGTGTTTAATCAGTATATGGAGGCATTGATAAACTAGTCTATAACTTAGTTCTGAAGAACTAGTTCTAACTAATCTATAGGTGAGCCCAACATCCACCCATAGAATCTGAGGACTGAAGCAACCCATCCTCATCATCCTAGAGAGCCTCAAGATCACTTGCTTGGAACCAGCTTAGACGAACACATCAGCCTAAATGCACCAGTGCAAGTTAGAGGCAGATAGATTGATGGTTTGAAGAGATCAAGCAAAGCATTAGAGCAGTGATGCAGCATGTTTGGAACCATAGGCAAATTTGCTTGATAATTTTAACCTTCCTTCTGAACCACTGTTTACAAGAAAGGTGATGGATGAACCATAACCTCTCAAATTCAAAATGCCATACTTGAACGATCATTTGGAGAGATCCAAAGCTTTTATATTGTTACATTGTGTGCCTGATATGGTTATGTGCTAAGTTTTCCCTATGACCTTGAAGAAAATCACCCTAATGTGGTACTTTAGTCTTAGACTAGCTTTGATAAGCTCTTTCCAACAACTCAACCGATTGTTCATTGGCTACCTTATTAGTAGCCAAAAGAATCCAACCTTGATGACTATCAAGAATAAGAATGATGAGCCAAGGACTACCTTAAAAGCTTTAACACTAACGTCTAAGATCACTACCTTAAGAGTTTCAATATAAAAGCATCGGAGATCTAAGATCTGCATACTTCGAACGGTCTGAAAAATTCTAAATTTAGTTTTTCATTGGCTAAATAATCACTAAGATCTTAATAAGCTACTAAGCCGAATCAAAAAAAAACATCAATGCTAGAAAAACTTTCATAGCTCAAAAGAAAGATAATAATGATCAATTCAAGAAGGATGATTAGAAATTCAAAGGAAGCATCACACTAACCTGAAACCCTACCTTAAATGTTCTGGAGATACATATATACTACTTAATATTGTTCAAACCCAAATATTAATGCAGATTGGCCCAAGAAACTCTGTTCCATGGCCCAGCAGAGTAAGGAAAAAAAAAAGAGTAAGCATGATTGATACAAATATTATTGATTCAATCGAAATCATAGTTATAACGTCAAGAAATGCCAACATCAAAGATGAGATCAAAAATTTTATCCCTAAAGGTTACCTCAGCACATTTGTGCAATGTCGTTCCTCGATCAAACAAGACATATCATACATGAAGCCTGATATTCCATCACCTTGTAATGGAACGTACACAATAGGAAGCCATACGGATCTGACTTCACGCTCCACCATAAGATGAATCAGATCAAAAATTCTTCTTCCACTTCCACGTCCATTATTCTTCTCGCTCGCACCTATTTTTTGACGGCTCTGATCCCTCCTTTTCCATCTCCCATCATCATCACAGCTCATTTCCAGCCGACGCTTTGGGGACCAGCACCGTCCTCCACGCCGAACCAACGTCCCCCAATATGCTTTCAATTGAAAGCGCGGTGCGGCCTCCCTTTCCGCGAAGGTGGCTGATTTAACCGGCGGCCTCCCATTCCGCCTCACCGATTCGTTGTTCCCTTTCCCCCTCTCGCTCGCGATGCCGGAGAACCTCCTCTTCTTCGACGACAACGGCGACGACGGCTTCGGCGACTTCAAATTCGCCGCCGCCACTTCGCCGCCGCCACCCTCTCTCTTCCGTGGCACCACACCCCCGCCGCTGCCGCCGGAGGAGGACGACTGGGGCGACTTCGTCGTTAGCCCGCCCGGATCCAACGCCTCCTTTCAGAACTGGCCGCTCCCCTTCGATGCCTTCCCCGATGCCTCCTCTCCCGCCCCGATCGCCGCGCCTCAGGACCCGCCACCCGCCGGCAAGGCGGGGGAGAAGGTCAGGGGAGCGATTCCGCTCTCTATATTCGGAGATGAGGAGGTGGAGGAGCCGGAGCCCTTGGAGCCTCCCGTCCTCTTTGGCCCGGGTTTCTCGTCTTCTTCTTCTTTGAAGAGTCCGGGGAAGAATGGGATCGGATCGGGTACGGATGTGGGATTTAAGGACCTGATCGCGAATCTTTACGGCCAGGCGGGAACGGGTGGTGGTGTCAGCCATGATGAGGGGAAGGTTGGATCTGATCCGGCTAATGGGGATGATGACTTCGATGAGAATATCTGGGAATTCAAGAATGCTTCCTCGCCGGAATCGGGGCTTAAGGTGATTGCGGATGTCCGATGGTGGTGTGGTTTGATGGCTTTTTTGTTTTTTGTTTTTCCTTTTGTTCTAAAGGCGCTTCTTTTCTTTGAAACAGGAAGAAGAAAAGGGTTCTGAGATCTCTGGTCTCGAAAAGAAAGCAGCAGAAAATGGTAACGGAATTGAGGTAGGGATTAGTCTCCTTTTGTTCTTGCTTTTCCTTTTCTTTAATTGGTTCTATCATCGATAGATCACATGCAATACCAATGAATCTGCCTTTTGATTAGAGTTTGTTTTACTTTTTGGCCGTGAACTTACTTTGTTGTTTCGACCCTTAATGCTCACAAATGAAGCTAATTGCATGCGCATGATATGGTGAAGATTTTGATATTTTTTCTTTGAAGGTTGTGGGTTATAGTTCGGGAGATCTTTGGGCAACCACTGGTCAGCTCAGTGTCAGCAATGGTGAGCAAGATCCGAGTCACAAAGTTTCCCAACATTATGAATTTACAAATGGGTGGAACTTTGATTCTGGTGCTGTTCCTTTAAATGATTCGAGCTCTGAGACAGATCAGCAAACCAAAGATTTCCAGAATGGAAACGGGTTGCTTCACAATCTGGAGAAAGGGGAAAAGAGTAATGAAGAAGAGAACCGGGAATTTCAGGATGCATTTTGTGAAAGTAAAATTGAAACAGCTGTTTCAGGACAACAGGTGATGTTCTTCTCTTTCAACCTATTTATTGGCATTCCACACAAATTGCATTCTGATGAGTATACTTCTATTTGGTTTCTATAAAGAACAGAAGACTTCAGATGCTGAAACGGAAATGCTTGCAAACAATAATGGAACCCAGGTTGGCAAATCACTTTTTTTATAATTTGCCATCATTAACACCCGCTTACTTGCCCTTTATATGAGTGCTGATCTTGCTTGTTCTGCAATACGCATGTTAAATTAAAGGATACCGTGTGCAATACTTTAATTGTCAAAGAAGTACTTTTGGTACATTTCTGTTCTTTATATTGCTTTTAATCTTCATTCGACTGCACCACCTTTGTTATTATGCTTTTTTTTTCAAACTACTTTTATTATGTGATTTTTTTATCACTAAGAGGCATTGTTATGGCAACTGCCCAGATTCTAATTAGTGATCATGAAACAAAAGAACTAATTTTTTCAATTGCAGTAATCGTTCCTATAGCTTATGTGAAAATAGTCATTGAAAAATGTGCATATAAAATATTTTGATCCTTTACCTTTGTAAACTATGAGTGTCTAAATGATTGATGAAGCAAGGTCCTCAGATCAGATTCATGAGACAAGGAAGAGAAAAGAAAGCTTTAGAAGAAAATTTTGATTTAGAAGTTTTAAGTAAAAAATTTGATTTTGAAGTCTGAATCTTTCTATCTGAGTTAAAGTATGTCCAACTCTAAGCTTTTTCTTGTGCTTTAAGCCTGTAAGGACTGCACAAGAAATTTGGATCTATTTTGCATTTGTTAAAGAGAGCCCAGCATTTTTCACTAATGAGCAATTTTTGTTTTTCACTAATGTTATTTTTTTCACTTTTATTATTTAGAAGCTCAATTTCTTCACTAATGAGTAATGGTATCAATCCAAATTATAATTCATAAATTTTTATAAGAGATTTAAGGGGTGTAGGTGTAAAATCTATCTTATATGTTGGATAATCTATCAAGTATGATAATAGGTTTTGGGTCTAGGTCAGGTAGGGTAATGTATCTTTTATACTGGATAAACTTTCTGGTATGGCCTTCGTGTGTGGGTCTTTTTCAGGTAGGGTCCATGAACATCAAACCTATGTATTAGCTTTATATATGACTACACCGAGCAGAATGAAGAAAAGGATTCATGTAATCGATCCCAATTAGTTTGGGATTAAAGTTTTATTGTTGTTGTTAAATAGATTGACTTTAAACTTAGACTGGGACCATCTATGAGGCAAGGATGCAAATACAACATGGTTGGGATAAGCTGATATTGTAAAGCAGGATACAATATGGCTATGATATACCAATATGTTGGCCCAGATGACAACCCAAGAGGGGGGGTGAATTGGGTTCTTTAAAAAATTAGCCTTTTAAAATAGTTTGCTTAAGAAGAATGAAGGCAAAGCAATGTAAATACAAAGTGCAGTGAATAAAACAGAGATAGAGAAAGAGTCAATGAAAGCACGGCAAACACAAAGATTTTATAGTGGTTCGGTGTATCCAACACCTACGTCCACTCCCAAGATTCACTTGGGTCCACACTATAATCTTCCTTGATTACAGCAGAGTTGTTTTACAAGCTCACAACTCAAACTTGTTGTTTTCCCGGGATCACAACGAACCCAGCTGGTTTTCAAGGGCTCACCAGCACAAAAACCCTAACACAAGCTTTACCAAGCTTGTACCGAGGTAAGACTACCTCCACTAGTTCAATCCCCCAGATTGAACTAGACACAAAGAATAGAAATATTGTTTTTCAGTTACAAAGCTCCTTAATGAGCAGATAAACAAATATAAGAATAAAGTTTAGAAAAGCCTGATTTGCAGTTGGTTGGCTTTTGAGCTTTTCTTCTTTTCTTCTTTTCCTCAACTCTTTGAAGTGTAGAATCGGGCCTCAGCTCGGATTCTTCACGGAATGTACGTTGGAGTTGATTTGAGCTTTTCCTCTTTTCTTTGAGTGTTGAAAATCACTTGAGATGCTCTTGAATAGCTCTTGGATTTTCTTCTGAAGCTTCCTTGGATTGTTGAGCTTGAGCACAGAAGGAGCTTCCTTTGATTTCACTCTTTTTCTTTCACTCTATTTGAATCTCGGATTTTTTCAAATGAAGCTCTGTTTTTCCGATTTTTCTCTTCTTTTTCTTGAAGTGAATATCTCTCTATTTGTATTTGATTTGAAAACGGCTTCTCTATTTATAGATTCTGCAAAAATATAGCCGTTAGAAACAAAGAAAAATAGCCGTTAATTAAAAATCTTACCGTTGACGCTGAGTTGGCATTCGGAAAAATCTCGCCCAGATTTGCTGGAGTCGACTCCTGCTTTCCGCGAGTCGGCTCGAAGTCGTGATACCAAAAATAGAAATACTCAGAAAGTCAAAGGGTCGACTCATCAAAAATAAAGTGTCGACTCCTGACAGTCGGGGGTCGACTCATGAAAAGTTGGGGGTCGACTCGCGAAATGCTCAGAAAAACACATCTCTGGTCTGAGCGGAGTCGACTCACACAGTCATGGAGTCGGCTCGACAGAATCGGGGGTCGACTCCTGAAATCACAGGGGTCGACTCGAGACAGACAGTCATTTCTGTATTCTGAGTGGAGTCGACTCTGAAACTCTAGAGTCGGCTCCGGAACGTATCAAAAATCAGAGAATTTTCTGATTGACTTGAAATTCGTTCCAGATTCATTTTAAATCAATTTTTGACTTGAATATAATAAAATTGTCATTAGGAATCAATTCAAGAAATGTTCCAAAAACTCATTGATTATATATGAAGTATAAAATTTCTTTTTGAAAGCTTAAACATGGAGCTTGAAGTTACTTTCAAATTGATTAAAGTTATACTTTAACATTCTCATTCATTGTTCTAAATAAATTCATTTCTTATGTAAATAAACTCATTACATCTTTTAATATACTCATGGCTTTTGGTAATCATCAAAATCAATAAGATTGGGGCAACAAATTCTCAACAATCTCCCCAACAATCTCCCCTTTTTGATGATGACAAAAACATTGAGTTTATGCATGATTGATTAGAGAATTTATTTTATTTTCATAGTTAGGCTTAGGCTCCCCCTGAATGAGGTAGCTCCCCCTATGAAACTCAAATAAATATCCCATTCATTCAATCATTTTAATATCATTTGATTAATCAATTTCTCCCATATGCATATACAGTTATAAAACTATAAAACTCTCCCCCTTTTTTGTTATCAACAAAAAGGTAGAGATGCATCAAACATAATCATTCATTCATTCAAGATTTGATTTAACAAAATCATTCATTCATTGATAAAAGGAAGAAATACACTAAGACTCAGATTACATTGACAATACAAAATAGACTTTTCATTACATCAAAGTATAAAAGTGTAAAACACAATATAAACTTCATTACATTGTAAGGACTAAGTATCTAATACATCAAAAGTGAGTCCTAACAATCCTAGTCAAATGATCTATTATATTTTTCATTCCATCTGTTTGTATCTTCACATAGTCCTTCAGTCTCTCATCAACAAAAGTGCAAGCAGTCAAAATTTTATCTTGGAGTTCAGCATTGCATTTAGCATATGTTTCACCATCTCCGCAGACGTCTTTAAGTTCTTCAAATATGTTCTTTAGGTCTCCACTTAAAGACTCAGATGAATTGCTAAGGGTTGATTCTATCTTGGTGATTCGGTCATCCAAAGAGTAAAGAGTTTCCTTGAGATTCATAAACTTGTTTTCAAACTCTGATTTTAACTTATCTGACTGATCATCAAGAAGGCCTTTAAGCTGCCTTAACTGAAGTTCTGTGAAGCCAACAGATGAAGATGATGCTTGATCAAACAACGGAGCAGGGGTAGGGGCAGGAGCAGGAATAGGAGAGCTCGGAGGACAGGCGAAGAATGTCTGACTGATGGTCCCGGTGCCTCAGTGTCCACGGCTCTATCATCCATCAAACCTTTCCTTTCCCATCTCCATTTCTCTTCACAAAACCCATTCTATGTATAGTGGCCAAACTGTAAAAATCGGTGTGTCTTAAGTTCCTCATAGGCTCACTATCTGAAATGACAATCCCTTGGCTTGAAATATTTTGGTAAGAATCATGCCGTAGGGCAAACTTGATTTTCTCTTACCTCCACAATCGGCAATATACCATAAAATCATACTAGGAAGGTTAATGGGTTTACCCGTTACAATTGCATCCATTACAAATATATCTCTTTCTGACACATAATCAAACCTCCCAATCTTGGGGAAAAGGATTCTACTACAGATGTTGTGGAGAAGTCTCAATTCTAAGGATAACTGATTAGCAAAAACTTCCTCAAAACCGACAATCTCCCTGTTAAGCAGTCTAGAAAGAGCTGGGCTTCTGTCTTCAGAAGAAAATGTAGATGTTCCTGACACTGGAAGATTCAATAATCTAGAAAGCAAATCCACTGTCACTGAAATTCTATTTCCTCTCACAATGCTTACAAGTCCATTATCTCCTCTAGATAGATTCTTATAAAATTCCTTGACAAGGGCAGGGTAGTGGGACAATCTAAAGAGCAAATCTTTTCCCAACCCATCTCAATCAACTGCCTTCCCACATAAATCCCTCAGCTTCAAACAATTCAAAATCTACTTTCCTCCCCGTAGTTATCACTCTATCGGCAAGTCTATCTACCTGTGATGGAGCCGTAGATGGAGAAGCATTAGGAGTCGAAGATGATGAGGTTGAATCCAAGCTCGGTGAAGGCTCACGAACAGGACGCCTCACGGTCTTCCTCACCGCCCTCTTCCTCTTTACTCCGGCCGCACCAAGGTTAGATCCTCGAGTTTTAGGGGCCATTGATCTATTGGAAGGGTTAATTAGGGATTTTGAGGATTTGGAAGGTCAGGAAAATTTTGGAGAGAGTATTTGGAGAATTGAGACGATAGAAATGAACGGCGAGTCGACTCTGCCCTAGATAAATCGACCTGGGACCACTTCGAGTCGGCTCCCGCAAAGCGAGGGGTCGACTCCGGACAGTCACAGAAAACTATCCCGAAGTGGAGTCGACTCGCGCAGAGAAGGGGTCGACTCAGAGTTTCAGTAGAAACCTGGAGTCGACTCCGATACTCACCGAGTCGGCTCCGAGACCATTTCAGAGCAAAAAACATAAAGTTTCAGATAATCTGAAATGTGTCCGGATAATGATCTTAAAAATTGATAAAATAATCATTGGATTTAATAGATCAATTAGATATGAATTCTAGATAAGATTTCCTTAAAGATCAAGGATTTGAAAGAATTTTAGATAAACTTTCCTTAGGGGTTTCAAATTCATTCTAATGGATCACAAATCCCTAACTCTCCTCTAAGATAACAGAATCTTTCTTCACTCAAGGGTTTTGTAAATATATCAGCTAATTGTTCTTCAGTATTACATAATCAAGACATATTTCATTATTTGCAACATGTTCTCTTATAAAATGATATCTAATTTCTATGTGTTTAGTTCTAGAATGTTGAATTGGATTTTTGTTAGATTAATTGCACTTGTGTTATCACATTTATAGGTGTTTTATCAAGTGTGATACCATAGTCTTCAAGTTGTCGCTTAATCCATAGGATTTGAGCACAGCAACTTCCAGCTGCACATATTCAGCTTCAGTAGTTGATAATGCAACTGAATTTTGCTTTTTGCTAAACCATGAGATTAAGTTACTTCCTAAGAATTGGCATGCACCACTTGTGCTTTTTCTATCTAACTTACATCCAGCATAATCAGAATCAGTGTATGCAATCAAGTTCAATGTTGAGTCTCTAGAATACCATAAACCTACATTTTTTGTTCCACTTAAGTATCTTAGTATTCTTTTAACAGCAATTAAATGTGATTCTTTAGGTTCAGACTGAAATCTAGCACATAAGCAAACAGCAAACATTATGTCTGGTCTACTTGCAGTTAAGTAAAGTAGGGATCCGATTATACCTCGATAATATTTTTGATCAACCTTCTTACCTTCTTCATCTTTGTCCAGCTTGCATGAAGGACTCATTGGTGTCCCGAGGGGTTTGATTGATTCCATACCAAACTTCTTTAGAATTTCTCTTGTGTACTTTGTTTGGTTGATAAAGATTCCCTCTTTGCTTTGTTTGATTTGGAGTCCAAGGAAGAAGTTGAGTTCTCCCATCATGCTCATTTCAAATTCGCCCTGCATCAACTTAGCAAACTCTTGACATAGAAGATTGTTAGTAGCACCAAAAATGATATCATCAACATATATTTGAACTACTAATAAATCTTTATTTTTCTTTTCAAAAATAATGTTTTATCAACATTTCCTCTTATAAAATCATTTTCAATTAAGAATTTACTTAATCTATCATACCAAGCTCTAGGTGCTTGTTTCAAACCATATAATGCTTTGTGCAATTTAAAAACGTGATTTGAAAATTCATGATCTTCAAAACCTGGTGGTTGTTCTACATATACTTCTTCATTTATAAATCCATTTAGAAAAGCACTTTTTACATCCATTTGAAATAAGTTAAAATTCATGACATGCAAATGCAAGTAATAGTCTAATGGCTTCTAATCTAGCTACTGGTGCAAAGGTTTCATCAAAATCAATACCTTCTTCTTGATTATATCCTTTTGCAACTAATCTAGCTTTGTTTCTAATTACTATGCCATTTTCATCTAGTTTATTTCTAAATATCCATTTTGATCCTATAACAGAATGATTTTTAGGTCTTTCTACTAAAGTCCATACATTATTTCTAGTGAATTGATTTAATTCTTCTTGCATTGCTAACATCCAATTATTATCTTTTTCAGCTTCTTCAATAGTTTTAGGTTCAATTTGTGATACAAATGCAAGATGATTACTAATATTTCTCATAGATGATCTAGTTCTTATTCCTTGAGATGGATCACCTATAATCAATTCCTTAGGGTGACTATAAGCATATCTCCAATCCCTAGGTAGATCTACATCATTATGATTAGTGTTAGTATCATCATCCTTAGGTGAATCATTATCTTTAGCGTCTTGCTCATGATCTAAAGATACATCAATATTTAATTTTTCAAGATCTTTTTCAATTAAGTTTGTATCTTCTTCATCATCAAATTTTTCGGAACGAGTTGCTAAAGATTCATCAAAAACTACATGAATGGATTCTTCAACAACTAAAGTTTTCTTGTTAAATACTCTATATGCTTTACTAGTTGTAGAGTATCCTAAGAATATTCCTTCATCAGATTTAGCATCAAATTTGCCTAAATTATTTTTACCATTATTGTGAACAAAACATTTACAACCAAATGCATGAAAATATTTAATGTTGGGTTTTCTATCATGCCATAATTCATAAGGTGTTTTCTTTAAAATAGGTCTGATTAAGGCTCTATTTAGGATGTAACATGCTGTGTTAATAGCTTCCGCCCAAAAGTATTTCGGGAGTTTACTTTCACATAGCATGGTACGGGCCATGTCTTCTAAAGTCCTATTTTTCCTTTCAACTACTCCATTTTGTTGAGGGGTTCTTGGTGCAGAAAAGTTATGATTAATACCATTTTCATTGCAAAAACTTTCAAATAAGTGATTTTCAAATTCAGTTCCATGATCACTTCTTAGAGACACTATGGTAGTGTTTTTCTCATTTGTTACTTTCTTGAAGAATTTCATGAATATCGAGAAAGTTTCATCTTTGTGAGCTAAAAACATTACCCAAGTGAATCTAGAGTAATCATCTACTATCACAAGACCATATTTCTTTCCTCCTAGACTTGTGGTTCTAGTTGGTCCAAAAAGGTCCATGTGAAGTAGCTCTAATGGCCTAGAAGTTGAAACAACATTTTTAGATTTAAAAGAACTTCTTGTTTGTTTTCCAAACTGACATGCATCACATATTTTGTTATTTTCAAAATCTATTTTAGGTAGACCTTTTACTAAATCCATTCTAATTAGTTTTGAAATTAGGTGTGTGCTTGCATGTCCTAATCTTCGATGCCACAACCAACCAATCTCATTCATATTAGCATTATTAGCAACTAAGCAATGATTATTAGTAGACAAATTGTCTAAGTCAATCATGTATACATTGCCATTTCTATTTCCAATAAAAACAATGCTATTATCAATGTTATTAGCTACTGTGCATATAGAAGATTCAAATGATACTTTAAAACCTTTGTCACATAATTGACTTATACTAATTAAGTTATGCTTTAAACCATCAACATAAAGTACATTTTCAATATATGTGGAGGGAGTTATTTGAATGTTACCAAACCCCAAGATTTGGCCTTTGCCATTGTCGCCAAATGTAACAACTCCTCCTTTCTTTTCTTCAAGGGTGATGAATTCTTCTTTGTCACCCGTCATATGTCTTGAGCAGCCACTATCAAGATACCACTTTCTCTTTGATCTCTTGGCCACAAGACATTCCTGCAATGATATCAAACTTTATGTTTAGGTACCCAAGCTTTCTTGGGTCCTTCATGGTTAGTAGCAACAAAAATTGTTCCTTTCGGAACCCATATTTTCTTCCCTTTAACATTTAAGTTTTTATTAGGTTTTAGAATTTTACATTCATAAGATTTATGTCCTTTTTGATTACATTTAAAGCATGTAAAATTACTTTGGCCAGCACGCACAAAAATATTTTTCAGTGATTTTTGTTTTCTTAAAGTGTTATACCCTAATCCGGCTTTGTCAAAAACTGCTTTTTGACTATTTAATAACATGTCTAATTTAGTTGAGCTTAATGTAAACTTATCAACTATGTTCTTATGTTTTTCAACCTCTTTCCTTAGTTTATCATTTTCATTGGTAATTAATTCTTTCTCTTTTACCAAAATTTCATTTTCAGATTTAAGTTTCTTAACTTCATTATTAAGATTTTCCTTTTCTTTAATGAAAGTTAAATTTTCATTTTTCAAAATCTTGTATTTCTTTTTCAAAACCTTGAAATCGCTAACAAGTTCATTAAAAGCATCAAATAGTTCATCAAAAGCAAATTCATCGCAAGGGTTATCGGAACTTACCTCATCGTTGTCGTCCGCCATAAACATACGTTTGCGACTTCCTTTTGTTCTTCTTCTTCGGAAGAAGTTTCCTCGCTATCACTCCAAGTCGCCACATAAGCCTTCTTTTTCTTTTTGTAGGCTTTCTTCAATTTAGGACATTCATTCCTAAAGTGCCCCGGTTTATTACACTCATAGCAAGTCAAGGGGTCTTTCTCTTTTTCTTTGTCCTTGTCCTTGTTCTTATCCTTTTCTCCTTCCCACTTTGCTCCAAATTTCTTCTTGTGGAAGGGTTTCTTTCTCCTCATGAATCTTTTAAATTTCTTAGCTAAGAGAGCAGTTTCTTCATCATCATCATCACTGCTGCTCTCTTCTTCTTTTGCAGCTTTGAGGGCAATCACTTTCTTCTTCTTTGTGTCCTCCTCTACATGCTGCCTCATAGTCAGCTCATGGGTCATAAGAGATCCTAGAAGCTCCTCTAAGGGTAAAGTGTTGAGGTCCTTTGCTTCTTGGATTGCTGTCATTTTTGCTTCCCATGATCTTGGTAATGACCTAAGAATTTTTCGAACAAGTTCTGAGTTAGTATATGTCTTACCAAGACTTTTCAAACCATTTACAATATCTGTAAATCTAGTGTACATGCATGCAATGGTTTCAGATTGTTCCATGCTAAACAACTCATATTTATGAACAAGAATATTAATTTTAGATTCTTTTACTTGGTTGGTACCCTCATGGGTAACCTCTAGTCTATCCCAAATCTCCTTTGCGGAATTACAAGTGGAGATTCTATTAAATTCATTAGCGTCTAAAGAGCAATATAGGACATTCATGGCCTTAGCATTGAGCTGTGCCATCTTCCTATCATTATCATTCCAGTCCCTTTCGGGCTTAGGAACAATAGTGCCATCAATAACATGTGTGGGTGTACTAGGTCCATTAATTATAACACCCCATAATTCATAATCAGAAGCTTGAATGAATATCCTCATTCTTGCTTTCCAATAAGAATAATTTGAACCATTAAACAGTGGAGGTCTATTCGTAGAATGACCTTCAGCAAATGATCCAACTTGTGTTGCCATTTGGATCTTTAGCTCTTGATCGTGTGATCAAAATCTAATGAGCACTTGCTCTGATACCAATTGTTGGCCCAGATGACAACCCAAGAGGGGGGGTGAATTGGGTTCTTTAAAAAATTAGCCTTTTAAAATAGTTTGCTTAAGAAGAATGAAGGCAAATGCAATGTAATACAAAGTGCAGTGAATAAAATAGAGATAGAGAAAGAGTCAATGAAAGCACGGCAAACACAAAGATTTTATAGTGGTTCGGTGTATCCAACACCTACGTCCACTCCCAAGATTCACTTGGGTCCACACTATAATCTTCCTTGATTACAGCAGAGTTGTTTTACAAGCTCACAACTCAAACTTGTTGTTTTCCCGGGATCACAACGAACCCAGCTGGTTTTCAAGGGCTCACCAGCACAAAAACCCTAAACCAAGCTTACCAAGCTTGTACCGAGGTAAGACTACCTCCACTAGTTCAATCCCCCAGATTGAACTAGACACAAAGAATAGAAATATTGTTTTTCAGTTACAAAGCTCCTTAATGAGCAGATAAACAAATATAAGAATAAAGTTTAGAAAAGCCTGATTTGCAGTTGGTTGGCTTTTGAGCTTTTCTTCTTTTCTTCTTTTCTCAACTCTTTTGAAGTGTAGAATCGGGCCTCAGCTCGGATTCTTCACGGAATGTACGTTGGAGTTGATTTGAGCTTTTCCTCTTTTCTTTGAGTGTTGAAAATCACTTGAGATGCTCTTGAATAGCTCTTGGATTTTCTTCTGAAGCTTCCTTGGATGTTGAGCTTGAGCACAGAAGGAGCTTCCTTTGATTTCACTCTTTTTCTTTCACTCTATTTGAATCTCGGATTTTTTCAAATGAAGCTCTGTTTTTCGATTTTTCTCTTCTTTTCTCTTGAAGTGAATATCTCTCTATTTGTTTTTGTATTTGATTTAAAAACGGCTTCTCTATTTATAGATTCTGCAAAAATATAGCCGTTAGAAACAAAGAAAAATAGCCGTTGATTAAAAATCTTACCGTTGACGCTGAGTTGGCATTCGGAAAAGTCTCGCCCAGATTTGCTGGAGTCGACTCCTGCTTTCCGCGAGTCGGCTCGAAGTCGAGATACCAAAAATAGAAATACTCAGAAAGTCAAAGGGTCGACTCATCAAAAATAAAGTGTAGACTCCTGACAGTCGGGGGTCGACTCATGAAAAGTTGGGGGTCGACTCGCGAAATGCTCAGAAAAACACACCTCTGGTGTCTGAGCGGAGTCGACTCACACAGTCATGGAGTCGGCTCGACAGAATCGGGGGTCGACTCCTGAAATCACAGGGGTCGACTCGAGACAGACAGACATTTCTGTATTCTGAGTGGAGTCGACTCTGAAACTCTAGAGTCGGCTCCGGAACGTATCAAAAATCAGAGAATTTTCTGATTGACTTGAAATTCGTTCTAGATTCATTTTAAATCAATTTTTTGACTTGAATACAATAAAATTATTAGGAATCAATTCAAGAAATGTTCCAAAAACTCATTGATTATAGAAGTATAAAATTTCTTTTTGAAAGCTTAAACATGGAGCTTGAAGTTACTTTCAAATTGATTAAAGTTATACTTTAACATTCTCATTCATTGTTCTAAATAAATTCATTTCTTATGTAAATAAACTCATTACATCTTTTAATATACTCATGGCTTTTGGTAATCATCAAAATCAATAAGATTGGGGCAACAAATTCTCAACAATCTCCCCAACACAATATTTATATATGCACACATACAAATGTATTTGTTTTTATACACAATATATGCATACATACATAGACACATAGGTATGCTTGTATATAAAAAAGCATCAATAAAGCACAATAGTCTATCAAAATATTGTCTATACTTTATGCAGTAGCATTAACTTTTATAAGCTCATCGATCGTCATACAATAGACATCTATGTTTTCAATAGACTACAAAATTGACCCTCTGACTCATATTTGGAGGTATCAGAATGTATCGAAAGTATATCTAGCAAGCATCCAGAGTGTTTTGAAATTTCAGAATAAGATACTTAAGTATTTGGTACATGTTAGAGAAGTATCTGATACGGATATGATATGGACAGAACATGTAATTTGTAGTATCCTTGCTTCTTAGAAAACCATTTAATATACAGGTTTAGTTAGGTTGACTTGTTCATAATTTGAACCCACTTATGTCAAACTCCAACTTGCATATCATAGGCCAGTTAATAGGTCAGGTCATGAATTGCTACGGCTATTGCAGTCCCCTAAACATATGTATTACCTATATGTAGTTATTTATATGATTAAACTGCAAATGAACCAGAAAAGGATGGCGCATCGTGTAGCTGCATTTGTGGGGTCATATATACAGCCCACCTGTGCATGGGTTTGTTCTAATGGAATTTGTTTAAGGTTGATGGTTAAGTTATAAGTGAGTTTTGCATGGACTGAATACTAATTTTATTAATAATGCTAATATGTTAAATATGCTATAACTATTGCTATTAGGTATCAAATACCAAGTAGCAAGCACTAACTGTTTGGTATTATGGTTATTAATTTTGCTAGTATTTATCAAAAAAAAATTATTCCATTATCTTTTGTTGTATTAGTATATTTCATTTACTTTCAGTAATTAGTCAATATCAACCACATATGTGCCCTTGTATATGTGGTTGCTGTTTTGTGACTTGGTGTTATGAGTTCAGAATACTAAAACAGGTTCTCTATGCATGGGGCTGAGGATGTGTACATTTGATCCTCTTTTGACCCCACAGTAGCAATAGCTATGTGTGCTAGGATGCCCTTTTATTATATGCACCCTCATATGCAACCGTCATGCTTGGTATGTGCTATGTGATCCCTTGATGATCCATGGGTTGCAAATGTCCTCTGAAACATTGAGCAGAAGATTGAGTAATGTGACCGAGAAGCTCTGAGATAGAGCTTCAACTAAAAAAGAAAAAGATGACATCTTGCCATCAAGTTATTTGAACTAGCGTCCAATCACCTGGTTTTTTCTTGGCAACGTAACCTGATAGTTGATTTATATGTGCAAAGGTTTAATGAATCTAACATTTGATGCTAGACTGATGAAGATGAGAAAATGGTCCTCTCATGTTGCAAAGATGCCTGTGCGCGATATCTACAATTCAGATAGATATGGCTAGTTGGCTACATTTAGCATCATGCAAACAATGGGGCTTTAGGATGATGGTCAAGATACAGCATTGGCTGAAAAAGAATCTGTTCAAATATTTGGCTTTCAAGATGGATAATTTGCATAAAGGATGGTGATGGATTATAAGAAAGCTAGGAGTGCATCTACCAATGCTGAAGTGAGTTTGCTATCAAATATGAAAGCTGCACCTAAAGTTGAACCAAGAACTAAAACTGCTGTGACATTTCTCTATAGCTAGATAGTGAAGTTATTGATTGTAATAATTGTGAAAGAGAGGGGCCTTATGCAGTCATGTCGTACAGAGAGAATTTTATCTGGTAGAGGAAAGGTGACTTTAGATGCTGATTAGCTGTAACATAAACAAGCATCAAGTGTGACCTTAGTGACTGGAACTGGAAGTATGAGTTTGGTATGCTTGCTGGAATTTACTAATCCTTTGTCACTATCTTCTTGGTTAGAGGGTTGCTACTTTATAAGCTATTATCCATCTTAACCGATAAAGTTTTGACTTGTTTCCCATGCATGACCAAGTTGGTGGTAATGAATGTATGGCAGCATGGATCCTTGATCATGGTCTACATAATTGCCATGGTCATGTCAATGAATCCCAAGTCCATGAGAACTAGTAGGAGCCTCTTGAATGCTGGTGCTACAATTATTTCCTGATGTGACCTGTGCAAAGTAGCAACAAATGTTCTGTTGTTGCATAAACTATGGAATCATGACAGCATGCTCTCTCATGTTTTTGTAAATGGACAATGGGGATATGGAATGTAAACAATACAGTTATAGCCTGTTTTAATTGTGCTTTTACATTTTTCAAAGTTCTTTGTGCAATGAAATGAAGCAATTAAAAGAAAAAGAATGATTTCTTTCCCTATGACACAAGAGGCAAAGTAATAGTTATGTAAACTATGATACCTTTTATATGATTGTTTAACTCCTAAGATAGCTATCCAAGAGAAGATTTTCTTATATGAACATGTTCCTTCAAAAGCTGCAGTATTTTGAGTGAGTAATTCTGTGACAATGCCCGCATTCTGTGGTCTGATTATGGTATTTTTGGTAGGAAGTCATATTTTGGCTAGGCCTATTGAAAATATAATGCATACAATTTGATACTATACCATTCATGATGGTGATAGCTTATATGCTTTTCCTTTCTTGTTGATGTTCCCTACTACAAAATGATGATACCTAGTATCAATCTTATTCCACTGGAGTCTGCTAAGTAATGTCAATTACTGCAAATTAGTTCAAGTAATGATGGACTGCATTTTATACTTTAATGTTGACATTTTGTCCAAATACTGATTTTTTTTAAAAAAATATTTCATGAATAAATCTGTAGGAGGCAAAATCTGATAGATTTCATGTTTACAGGGAACTATCTTGTGGGAGAATAATCTTGGTGAATGGCCTGCATTTACTTACACAAATGGACATAAAGATCCTGGAACCTTTAAGGATAATAATGGGTTCACGAGTGACCCTACATATGTGGAAAATGGAATCAAGGACTTGAGTTATAATGCAGTTGTAGGTTTTAATGATAACATCTTAAATTTGTACAAGAAGGCTGATCAAGAAAATGTTCAACTCACACAAAATCCCAGGGAAAATGTACAAAGCTCGGCTGAATGCTCACATTCTGTCAGTACGAATGGTGATGACGACTTGGATGACGTTAATTGGGAATTCCGGGAGGCTACAGAAACCATAGTTAGTGATCAGAATTCTTCAGTCAAAAGAGATCAAAATAATTCTACTGTGTTGACGCACGATATTTTTCTAGATCTTTACCGTAGATTGAAGGAAGCAGCATTATTCTTAACAGTTCATCTTCTTCATGATCTCAAGGTTAGTGCATGTTAACTGATAAATTTCTTCAATATAATTTCACTGTGCTTAGTAGGTGAAATATTTTTGATGTTAGAAAGCTCAAAAGGTGGCTGCTCTCTCTGGCGAACAAGCTAAATCTATCCCAGTCAATGGGGAAGTCCAGGTGAGTTCTATTATTTTCAACTTCACTTTTAGGCAACGTTTTTGTTTATTTTTGTTTTTAATATCTTAGTCCTCTAGTAAGCTTAATATCTGTAAACTTGTATTCATTAGTTGAAATATAACAAAAACAGCAGCGAGATAAATGAATTTAATGCCTTATTGAAACAGTTCTCTTTATGTTTTTTGTACTAGTTAATGGATAAAAACAATTGTTGCACGCAACATTGGTAATACTACAGCATAGCAAATGTATAAAATTGTTCACTTCTTGATGCAAACCAACCACCATATCTAGTCCTCGTTAAAAAAAAAAATCAGTTGGCTATTCCTTGTCCAGTCCAGCAGTCACCCATATGATCCTATTATGAGCTACATTTCCCATTGGCGCTAAATTCTTTTGGCGACTCCAGTACATGTTTCTTTTAGAGATCAACTTCTGTACATGTTATCTTCCATATTCTCTCCTTTTCATACTCTTCATCATAATCTCGTCGCTTTACCACACATCATGTCTTGGTTAAAATTTCCACCACTGTATCTTCAATCAATTCAAGCTCTGCGATTCCAGTACCATTACTTCTTCATGGTCAATTTTACTAGTTATTCAACAAATCTACCTTAACATTTCATCTTTGCTTCTCTTGTTCTGCAAAAGCCTGCTTTATCTGCATACAGGATCACAGCCATTATAGATCTCAAAGGCATGTGTAGTGTACCAACATAGAAGGATGTCTTCCCATCATCTGCCATGGATCTTTTTCTGGGGTACACAATCTTATTTCTATCACTTAGTAAGTTGAATTCTCATATACCCCTTTAAGTTTACTGATTTCAGGTGGTCCAAAAGTATGAAGAGAAGCTTCTGCATAGAGGTAATACCAACTTTCTGGGGACTGTAGAATACCTTTGCAAGGATTGTAATTTGGATTCAATCAGCTTCTGATTTTTTTAGCAGCTTTTGGTGATGCAGAAGGATTATATCTGTAGTTCGTGGAAAATAATTTTTGAAGTTTCCTTGGGCCTGTTTAGTTGCAGAACATGTTTTCTATTTTCCATCTCCAGCTTTCTTCTCTATTTTAAGTTTTCCTTTTCAACGGGAAAATTAGAAAACATGTTCATTTACTAGAAATGAGAAATCATTTTTCCAATTTTAAAAATTTTAAAAAGATTAGCCGTGTAAGGTGGTTGATGATGAAGGTATTATGATAGATGGTCGAGAGGGGTGGTAGTGATCGTGAATGGTATTGATATGGTAGCAGCTATCATGGGTGGTAGAGCTATGGTAATGGGGTGGTGGTGGGCAGCGGCGGTGAGGGCAGGTGGTCGCTAATGAAGTGGGGTGATAGTCGTAGTAGGCAGCGTAGGTATGGTGGCAGTAATGGTCGTGGGTGGTAGAGGTAGTGATGGAGATGGTGGACGATAAAGGTATGGTGATGGTGGGTGATAGAGTTATGGTGATGGTGGCGGTGAAGGTTGGTAGATGTCATGAATATACAGTGATGGTAGCAGTAAACGATGATGGAGAAGGGTGGTAGGGGTGGAGGTGTGGTAGTAGTGGTCATGGCATTGTGGTGTGGTCATGATGGTACGGTCATGGTGGTCATGGCAGTTTCGTGTTCGATGGTGAAGGTATGGTGTGGTGGTAGTAATAGTGGGTGTGGGAGGTATGGTGGATGATAGAGGTGATGATGACAATAGAGGTGGGTGATGATATGATGGTGGTGGAAGGTGGCCGGTTTGGTGGAGATAATAATGGTGGTGGTAGAGTGTGGTGGAGGGCAAAGATATGATGATGGTAGGTGGTAAAGATATGATGGTGGTGGGTGGTGACAGTAGTCATGATAAGTGATGAAGGGTGATTGATGGTACAAGATCGCGGGCGATGGAGATATGATGGTGGAAAATATAAGAAAATTACTATTTTATTTTGAAGAGGAAATCATAGAAAATAATCCAAAGATGTTTTCTAGGCCCAGTGTACATTTAGAGAACTGAAAAACTATTTTCTACTTTTGGTGGAATGATTTTTCAAAAAACACTCTTAGTTTTCCACAACTGAATAGGCCCACTGTGTTTCCAAGTAACAGAAACTATTTCATCACATTTCTCGAAAAAAAGTCTCTTTTCCAAATCTTTCTCTTGTGAACTGAACAGTCCACTTATAAAATCCATCATAATTCCAGTTTAAGATTAAATCAGATTAGCATCACTCAACTCTACAATCTACTCAACTCATCTAAGCCTTTTTCCAACTATATGGGGTCGGCTACATGAATCTGCTTCCTCCACTGTGCTGTATTTAGGACTAAGTCGACACTCAAATTACCGGGGACGTCTTAGCCCTTCGCATATTTTAATTTAGTAGATTCATGTTTAAGAGGATATGATGGAGTTTTACGTTGGCTGTCAGCTACCTAATGCAACCCTCCTCCTTTATCCGGGTTTAGAATCAGCCTTAGCGGAGTTAAATCAGAATAGCATCACTATCATATATAAAGTGAAAAGTGTGGAAAAGGTAGCTACAAGTTGGGGCATTGCTGTTGGTCCACAGTGGACAATTGTCACTTTGAATGGCTATACATGGCACCTGCAGTAACCCTCTGAACGTGCCCTACATGCCATTGATAAACCCAACACATCCCATTAGTGCATCTTGCCGTTTCACACGTCAGCTCTTGCGGTGCTTATCATTTACTTATTCCCGACTTATTCTCAAACTCCTAGTCAGCCTTAACAAGAAAATATATTTGTGGCTGTTGAACCTTTTGGCATAAGGTTGAATCAAGTCATCACTAGTATTTGTTGCCATATTAGTTCACATCATGCTTCTATGTTCAAATTCATGATGGTTGGCACAATTTTGATTGCCACCTGTATGTCTAATAACTCAAAGCAGAAAACTTATCCAAAAATCATTTTGGCTTTTGTCTATCATTATCTTGTGTAATAAGCTGGTTAACATAATCAACTAACTTCTCCATGAGTTTTGCAGCTTGGCCGGTACTTGGTGGCATCCTAATATTGTATATCACAAATCACCTGATATGATCCTACATTAATTAAGTATTATGATCTTAATGCAAGTTGATGGTGTTCCATTTCTTCAGCAAGCAATATATATGCATGAAGACCAATTTATACACATGATGACCATATTCTTGTATGAACAGTGCTTCTGTTCAGATTAGATGTCTGCGATGCATACAAAATGTTCCAAAGCTAAATTTCAAGGTCTGGCCACCTGTAGCTATTGGATGTTGAGATCTATCTGGAATATGGTTTAAATGATAAGTACCGTCCCCCCTGCAATGGTCCCATCTGACATTATTTTTTAACAGAAGTAATGCCAATTGCTAACCCAGCTAAGCCAGGGTTGGATATTTTGGAATAAAAACTGGCTGTTATAATTGTTATAATTAGCTATTTCAATGGAATATTATGGCAAGTAATGGGAATATAGCAATTTATTTGCTTAAACCACTATTCTTCAAGCAAAAAATTATTTTCTTCAGCTGGCCTAGACATTTAAAGAGTTAAACTTGGTGAAATAGTAAGATTTCTCCATTGTATCCTAGGTGTCACGGGCTCGAAACCCGAAAGACAAATTTTACAGTGCTTCTGGTTGTATGTAGGTAGTGCCATAAATAAAGGGAAGTCCAAGGATATAAGGGGCTGAAAGTATTGAATGGGGCTCCTGAATGGATAAGATTGAAGCTCGATTTTTTTTATATATATATATATATATATATATATATATATAAATGTACTTTAGCTGAACCCAACCTGGAAACAGTCTCTCCACATGTCGGGGTAAGTCTGTGTACATATGACTCTCTTTAGACCTCATGATGGTGGAAGCCTCATGCATTGGGCTGCTCTTCTGTTTTCCAGCTGACCTAGAGACTTGAACTTAAGATATTGTTCCAATGGCAATCTGCTGCATGACATAATAGCCATTTTAACAGAAGAGCAGCTAGGCTGTAGGCATTATATAAATTCTTATTTGATAATGTAAGGGAGGGCTTCTGAAACTGTGGTTATGGTTTTTTTAAACCTTGATCTAGAACCACGAATTATTTACAGAATTGCATATATGGATTAGACTCTACATATATCCTGTATATCATTTATTGCTTTCTTGCTCTGAATATGGTTCACATTTAAAAATAAATAAATGCCTTTTGTTATTTGCCTAATTTCTAACCAAGAACTTTTAACTTCTTAAGGAACATTACTGTTATCATTGAAATTCAGATGAATTTGCTGTTCTTCAGAGTGTTTTATATTCCATCTTTTACTTTTTGAGACATAAATGAAACCTCTTCTTTTATTTCCCATCTTTAGGATGCTTATAAGTTGCTAGAAGAAGCTATGATTGCTGAAGATGTCTACATCAAGAAACACCCATCAAAAGATGTGTGTGTTAGTCAACTGCTTGAAGTCATTGGAGAATTAAGGTTCAGAGCCCTTGAACAAGAATATCACTTGTCAGAAAAAATATTATCAGTATGTGCCCTTCCATTTCTAGTATGTTACTATCAATATCATTTTACATTTGTAAGTGTATGACTAGTAGACTTGACGGTTGTGGCTATGAAAATTCATTAAGCAGAGTATAGATAGATGGGGCAGGCTTGGCGGTTGGCGGTTGTGGCTATGGTTATCTGAATAAACTTTAATTACTTGGCACTCCATTGGTTTCTTATCCACTACATTCACCTGGCTTTGATCCTGATTAATTGCAATGTTGAACAAATGATACTGAACACTTGTGAACTAAAGAACCAAAACTTTGTTGCTTATAACTTCTTTTTGTGAGTCTTTAGGATGCCATTGATTATATGGAAAGAAAAAATGAAATGACTTTGTAATAGCACCAACAGTATGGTACAATTATCTTGTTGTGGAGATCTACTTGATCAAAGATTTTGTTACCTGTATATTTGAATTGGTTGTCCAGATCTTCTGAAGGATTGATTGTTGAGGTTCAAATGTTACTTATAATAAGGTATTTAGATCATCCAGTGATTTTTCTGCGGAAATGATAGAGAAGTACCCTTTATTACTTTTGCTTATTTGCATTGTGTTACAAGATTATAGTTGTAGAATTGATTTGACAAATTCTTGCTGTTACTGTAAGCTTATCCAGAGGGGCTATGAACATTGAAGGATTCGTTGTCACCATATACAAAATAACTAGTTATAGAATGAATGTATATCACATTTCCTAGGTTATATTAATTGTGTTTAAGTACTGAGTTGTTTGTTTAATTCAGGCGGAGAGAGATTTAGGTTCAGCACTTAAACTTTTTGAGCATTCGACCTCTATACTGCATATCTTGGAATTAACATCCAAAGAGGAACAGCATGCTTATATTAATACTTGGTCTAGCATGGCTCTGGCTTGCGCTCAAGAGTTGCAGCATGGAGCTCAGATTTGGGCAGAAGCACTTAGTGCAAATGTCTGCAAACAAATATTATCTCAAGGTACAAATTCATATTATTTGTTTTTACTTATTCAGAAGTTCTTTTTCTTTTTAACTCAATTAGGTGAAACTGAATATATTTGTAGCTTTGTAGTTTTTTGGTGTTATATTCTAAATCCTGAAAATACTGCATGTCTTGCAGGAGATCAATATTTTCTTGCTCTTGGGGAGATTTACAGAATTGCTGTAATTTTGGGAGCCTCCATGAAATTTTACAAGCCTTGGTTTCTAACAAATCAGGAGGGTTCATGCAAAGTACCAGCTTGCTTGGAGAAGTGTGCTGAGGCATGGATAACCCGTGGTTTGGAGAAAGCTCTTGAAAGCATCTCTAGCGCCACCGGTGAGCATGCAGGAGTGGCAAAAGCATTGCTTGAATCCATTAAAAATTTTCATGAATTAGATGAGTTTCCTCTTCGTAACAATGTATTCGGCCATGATAGAATAATTTGTAAGATATCGCTATTGCCCATGGCACTATTACAAGGTATACTGAAAATTTGAGATTTATATTCTTTTGTCTTGCTATTCTATATTTGTTATCTTCTTTCCCAAACTGATCACTTTGCTCATTGTTACAGATATGAAAATGGTGGTCTGGAATGGAGAACATTATTGTGTCAAGCTTGCAAATTTGTGGGCTAATCTGATATCTCCTGATCCTCCTAATTTGCCATGTACACATGTCAGCTAGTAGCTTGGAAAGCCAAGCTAAAGTTATAAGCAGGTTCTTCTAGAGCTGGTGGAGGTTCCCTGCCATCATGTGGAGCAATTCTTATTCAGATGAAGCAGTGGCTCTTCTGGACAATGCTGGAAGAAAGATCAAGAGTTCTTGAAAGGATGTTCCTGTCAACAGGGAATTGGAGCCGCTATTTGTATGGTGGAACATATCCATCCATGTGCACCTTCATGAGGTCTGTGATATGCATGGCTAAGGCTGTCGTGGTTGATTCATTCATGGTTTTTGGTTCATTTTTTCCCATTTCGCTACCACATTATTCTGGAAATATTTGTTTGTAAATCTCTGCTTGATAAATAAATCCTAGTAATCAAGAGGTCTTCAATAACTCTGAAGCTTGAGTATAGGTTTCGTTTTCAGTTCCCTTAGGTTGGTTTTTGAGGGTTGCTAAGCCAATGCTGCACAGGGTGCAGAAAGGATATGATCCACGTGTAAGATCTCCATTGAAGTCATTATGGCAATTGCTATTTGTAATCTATTTATATTCATTGATTTTAAAAGGAAAACTTGATCTTCTTCGTTCATTTCCCTGGGAAATTATTTGATCCTTCTGTTTTTGGAGCCTGACCGGCTGTCAGGATTCCAGCCATTATGTTCTTGCAGGAAGAACTCAGCGAGAAAAGTATGATGTCCGGATGATATTAAATCGCCTGTCTGCTGGCTATGCGTTGGAGTGATGGTCTTACCATAGTTGATTGGATTCACCTGGCTAAAAATTTGGAACCAAAGAAAAAGAAAAGGCATTTCAAAGATCAGAAATGGTACCACGGTAACCCTTCGTATTTATTCTACATTGCAGTTTTCAGACATCTTTTTCTAGCTCATGGTTTCCTAGCCGGTTGTACTGCGTGTTACTAGCTGTTCTTGCTCTTTTTCATAAGATGGATGGTTCCCTCTTTCTGGTAGTGCATGATATTAAGAAGGTTGTGAGGAGTCTTTTGGCAAAAGGGCAGATGAAATAAGAGGATTACCGTTTTACAGATTGGCATATTTTGAATGTCAGCAGTGCCAGTGAGGATCTAGGAATGATAGACAAAATTTGGATGAAATTAGCATGCTTGTTATTGTTGGTCCCAAACGCAAGTTGGCCCAAATATTTCCAGAGGGAGGATTAGCTAAAGGCCAGCTGTCGATGAGGTCATAGGAAAAGGTTACTGCAGGTCAAACAGATCATACATAACATGGTTGATACGAATCCTTTGGAGCACAAGTTTTTGGGAGGATGGTTATCCCTGGCAAATGACCTGAACTCAAAAGGAGAAAGTAGGCGGCTTATTATAGGGTGTATATGCATCAGAAGTATGTATGGGTTTTTCAATTGATTTTTTTTTTTTTCTAATTAAGTTTTTCAATCAAATATTTTTTTTGATGGTTATTAACGATCATTTGACAGGCCGCATAACAATGGTCAACAATGACTTGACTATATATATATATTTTAATTAGGTATATAAATTTATAAAAAAAATTAAGTGGATATATTGATTCATAAATTTTTTTAATTAAATATAAAGAATATGGGCATGAAAATTATAGGGACTATTTATTAACACTCTTTAAACATCCGGCTTAATATGGCAAAGTTAGATAACCTTTGATCTTTATAGAGTCACATGGCTTTTAATAGATAATAAATTTTTTTATTTTATAAATATATTAGTAATACATCAAAAAGTCTTAACAAAAAAATATATATTTGAAGTATATTTTTTCTATTAATTTATTTACTATTAATTGAATAACTAAAAAGTCATTATTTGTTACTTAATCTTTCATATATATATATATATATATATATACATATAGTTTTTAATATATAAATGTATAATAATATTTTTTATTTAGCTTATTGTATGCAGAATTTTATATATAAAATTTTTTAATTATTTAAGAAAAATACTTGCTGAACTTAAATAGATATATTTAATTGAAAACTTTTGTGTTATAGTCAATTAAAAAAAATTTATGAGTTGATATATTTATTTTAAAAAAATATATACTTAAATTATCGTTAATGATCATTATATGGTCGATCAAGTTATCATGACTTGATGACTACTTGATGATCGTTAAAAATATACTTGATTGAATAACTTACATGGGTTAATATGATAAATTTAAAAAATATAAAATTTATTTAAAAATCTCAAATAACTTATGTACTTCTGATGTGATTATTTTTTATTAAATTATAATCGATGAAATACTCTTTTCAGGAACTAGCTATTGGTATTTAGATGCGTCCCATAAATATTAAGGTTAGAAAGGAAGCTACCCCTGCATGATAGGAATATTTAATGCTAAATCACCAACATGGCCAAAGATTAGGCATATTTTAAGTAAAAAAATAGACCTCCTGAACTTGATGGGGCCAATTGACCCATGGCAATAAAGATAACAATTTTTGGATGGCATCCTCTCAAGATTGTGATTTTTAGATAATTTTCTTAGACGGTAGCGGTGCCTTCCTGGACTGCTTAATTCCTAGGCAACCTCACTGTTCTACTCGGTTTTCTTTTCGAAGGGCACGATGAGCATTAAACATTTCCTCCACGAAATTGCTCCGTCATGATGAAGAAAGAGAAAAAAAAAAAAGGAAAAAGGGGCCACGTTATGTGGGCCACCTTCTGTCATTAATGGTCGGTAGTCAAGTGGAGCATTTAATGGTGCAGAATGACGTTGGCCAGCATTTAATGGAATGGAGCGTGACGCGCGTAATGAGAAGAAAGGAGAAAGTCCAAGTCGGCCTCCTCCCGCTCTCTTCCAGGTCGGCCTCGCCTCGGCGTCCCGGCCTCATTCAAGTCGGCTCGGGCCTCATTCAAGTCGGCTCGGCCTTGGCATCATCCCGTCCCGGCCTCCTCCAAGTCGGCCCCATCTCATTCAAGTCGGCCTGGCCTCGGCATCGTCCCGGCCTCCTCCAAATCGGCCCCGCCTCATTTAAGTCGGCCCCGCCTCATTCAAGTCGGCCCGGCCTCGGCATCGTCCCGTCCTCCTCCAAGTCAACCCCGCCTCATTTAAATCGGCCCTCTTATTCAAGTCGGCCCCGCCTCATTAAAGTCGCCCTCTCATTAAAGTCGGCCCTCTCATTCAAGTCGGCCCTCTCATTCAAGTCGACCCCGCCTCATTCAAGTCGGCCCCGGCCCGGCATCGGCATCATCCCGTCCCGGCCTCCTCTAAATCGGCCCCGTCTCATTTAAGTCGGCCCTCTCATTCAAGTCGGCCCCGCCTCGGCATCGTCCCGTCCCGACCTCTTTCAAGTCGGCCCTCTCATTTAAGTTGGCCCCGCCTCATTCAAGTTGGCCCTCTCATTCAAGTCGACCCTCTCATTCAAGTTGGCCCGGCCTCGGCATCGTCCCGTCCCGGCCTCTTCCAAATCGGCCCTGCCTCATTTAAGTCGGCCCTCTCATTCAAGTCGGCCACGCCTCGGCATCGTCCCGTCCTGGCCTCCTTCAAATCAGCCCCGTCTCATTTAAGTCGGCCCTCTCATTCAAGTCGGCCCTGCCTCATTCAAGTCGGCCCTCTCATTCAAGTCGGCCCTGCCTCGGCATCGTCCCGTCCCGGCCTCTTTCAAGTCGGCCCTGCCTCATTTAAGTCGGCCCTCTCATTCAAGCCGACCCTCTCATTCAAGTCGGCTCAGCCTCGGCATCGTCCTGTCCCGGCCTCTTCCAAGTCGGCCACGCCTCATTTAAGTCGGCCCTCTCATTCAAGTCGGCCCCGCCTCGGCATCGTTCCGTCTCGGCCTCTTCTAAGTCGGCCCCGCCTCATTTAAGTCGACCCTCTCATTCAAGTCGGCCCCGCCTCGGCATCATGCCGTCCCGACCTCTTTCAAATCGGCCCCGCCTCATTTAAGTCGGCCCTCTCATTCAAGTCGGCCCCGCCTCATTCAAGTTAGCCCTCTCATTCAAGTCAGCCCAGCCTCATTCAAGTCGGCCCTCTCATTCAAGTCGGACGCGCCTCATTCAAGTCGGCCCTCTCATTTAAGTCGGCCCTGCCTCGGTACCGTCCCATCCGGCCTCTTTCAAGTCGCCCCGCCTCATTTAAGTCGACCTCTTTCAAGTCGGCCCCGCCTCATTTAAGTCGGCCCTCTCATTCAAGTCGGCCCCGCCTCATTCAAGTTAGCCCTCTCATTCAAGTCAGCCCAGCCTCATTCAAGTCGGCCCTCTCATTCAAGTCGGACGCGCCTCATTCAAGTCGGCCCTCTCATTTAAGTCGGCCCTGCCTCGGTACCGTCCCGTCCGGCCTCTTTCAAGTCGCCTCGCCTCATTTAAGTTGGCCCTCTCATTCAAGTCGGCCCCGCCTCGGCATCCCGGCCTCTTCCAAGTCGCCCCGCCTCATTCAAGTTGGCCCTCTCATTCAAGTCGGCACCGCCTCATTCAAGTCGGCCCCGCCTCGGCATCCCGGCCTCTTCCAAGTCGCCCCGCCTCATTCAAGTTGGCCCTCTCATTCAAGTCGGCCCTCTCATTCAAATCGGCCCTCTCATTCAAGTCAGCCCCACCTCGCCTGGCCTCTTCCAAGTCGGCCCCGCCTCATTCAAGTCGGCCCCTCCTCGGTTAGCTCGGCTTCTACAGTCACATTATGTCTTTCACATAAAGGCATTTATGGCCTCATAAAGGCCACGTGCGCCTACCTTCTCTAAGGTATTTATGGCTGCCACGTTGGCCCCTTTGGCACCCTTGCAAGAGAAAGGATGGCGTAATAAAACCGAGATGAGGAGGCATAATAAAACCGAGACGATGAGTTCTTGACTCTATGTCTCACAGAAGTCCTCGACGGCCTCCAGCCTAGCCCCGGCGCCCCAGCTTGGCCACGGACATCTCGCCTCGGCCATGGACAGTGCTCGGCCTCGTTATGAACAGTGCCATGCAAGCACTCTATAATCAACGCTTTACAAGGGACTTCAACTCCCAACTCTTCTATCTTAGATGGATGTGTGGCTCATGATGGTGACAAGACTTCACCACCTTTTATCTCTCTTCCCTACAGCGGTCAAATCAAGTAGCCACCCACTCTGACGGAACTTGACCCACCAACCAGCTACAACCACCTACTTTGATGGGACTTGACCTATAATCCTGACATATCAAAGAAGGAAGTAAGCTCTGCCATTGCTGCCATCACCTTAAATGCTCTTATAAGTGGCGGCACCCCAAGCCTCACAGACGACATCAACTCTGATACTTTACCCACCAAAGTCATCATTATGAGACCTCAACCACTCAAATCAGATAGGCCCACCAAAGTCATCATTATGAGGCCTCAACCACTCAAATCAGATAGGCTCCAAGCATCTATAAAATGGGTAAGAGGGACCCCCGATCAGGTAACTGAACACAACTCAACAAACTGATAACTCCAAGAACGAACTCATTACACTCCAACATGCTCATTCTTGCTCACAGAGAGCTCTCCTCTGAGCCTCTCTCTCTCTTTCCCTTTTGAGCTTCCTCAAGCTCACGACTGTTGCCCAGAGCACTGACTTAGCGTCGGAGGGTTCCCGCCGGAATCTTTGGCCCCGGGACTTTTTGTAGGCTCCCAGACGCGAGAAGCTTGCCGAAAGATTCTGGGCTCGTTGAAGAAGGCGACCGGATGCTCGTGGACGTTCGAGGGGGGGGTGATCTGGTAGCATCAGATTGGCACACCAGGTAGGGGGAGAAAGCAGAGTTCTGCACCACTAAGCTGCAAGCTCTCACTCCCTCTACGATAACAATGTAAGCTTCTGCCAGTTATGCTGGAGGGGCACCCTCAACGGGTTGCGCAGCAGAAGGCCATCTCTCTGTTTCACCATTACCACCAGTTCAGGGCATTCGAGCAAAACATCGTGCCACCCTCACTCTCAAGAGCAGGCACAAGCTATCAGTAAAGAACCCCTCCAAGCTCACCAATGAACGCCACAACGTGAAGTCCCCCAAATGAAGCAGAAGGAGATAAATTTCTTCAACAAAAAAGCTAAGTACACTACACTTTGAGAAAAAGTTTCTTTTCATTAGTGTTTGAATGCATTACAGGAAAACCAACAAAACAAACCATTCAAAAGGCTCTCGTCGGCTCTGCGATCAGAAGGTCACCCTCGGGTCGGCCACGAAACCCCACGGCGGTTCAAGACCTATGGCTCCAGCGACCTCGAGTCACCCCTTGGGCCGGCCACGAAACCCTCGAGGCGGTTCCGGAGGAGCTTGGCGGCATCGCGGCTAATGGGACACCACTCGATCTGGCTAGCATACGCCTCCGAGTCGGTTTAAGTCCCTAACAGCCCGTACCTGCTCAAGTTGCCTCCCGAACCAGCACACAAACACCCAAGATGGTTTCGGAGGAGCTCGATGGCATCGCGGCTAACAGAACACCACTCGGTCTGGCTAGCATACGCCTTCGAGTCGGTTCAAGTCCCTAATAGCCCGTACCCGCTCGAGTCACCTCCCGAACCAGCACACAAACACTCGAGGCAATTTTATTTTAGCCCTCGTGGCTCTATCTCTGCTTTGAAAATTTTATCTCTGCCTCAACGGCATCATTGCAGCCTCAGCGGCATTATTTCAGCCTCAATGGTTTTATCTCTGCCTCAGCGGCACTGTTGCAGCCTCAACGGCTTTCTCTCTGCCTCAGCGGCATTATTGCAGCCTCAATGGCTTTCTCTCTGCCTCAGCGGCATTATTTCAGCCTCACGGCTTTATCTCTGCCTCAGCGGCACTATTGCAGCCTCAACGGTTTTCTCTCTGCCTCAGCGGTATTATTGCAGCCTCAACGGCTTTCTCTCTGCCTCAGCGGCATTATTTCAGCCTCACGGCTTTATCTCTGCCTCAGCGGCACTATTGCAGCCTCAACAGTTTTCTCTCTGCCTCAGCAGTATTATTTCAGCCTTACGGCTTTATCTCTGCCTCAGCGGCACTATTGCAGCCTCAACGGCTTTCTCTCTGCCTTAGCGGCATTATTATAGCCTCAACGGCTTTCTCTCTGCCTTAGCGGCATTATTTCAGCCTCAACGGCTTTCTCTCTGCCTCAGCGGCACTATTGCAGCCTCGATGGCTTTATCTCTGCCTCAACAACGTCATCTCTGCCTCAGCGGCATTATTGCAGCTCATCGGCAATTTTATCTTAGCCTCAACGGCTTTATCTAGCTTCAGCGGCATTATTGCAGCCTCAACGACTTTATCTCAACCTCAGCGGCATTATTGCAGCCTCAATGGCTTTATCTCAGCCTTAGCGGCATCATTGCAGCCTCCACGGCTCTATTTATGCGTCGGCAATTTTATCTCAGTCTCAGCGGCATCATTGCAGCCTCCATGGCTCTATTTCTACTTCGATAATTTTATCTCAGCCTCAGCGGCATTATTGCAGCCTCAACGGCTTTATCTCAGCCTTAGCGGCATCATTGCAGCTCCATGGCTCTATTTTTGCTTCGACAATTTTATCTCAGCCTCAGCGGCATCATTGTAGCTTCTATGACTCTATTTCTGCTTTGGCAATTTTATCTCTGCCTTAGCCGTATTATTGCGGCCTCAATGGCTTTATCTTTGCCTTAGTGACTGATTGACGAGCATACCCCCAGAAATTGGCGTATGCTGCTTTAAGTGGCGGGCATAAGGTAATTAATTTACCTCCAAAATTTCTTAAAGTTCTACACTCCTTTCGCTTAGCTGATGCGGGGCACACAAGCTCAAGGAGTGTGGGGGGCATTTGATGGGGCCAGTTGACCCAATGGGCAATAAAGACAACAATTTTCCTAGACGGCCGTGGCGGCCTTCTTCGACGGCTTAATTCGTAGGCGGCCTTGCTGTTCTATTCAGTTTTCTTTGCAAAGGGCACGATGAGCATTAAACATTTCCTCGACGGCATTGCTCCATCATGATGAAGAAAGAGAACAAAAAGGAAAAAGGGGCCATGTGGGCCCACCTTCTGTCATTAATGGTTGGTAGTCAAGTCAAAGGGCTGGTGCATTTAATGGTGTTGGCCAGATGCTGTTGGCCCGTATTTAATGGAATGGACGCGTAATGAGAAGAGAGGAGAAAGTCCAAGTCAGCCTCCTCCCGCTCTCTTCAAGGTCGGCCCCGCCTCGGCATCGTCTCGGCCTCATTCAAGTCGGCCCGACATCGTCATCGTCCCATCCTGGCCTCCTCCAAGTCGGCCCCGCCTCATTCAAGTCGGCCCTCTCATTCAAGTTAGCCCGGCCTCGGTATTGTTCCGTCCCGGCCTCCTCCAAATCGGCCCCGCCTCATTTAAGTCGGCCCATCCTTGGCATCGTCCCGTCCCGGCCTCCTCCAAATCGGCCCCGCCTCATTTAAGTTGGCCCTCTCATTCAAGTCGGCCCTCTCATTCAAGTTGACCCGGCCTCGGCATCGTCCGTCCCGGCCTTCTCCAAATCGGCCCCGCCTTATTTAAGTTGGCCCTCTCATTCAAGTCGGCCCTCTCATTCAAGTCGGCCCTGACTCGGCATCGTCCAGTCCCGGCCTCCTCCAAATCGGCCCCGCCTCATTTAAGTCGGCCCTCTCATTCAAGTCGGCCCTGCCTCATTTAAGTTGGCCCCGCCTCATTTAAGTCGGCCCCGCCTCATTCAAGTCGGCCCTCTCATTTAAGTTGGCTCGGCCTTGGAATCGTTTCGTCCCGACCTCCTCCAAATCAGCCCCTCATTTAAGTCGGCCCTCTCATTCAAGTCGGCCCCGCCTCTCGCCTCCTCTTTCAAGTCGGCCCGCCTAATTTAAGTCGGCCCTCTCATTCAAGTCAGCCCCGCCTCATTTAAGTCGGCCCTGCCTCATTCAAGTCGGCCCCGCCTCATTCAAGTCGGCCTGGCCTCGGCATCGTCCCGTCCCAGCCTCCTCCAAATTGGCCCCGCCTCATTTAAGTCAGCCCTCTTATTCAAGTCGGCCCCGCCTCGGCATCGTCCCGTCCCAGCCTCCTCCAAATTGGCCCCGCCTCATTTAAGTCTCCCTCTCATTCAAGTAGGCCCCGCCTCATTTAAGTCGGCCCTCTCATTCAACCCTATCTCATTCAAGTCGGCCCCGTCTCATTCATGTCGACCCTCTCATTCAAGTCGGTCGGCCCTCTCATTCAAGTCGACCCCACCTCATTCATGTCGGCCCTGCCTCGGCATTGTCCCATCCCGGCCTCTTCCAAGTCGGTCCCGAATCATTTAAGTCGGCCCTCTCATTCAAGTCGGCCCCGCCTCATTTAAGTCGGCCCTCTCATTCAAGTCGGCCCCCTCATTTAAGTCGGCCCTCTCATTCAAGTTGGCCCGCCTTGGCATCGTCCCGCCTCTTCCAAGTCGGTCCCGCCTCATTTAAGTCGGCCCCGCCTCATTCAAGTCGGCCCTTTCATTCAAGTCGGCCCCGCCTCATTCAAGTCCCCTCTCATTCAAGTCGGCCCCGCCTCGACACCCGTCCCGTCCCGGCCTTTTCCAGGTCGCCCCGCCTCATTTAAGTCGGCCCTCTCACCTCGGCATCGTCCCATCCCGGCCTCTTCCAAGTCGGCCCCGCCTCATTCATTCAAGTCGGCCCTCTCATTCAAGTCGGCCCTGCCTCATTCAAGTCGGCCCCGCCTCATTTAAGTCGGCCCTGCCTCGGCATCGTCCCGTCCCGGCCTCCTCCAAATCGGCCCCACCTCATTCAAGTCGGCCCTCTCATTCAAGTCGGCCCTCTCATTCAAGTCGGCCTTGCCTCATTCAAGTCGGCCCCGCCTCATTCAAGTCGGCCCGCCTCAGCACTATCTTTCGCATTTATGGCCTCATAAAGGCCACGTGCTCCTACCTTCTCTAAGGTATTTATGACTGCTACGTTGGCCCCTTTGGCACCCTTACATGAGAAAGGATGGCTTAATAAAACCAAGACGAGAAGTTCTCGACTCTACGTCTCACAGAAGTCCTCGACTCTACGTCTCACAGAAGTCCTCGACGGCCTCTAGCCTGGCCCCGGCGCCCTAGCTTGGCCACGGACATCTCACCTCGGCCATGGACAGTGCTCGGCCTTGTTATGAACAGTGCCATGCAAGCACTCTATAATCAACACTTTACAAGGGACAGCTAGCTTCAACTCCTAACTCTTCTATCCTAGACATGTATGGCTCGTGATAGTGACAAGACTTCACCACCTTTTATCTCTCTTCCCTGCAGCGGTCAAATCAAGTGGCCACCCATTCTGACGGTACTTGACCCACCAACCAGCTGTAGCCACCCACTTTGATGGGATTTGACCTGCAGTCCTGACATATCAAAGAAGGAAGCAAGCTCTGCCATTACTGCCATCACCTTAAATGCTCTTACAAGTGGCGGCACCCCAAGCCTTACAGACGACATCAACTCTGATACTTCACCCACCAAAGTCATCATTATGAGGCCTCAACCACTCAAATCAGATAGACTTCAAGCATCTATAAAATGGGTAAGAGGGACCCCCGACCAGATAACTGAACACAACTCAAAAAACTGATAACTCCAAGAATGAACTCATTACACTCCAACATGCTCATTCTTGCTCACAGAGAGCTCTCCTCTGAGCCTCTCTCTCTTTTCCTTTCGAGCTTCCTCAAGCTCACGGCTGTTGCCTAGAGCACTGACTTGAGTGTCAAAGGGTCCTCACCGGAATCTTCAGCCCCCGGAACTTTTTGCAGGCTCCCAGACGCGAGAAGCTCACCGAAAGATCTCGGGCTCGCTGGAAAAGGCGATCGGATGCTCACGGACGTTCGAGGGAGGGTAATCTAGTAGCATCAGAACTATTACACATTCAATTTGTCTTACATAACTGCACCCCAAGGTGAGGTTAAGTCTTAAAGCAATTAGCGGCATCTTGTAGATTGCTTCTGTATGGAAAATGCTTTGAAGCAATGGCAAAGTAGCGCAGCGCATGGCTTAGCACAGATAATCTGTAATCGCTTCAGCACCATTACCTTTGGTGAGCTTCAAAAAAATATATTTAGTCAGCATAATCTGAAGCTTAATTTGGCATGAGATTAATTTTAAAAGCTATTTATATAGTTTTAAAAGGATATTTAGTATGACATTAATTTTTTTTCAAAAGAATAAATTTTCTTCACTTTTACCTTCCAAATTGTTAAAGACAAAAATTATTCAAGAATAAAAAAAAGTTCAAAACATTAGGATTAACAATATTAAATAATCTTACCCATCTCTCTCTCATATTATCTCTTTTATATTAGTGATATTAATAAAGTATTAATAACATTTAAACCTTTTTTACATCTATCTTGTTCCAAATACAGTTAATAGGCATACATATATATCTCATGCTCTATTTGTCGACAATCAAATACAGTTATCAGAAAAATTCTTATACCTTTAAAATTTACACCAAAAATATTGTACTTCAATAACTTTTCATTCTTATTTTTTTTAACCCCATATCAAACATACCCTAAATTTTATGATGACACGCTAACAAATGGCTATTAGCATCCAACATGCTAGGTAGGGAAGACTTGAGCAAAAATGCTATGATATTAAGTGGAGTATGGTTTATAGTTATCATAGCTTGATAATAATTGATGACATACATTCATTTTCTTAGCGACAACAGTTGCAATACTGCATAATAATAACGATAACAATCAAACCTTAATTTTAAACTAGGACTGGCTCCATAAATCCTTTTTCATCATCTTAACTTATGAGTCATGTTTTTTTTTTTTTTTTTTTTTTTTTTTTTTTTTTTTTGTGCAAGATGCACAACAGCCACAATCTACAACTCAACTCAACTCAACTCAACTCATCTAAGCCTTTTCCCAAGCACAACAGCCACAATGCTGTTTCTAAAAAACATTTGAGGAAGCTGAACCTTATCAAGAAATTAGTGTTGAAACTCCTCCAACACAAAATTTGCTAGTCAACCTCAGGAGATGCCGAGTCTCTTCATCCATCTGAACATTATCCTTCCTCATACGCTCAGCAACTATCAGAGGCATCTTACCGGCTTTTGCATAAGTCTGAAGCAATGAGTGATACATTTCAGTTGTCACATATCCTACATCTCGAAGCATAATCAAGAACTGCTCTGCCCCCTCAACATCACCCATCTTCTCAAGCTTGCTAAACACTGCTCTTACAATTCCAACATTAGGCTCCCATTTCTCCAAGCTTGAGAAGGCTTTCTTCAGACAATCTAAAACCATGTCTATTCTCTCCTTACTCAAATAACCCAAAGCAAGTAGTTCCCATGTAGTGTAGCTAGGCTTGACTCCTATTTGTACTGTATGCTCATGAAAATGCTCAGCTTTGTCCATCATATCATGTTTGACGTAATATCCAAGGAGAATGTTTGGAACCCTCGAATCTCGTGTGCCCGACAATAACTCCCATTCATTATAGATGCTCTCCACTTCTTCAATGTCACCCAACTTTGTAAGAGATGAAAGCATGCACTTGTATTCAACATCACTCATTTTCCTGAACATTGATTTCATTTTATTCCATATTCTGTGTACATTTTCTTTATCTGATAGACTAGCATGCAGGCTAATAAGGGAAAAATATGCAGCTCGTTCTTTTCTGGAAGCCCTTTTCTCCATCTCCACCAATGCCTCCTTAGCTTTCTCATTACAGGCAGCTTTGATGTAGATGTTGGCTAACGTGCTATATGTAACCCAATCAGCAGTTATCTTCTCATTTTTCATCTCATGGAGGATCTTTTCTGCACCCATCACATCATCTTTCTTGGCACAAGCACTTAGCCATAGATTGTAGGTGACCACATTTGGTTCCGTGTTTCTTTTCAATTCCTTAATCAATTTTGGTACCTTATCCAGCTCACCCTTTGATAGGTAGAGAGTCAACATATGGTTATACGGAAGAGGACACCTAATGAGACCATTAGTTGACATTTCTTCCATTAGAGACTCTGCCTTGTTAGCCAACTCATTCTGCACATAAGTGTGGAGAAGAGCTGTGAGGGTAGATTGCCCCTTCATCCTTTCAGGAAGATCTTCAAAGAACTTCTCTGCACTGGCCAAGCCACGAACCTTTGCAATTAAGTCCAAATGAACAGCATAGTCTCCCGGCAGCAGTTTGATGTCTGGTTGAGTTGTCATCCATTCACATATCTGCATTAATCAATAGCTATTTTGAAAAACCCAGTGCACAAGGCAATAGTCTAACCAAGATTTATAACTAAACAGTTGCTCCATGAATAATGCATCCACGGTATGAAAAGAAGATATTTGTAAGCACACTATTTGCATCATATATGCAATAAGTTCAAATTTTATGTTGATACATGAATATTTGCTATCACCAAGATATTTGATTTTTGTAACTCATCAGTCTGTAAATGATAATCATACCACTGGTTGAAAATCAAAACCCACAGTAATGAGTTCCATCTGGCCAATTTATTCTCATCAGAAACAACATTCTCACTTAGGCTTGACATGAAAGATAAACAGATATCTTACACATGCAGAAATAGAAATATGGTAACAGGCTACAGATCTTATTTTCCAACATTTGAGATTTGCAAGTAGCAAGTCAATACAGTTAAAATTTCATCTTGGCAGCCCAAAACCTGGGTGGGTAAATAAGAAATTGCTGGCCTAGTGCTTGGATCTAGACAGTCTGGCTTGATCAAGCAGCCTGGGCATGGCTGGCATAAAGCAAGTTCGGACAGAATCAGGTCTAGTGCCAAAACAAGTGAAAGCAGATGAATCTAGAGTGAAACTTTTCAGTCATGCCCTAAAAGACAGAGACAAGGAAAGGAGGAGATGAATAAGAAGGATGAAGGAGTTGGTAGCGGCGGAAGCATTTTGTTGACCATTCATAGTAGCCATTGAATTTTTTTACAAAAAGAGAAAGAAAAAAAAACCGTGTACAAGTTTTTCCATCTCGGTATTAGATCCTATACTAGTACCGCACTAGTATAATGTCGATACACCTGGTACGCAAATTGGTTCACTTTCCTTTTCTTTTCCATGAAGCCCTTTACATAATGCCTAGTTAACCTAGTTTTCATAAAACAAACTCGCTATTAAATTCTTTAGTTGAGTTTCCTTTCTTCTGTTGTTTTGTTCCTGGTGCAACAAGAAACCCAACATGGGATGCCATCTATTTTCCCTTTCTCCTTGTCTTTTCTCACAGATATCTAAAATTCCTATCTTACAGTACATATCAACCATTGGAAGATCTCTCTCATTCTTTACCTTTATTAACAAATTTCATTTCTCTCATTATTCTGTTGATATTCTCAATCTGGAATCAAGATATCCCACCATAAAACCCACTCAATTCCCTAGCCAACTTTAAATCTGCATTCTGTTGGTTAAACCCAACAATGATTAATTTATCCTCGAAGACTTGAACCCTCATGATTCAATTTAGATTGAACTAGCACCCTAGCAGTGTATTTTAGCAAAACCAAATGCCTTAAAATCACATCATTCTAACTATCCTGATTCCATGCTTTTTTAATAGCAATTTGGGTGGAAGACTTTTTCCCCTTTTATCATCCTATATCAGTAGTATCCAGGTGTAGTTCACTATCATATACCATAACAGTGGCCAATTCACTGCACGACATTTCTCAGTACTCAAGGGAAGAGTTAACATGGAATTGCATACCATTAGCAATGAACTTCAGGGATGCATGATTGACAATCTTTTGCAAATTGGACCACCACATTTAAGTATTTTCAGGGGACGGGTACAGCATGTCTAGTGTGAGACAAGTGCCTCAAAGGGCATTACCTTATAAAAGATCCAATGCTCTGCTACTCCTTGCAGGAATATTGAGAAAACAGAGGCATAAGACATGATCTTAGTGTACTATTTATCAAAGGCTTCAGACTAATATTTGTCAGGTTGCTCCTGATGAACCTTATTTCCTTCTAAATAAAGAAAAAGATCAGTCTGTGTGTAAATAGATTAAATTTCAATAATTCAATCTTATTGTAGGCACCTGTTAACAAAGGATATCCGTTATCCTCATTAGATAGCATATCACAAGGATGTAATTTTATTTTACAAAGTGGAAGATAGACAATATCTTAGACGTATTGTTCTTCCAGAATTTAGAAGATGCTCAATTGCTAGAACATCAAGCAAATTTCAGTAAAAAGAATTGAGACCTCATCCACCAATATCACCCCACAAAATATCAAGCTCAAACCATCAAACAGATCAAGGGCATGGTTTAAGCCCGAGTAGCAATTAATATTAGAACTTCAAGATGAATGTAATCACCAATCAAGTCATGATTGATATCATTTCCATGTTTGCTTCGTTGAATTTCTTACAAGTTGCCTAATTTTAAGATCAAATGTTGATACGAGGCTACTCACAGTATCTTATTCTCTCCAAAAACTAAATTTGAAGCCATGGGAAGCAGGAAATGGGAGCGAGAGGGGAAGAAATACGCACTTCGAGGGCGTGCTTGAAGCGATCGTACTTGCGGAGCTCGCGGACGACGCGTGCGAGCTGGTACTTTGGGACGCTTTTCCCTTCCTCCGCCCACTTCCGCAGCACCACAACTGCGCTCCGCTTCGGGTATATCAAGCTCAGCAACCTCCGACCCAGCGTATCCCTCCCTGCTCCGCCACGGGCCCCCGTCGGCTTAGTTGCCGGGGGGGAGAGGAGGAGGTCGTCGGCCGGCGACGACGAGGCCGCTCCGGTCGCCGAGAAGGTGCGCGCGGACGCGGCGACCGGAGACGCGACCGACGAGCCAGCAACATGTCTAAGATTTAGCAGATCGTGATCCCGAAACGGGTCGGTGGGTTCGAACATGGCCGGCCGACCCAGGCCGTTGGCGCGGTGGAGAGTAGAAGCACTCAAACCGGGCTCTCCGGCGACGAAGGCTACGGGTCCAACCACGCAGGGTTGGAGCTCTGAACCGTCTCGAGGGCTGAAGGCGAAGATGGATCCGAGCCCGTACTTGGAGCGGATTGCTGAGGCTCGCCGTAAGAGGTAGGCCTTCGCTAGGGCTGGGAGCGGTCGGAGAGAGCCCAGAATCGAAGGAAAGTTCGGGTTTAGGAAATAGAAAAGACTTTGTACACCGTCCGATGCAGCAAGGCCTACATGGGATACACTGCCTTTTTTGATTAGTCCATATGGCTCCTACATGGATGACCTGCAGACGGTATGGCTCTGCTTTGATGTTACGTTCTGAACGTGACGGCCATTTAAAGCAGTTCGCTTTTTTTTAAAATTAGCGTGCGGACGAAAATGCCCTTTCCCTCCATCCTAGCGCCATTTTACGTTGAATTTCATCTGTGCAAGAAGAACTCTCTTTCTTCCCCGGTCGAAAAAAAATATTTCAGCTTCGAGGCTGAAAAACCTGGCTACTGGAGTCTTTGTACAAAAACTTCTGGAGGAAATGTCATCCACAGCACAAAGTAAAAAGTCTTTCTTCCCACTTCTTTCTAAAGCTCCTTTATTACACCAACAGTTTTTTCTGGTTAGAGTTAGTTAATGCGTGACCAAACCGTTTAATGCGCGGGTAACTTCCTTAGAACAAAATAGTTATGACATTCTGGGAGTCATAACTGTTTAGAGTTTACTGTTTTGTAAGCACGAATGTCATACTCTTTTAACTAGGATGTTATACCTCATGAACTGGGTGTCGTCAGAGTGGTTCGGCCTATATTCCCCGTTATTTCTTGTCCATATAGCTCTAGTGTCGTCGTAAAAGCTACGACACCCCTGATATACTGTTAAGACACCGTAGTTACAAGCCTAGGACACCCGTGCTCCAAACGAATGCTGGAGAAAAGCCTCGCGACACCGTAGTTACAATGCTACGACACCCATGCTTATAACCTTCGCGATCTTCGTATGTTGCTTTCAGGGTGTCGTAGCTTGTTCTATGGGGTGTCTTTAAATGCTATAAAGGGTGTGTCGTGCTTATAACGACGCTGGAGAGCAAGCCCGCGACACCCCGTATGGAGAACAATCCCCGCGACACCCCGCTTTAACAGTCACGTCATCGGTGTCGTCGCCTTAAAGCTAGGGTGTCGTCAGATGAGAACTGGGGTGTCGTTAACAGCCTGAGTCGGTGCTGTCGTCGTTCGCGACACCCCAGTTGAAACTTCACGACACCCTAGCTCCATCTGACGACACCCGTGCTTATAACTGACCACGGCGATAAGGCCCGTGACACCCAAGTTACTAAAATTTATTTTTATTCACCACAAAAAAGAGAAGATGAAAGAAAAGAAAAAAGTACATGAGCCCTCACGGGGCTTGTCATCTGCTTCGGTCGCTGTCGAGCTCCCCCCATGTGGGGCTAACTCGGCGATCTGGCGCTGGAGGGACTCTACTTGCGACTCCAGCCGGCTGTTGGCCCGAAGCAGGACCTCGATCTGTCTCATTGAAACGCCATGTATTGCTCGGCCGCCCTGTTGAGTCGCTCGCTGATTGCGAGCGACGACGTAAAGACCTCCGCATCGACGGTTACCGTTGTGCGGCGGCTCCCATGGGTGCCAGTAGATCGCCCCTCGCCTCTAGAAGCCATCTCAGTATCAAAAAAGTTTGGAAGATTAGCTGAAAAGGTGATTAACGATGGCATTCCCCCATCCATATTTAAGGTACTCCTGGCGGGTGTTTCGATTGCCATGCGCCACCATCTCAGTGGGCGGTTCACAGGAATCGAATCGGTGCGCCCCCCTCGTGAGTTTCGAGGGATGGGGAATAGAAGAGAGTTTCGGGAAGCCAAATACCCGGTTACCGTAGTAAGTTTTACGTCGTCCCAAGAGGAAACCTCACGACACCCAAGGATGATTTGATTTCGGCCGAAACTCCTTTGCGACACCCCACTTGAAACCTCACGACACCCTAGCATCAATGCTACGACACCCGTGCTTAGAACTGACCACGGAGAGAATCCCCGCGACACCCCAGGGGAATTGGATTTCGACCGAAACTCCTTCGAGACACCCATGTTGAAAGCTCACGACACCCTAGCTTTAAGGCGACGACACCCGTGCTTAGAACTGACCGCGCGGAGAATCCCTGCGACACCCAGGGAGAATTGGATTTCGGCCGAAACTCCTTCGAGACACCCCTGTTGAAAGCTCACGACACCCTAGCTTTAAGGCGATGACACCCGTGCTTAGAACTGATCACGGAGAGAACCCCCGCGACACCCCTTGTCGAATTCGGCCGAAACTCCTTCATGACACCCCAGTTGAAATCTCATGACACCCCAGCACCAATGCTACGACACCCGTGCTTAGAACTGACCGCGCGGAGAATCCCCGTGACACCCCAGGGAGAATTGGATTTCGGCCGAAACTCCTTCGAGACACCCCTGTTGAAAGCTCACGACACCCTAGCTTTAAGGCGACACACCCGTGCTTAGAACTGATCACGGAAAGAATACCCGCGATACCCCTTATCGAATTCGGCCGAAACTCCTTCGCGACACCCCAGTTGAAATCTCATGACACCCTAGCACCAATGCGACACCCGTGCTTAGAACTGACCGCGGAGAATCCCGCGACACCCCAGGAGAATTGGATTTCGGCCGAAACTCCTTCGAGACACCCCTGTTGAAAGCTCACGACACCCTAGCTTTAAGGCGACGATACCCGTGCTTAGAACTGATCACGGAGAGAACCCCCGACACCCCTTGTCGAATTCGGCGAAACCCTTCGTGACACCCCAGTTGAAATCTCATGACACCCCAGCCCAATGCTACGACACCCGTGCTTAGAACTGACCATGCGAGAATCCCGCGACACCCTAGGAGAATTGGATTTCGGCCGAAACTCCTTCGAGACACCCCTGTTGAAAGCTCACGACACCCTAGCTTTAAGGCGACGACACCCGTGCATTAACAGTGAACCCACGGGTGTCGTCGCCTTAAAGCTAGGGTGTCGTCAGATGATAACTGGGGTGTCGTATTGTTTTAACCTTCGTGTCCTAAATCCTAATCCTTTGTCAGCATATATTGACAACTAAATCTATGGATATCATTGTTCATGACTGCGTGCCTATATTTTCACAGTTGATGCTGAAATTGTAGATCGGAAAGAAATCGATAACACTCCCGGCCGTGCACCTTCACCCGTCGCTCCAAATGCAGTGGATGATATTGTAGTTCCTCAAACTGGAATGGAATTCAATTCAGCAGATGATGTATATACGTTCTACAATGGATACGCGAAACGAGTTGGTTTTGGAATCACAACAGTGTGTAGCAGGGCCAACAACAAAAAACAACTTTGCTTCAAGCACCTGGCGTGTTGGAGGCAAGGAAAATCTAGAAAATCAGAGAAGAGTATGAATCATAGGGATACTGGGAAAGTTGATTGTATGGCATCCATAAAAGCAAGACTGAATGCTACAAGTGGTAAGTGGATATTGGATGAGGTTTCTCTAGAACATAACCATGGGATGTCCATAACATCAACTGGTTATCTACGGTCGCATAGGAGGATCAGCACACCAGAGAAGGCAGAGATCAGCAATTTACATGCCGTGAATGTTCCGACGACTCAGATATACTCTGCCATAGCAAGGAGAAAAGGGGGCAGAAGACAATTGGATTTCACCGAGAAGGATGCTCGTAACTTCATTTGTCGCGAACGTCAGTCTAAGCTGAAAGAAGGAGATGCTCAGTCGATGGTAATTCATTTCGCCGAAATGCAACTCAGAAATCCCAATTTCTTCTATACCTTAGACCTCAATGATAATGGTCATCTGAGGTCTGTCTTCTGGATTCATCCAAGGTCAAGATTGGCATGCACATACTTCGGTGATGTTCTAAGCTTTGACTCAACGTACTTGACAAACAGATATCAAATGCCTTTTTGTCCATTCGTTGGGGTCAACCATCATGGACAGTCCACCTTGCTTGGATGCGCATTGTTGTCTGATGAGAGTACTGAGACATATAAATGGGTTTTTCAGACATGGCTGGATGCAAATGGTGGTCAAGCACCTATTGCCATAATAACTGACCAAGATAAGGCAATCGAGGCTGCTGTCAAAGAAGTTTTTCCTAACACACGACATCGATTTTGTCTTTGGCATATATTGAAGAAGATACCTGAAAAGATTGGCCACATTTGCACGGCAAATCCCAAGTTTATGGTTGATTTCGATGAGGCGATATATGATTCATTGACCATACAGTCATTCGAGGAAAGGTGGGCACATGTTATGGAGAAATATAAAGAATGCAAGTCTATAGATTGGTTCAATGTCCTTTACGAATGTCGGGATAAATGGGTCCCAGTTTACCTAAAGGATACATTCTTCGCAGGTTTGTATGTCATTGTCTTTGGTTCATGTTCGCGTTAAACGCTTTTTTTTTGTTGACAAAATTTTGAACAGGGATGTCATCTTCACAAAGGAGCGAGGGCATTAATCACTTCTTCGATGGGTTTATAAATTCGAAGACAACACTAACGGAGTTCATAAGTAAGTACGAAGATGCCTTGGAAAAAAGATACGAGGCCGAAAATGAGGAAGATAATAGGACGTTGCAAACGATTGCTTTCCTAAAGACATCATCACCTTTTGAGAGACAAGCTGCAGGAAGGTATACAAGGCGCATTTTCAAAAAATTTCAGAATGAGATCCTTGAAATGGCTGCATCAAATACAAAATTGATCAAGGAAGCTGGCAACAGTTGTGTATATTCCGTAAAGTCGTATGAAAGGATTGAAGTCGATGGAATCGGCAAGGAGATGATCAAAGATTATATCGTGTCATACGATAGAAATATTGAGGATGTCCAATGCCAGTGCCGATCCTTTCAGTTCAAGGGGTACCTGTGTAGGCATGCCTGTTGGTTCTTCATCAAAGTGACGTATTTCGTTTACCAGATAAATACTTCTTGAAGAGATGGTGCAAGGACATGAAATACCAATTCGACGAATTCGACTGCAATACTGAGGTTATGATAAAAGCACACGAAAATCACGGTACGCAGTGACAATTTTTTAATTGAAATGTCTTAATATTTGTTATCGTTAATATTATGTTAATGATTGTAGATATAGTTTGCTGAGTCATCGGATGATGAAGCTCGCAGAGATAGCCTCCATGTCTGAAGATGCATTTAATGTAGTGATGGATGGTCTAACACCTATATTCAAAATTGCCGTGGATGCCAACT
>UESW01004530.1:475093-605006 GCA_900491605.1 Calamus simplicifolius
CCAAACCGTCTGAACAACCTTCCGTTGAACATTTGGCTGGACGTGTCGATCTTCTTCCCATGAGCTGGAAGTCCCAGAATGAGTGCGACTTCGTCGGCACTGAATAGAACTGGCTTTCCGCAGAAAATGAACTCGTCGCCTCCATTGTGACATCTTATGATGTCTGCTAGCAGTCGCCCGTCGACTGTGAACGTCTGCATGTCGACGAAGGCACCAAATGGGGTCCTTCGAATAAGTTTTGTATGCCGTCTAGAGAACCCCATCCTCCAAACCTTCTGAACGTATACGGCCGGCCTGCAGCTATTCTTAAACAGCTGGGAAGCCTTCACTGGGGGGACTGGAACAATTTTATTGTCAACTGAAACAGGGGGTAAGACAGAAGACATACTTGTCATGAAATTTTAAGAGAGGATGTCATAATATTTTAACATAGTGATAAACATACCTGAAGGAGCCGCATCCTCATTCGAACGAAGAACCATGTCCTTGCATTGTTCCGCCATTTTCTCCGTCTGCTTCTTCTTTGTTCGCGGTCTTCGTCCACAAACGAAAGCACTCATCTCCATGAATGAAGTATACGGAAGAATGAACTATGGAAAATTTAGGAGGGAAAAGGAGACCAGTGGCTTCTCGAGCAAGAGACGAAGGATGGCTTCTTGAGCAAAAGGATGGCTTCTCGAGCAACAGACGAATGAGTGCTTTTTCTAGGGTTTATGCCGACCTCAGAGAAATACGAAAGGACACCCGGATCGCCACGATCACATCACACTGACCCGCAAACCCATAGGAACTGCCCACGTTTTGCAACTTTTCTCGGAAAGATGGCATGGCTGAGTTACTAGGGTGTCGTCGAATTAGTACTAGGGTGACGTCAAATTCCCGCCTTGTTCAAGCATGGGTGTCGTCGCCTTAAAGCTAGGGTGTCGTGAGATTTCAACTGGGGTGTCGCGAAGGATTTACGGCCGATTGAACTAGGGTGTCGCGGGGATTCTCTATGTGGTCAGTTTTAAGTAAGGGTGTCGTTTCCTTAAAGCTAGGGTGTCGTGAGATTTCAACTGGGGTGTCGCGAAGGATTTACGGCCGAATTCGAACTAGGGTGTCGCCGGGGACTCTCTATGTGGTCATTTTAAGCACGGGTGTCGCCCTAAAGCTAGGGTGTCGTGGGATTTCAACTGGGGTGTCGCGAAGGATTTACGGCCGAATTCGAACTAGGGTGTCGCTGGGATTCTCCGTGGTCAGTTTTAAGCACGGGTGTCGTCTCCTTAGAGCTAGGGTGTCGTGAGATTTCAACTGGGGTGTCGCGAATTTTTTCGGCCGAATTGGGGTGTCGCGGGGATTCTCTCCGTGGTCAGTTTTAAGCACGGGTGTCATCGCCTTAAAGCTAGGGTGTCGTGATATTTCGACTGGGGTGTCGCGAAGGATTTACGGCCGAATTCGACTAGGGTGTCGCCGGGGACTCTCTATGTGGTCATTTGTAAGCACGGGTGTCGTCGCCCTAAAGCTAGGGTGTCGTGGGATTTCAACTGGGGTGTCGCGAAGGATTTACGGCCGAATTCGAACTAGGGTGTCGCTGGGATTCTCTCCGTGGTCAGTTTTAAGCACGGGTGTCGTCTCCTTAGAGCTAGGGTGTCGTGAGATTTCAACTGGGGTGTCGCGAATGATTTTCGGCCGAATTCCACTAGGGGTGTCGCGGGGATTCTCTCCGTGGTCAGTTTTAAGACGGGTGTCGTGCCCTAAAGCTAGGGTGTCGTGATATTTCGACTGGGGTGTCGCGAAGGATTTACGGCCGAATTCGACTAGGGTGTCGCGGGGACTCTCTATGTGGTCATTTGTAAGCACGTCGCCCTAAAGCTAGGGTGTCGTGGGATTTCAACTGGGGTGTCGCGAAGGATTTACGGCCGAATTCGAACTAGGGTGTCGCTGGGATCTCTCCGTGGTCAGTTAAGCACGGGTGTCGTCTCCTTAGAGCTAGGGTGTCGTGAGATTTCAACTGGGGTGTCGCGAATGATTTTCGGCCGAATTAGAACTAGGGTGTCGCGGGGATTCTCTCTGTGGTCAGTTCTAACGACGGGTGTCGTTGCCTTAAAGCTAGGGTGTCGTGAACTTTCCACTGGGGTGTCGCGAAGGATTTTCGGCCGAATTTGAAGTAGGGTGTTGCGGGGATTCTCTCTGTTTTCCTATCATTACTTTCTCGGGAGTCTCGAGGAGAGCGGAGCCTTTTCAATTGACAGAGATTCTCTGGCCGAATTACATCTACGTGAGGTTTTTCAACGACTCCAGGTAGCCAGGGCCTCGAAGCTGGACCGGACTCTCAGAGCGAGGGCGTAGGAAGGATTTTTGGCCGAAATCCAATCCTCTTGGGGTGTCGCGGGGATTCTCTCCGTGGTCAGTTTAAAGGATGGGTGTCGTTGCCTTAAGCTAGGGTGTCGTGGTTTCCACTGGGGTGTCGCGAATTTTCGGTCGAAATCCAATCCTCCTGGGTGTTGCGGGGATTCTCTCGTGGTCAGTTCTAACGATGGGTGTCGTCGCCTTAAAGCTAGGGTGTCGTGAACTTTTCACTGGGGTGTCGCGAAGGATTTTTGGCCGAATTTAAAGTAGGATGTCGCGGGGATTCTCTCTGTTTTCCTGTCATTACTTTCGAAGATCAAATGGGAGTCTCGAGAAACATGACTAGCATTCCCAAGCAGATGGAGGAAAAAAGGAGCCTTTTAAAAGAAATGACAAAGAGATAACGAAGGCAGCTGAGGCCCATCTTACAGACCTGGCCGAATTCAGAGAGAGAAGCGAACGTCTACGTGAGGTTTTGGCAAGGAAAAACTCATTGGATAAACTTTTATATTTGAAGACTCCAGTAGACTCCAGTAGCCAGGTTTTTCAGCCTCGAAGCTGAAATATTTCCTGTCGACCGGACTTTCAAGCGAGGGCGTAGGTTCGTGCTCAACTGATTCCTTAGCATCCGGACTCTCAGAGCGAGGGAGGGGAAGAAAGAGTTCTTCTTGCAGAGATGAAATCCAACATAAATTGGCGCTAGGATGGAGGGAAAGGACAGCATCCGGACTCTCAGAGCGAGAGGGGGAAGAAAGAGAGTTCTTCTTGCACAGATGAAATTCAACGTAAAATGGCGCTAGGATGGAGGAAAGGGCATTTTCATCCGCATGCTAATTTTAAAAAAAAAACGAACTGCTTTAAATGACCGTCACGTTCAGAACGTAACATCAAAGTAGAGCCATACCGCCTGGCAGGTCATCCACGTAGGAGCCACGTGGACCAATCAGAAGAGGCGGTGCAGCCCACGTAGGCCTTGCTGCACCGGGGGCGATGTACAAAGTCTTTTCCTTAGGAAATTAGGAAGGAAAAGTCATCCTCCACCGTGCGTGGTGTATAAGTAACAGTATAAGCGGGCGCTAATTAGCTATGCTGCACGTATCGTATGGTGCGCAAAAAAAATTAAAATTATTTTTAATTATACATAATTATACGTGTTCACAGCCAATCAATACACGCATGCGATATGTACTGTATAAAAAGTACAGAAGGACCTTTCTAATTAGAAATTAAGGGATTGAGCCCTCGCTCGCGGTTCAGCGAACGTGAACCTGGTTCGCCAAAGAAAGGACCAGACCAAATTGAGCCCTAAGGTTGGATTTAAGGTAGGGCCGGCTTCGGGCTTGGTCTTCGAGCCTAGGCTCGGGCTCAAGGCGAGTGCGGAGTAGGCCAAATATTAATTAAGCCTTAGTCAAAATTCTTCTACTTCTTTTGTTATGTTAGTGGCATGTTGAAGTTAAGTTATAATAGTATATAAATCGATATAAATATAATATAATTAATTAATTATATTAAAAATTTAAACATAAATATTATACAATTATTACATAATAATTCAATACAACATATATAATATATTTAATAAATAAATACTATTGGATTCACATAATATGACTTACTTACTGAATACAAATAGACAGATCCTACATAACATGAACAAATGCAATTTGATCAGCTTAATACGGCTCATTTATTGTATCTTCAATTATATGGATCCTAAATGGATTACTTTTAGGTTAGTGACTTAATTCATGATGCAACACGATTATATTATGTCATATTTGTGTCAATGTGTTTACAAAACAAATTCACTTAACGAAAACCCTTAGGTTAACCCATTTTTAGTTATAAAATACAAAACCTTAACTTCCTTTTAGTGTAGATCCCGAATGACACCACATAGACGACAAGGTACTAATTAAATGTTGAATAGCAAATCACCAAAATTTCAAAAAATTAGTTAGGTTTAAGTCATTTTGTTTCCATCTCTATTTATATAATTTATGCCTTTATTCTCACTCTTAGAGCCGTTCACCTTAATCAGGCTACTTCTTTATTCATCTTTCTATGAATTCCCTTCTCAATTGATGTTATTTTCCTAAATTATCATCCTTAATTTTTAAGCATCTTTAATTTTAAATTACTAATCAATTTAATCCACCTTAAATTCTTTTCTCACCACTCACCATGTAATTTTTCTTTTTCCCATGCATTGTCAAGTTTTTTCCTGAAAAAAATGAAAACCTTAAAAATTTACTTAATTCTCAATCTATTTCTATTATTAACACCTTCTTCTTTCAATGCCCATGCAATCAATAAGATTTCTTCTTAATTTAGGCAATATTCCTAAATTATCATTCTTAATGTGGTTGGTCGAGCCGCGTTAGAATTGATGGAAAAAGTAACTGACGGAACCCCAGCTTCGAACCCCGAAGCCCCCTCGGCCTCGGCCTCCGAGACCCCTCGGCCTTGGACCTCATGTCTCCTCAACCTCAGACCTGAGTCCCCTTGGCCTCGGACCTCAAGTCCCCTCAGCCTCGGACCTCCGAGACCCCCTCAGCCTCGGACCTCACGTCCCCTTGGCCTCGGACCTGAGTCCCCATCGGCCTCGGACCTCACATCCCCTCGGCCTCGAATCTCAAGTCCCCTAGGCCTCGGACTTTGGGTCCCCGCTATCTCGAGCCACCTGACACTAACACGTGGCCCACCAACTACCTGCGGCTGCCACGTGGCCCACTAACTGTCTGCGATTGCGCGTGGCCACTATCCGTAGTGGTGCCTATCTGACATGACTAGGCCCACCTGCCATCTATGGCATCGTACCTGATAGGCGATTGGCAGGGCAAGACATCTCTAACATGTTCAGTATCGATTACAACCTATCTCTATCAGCCTGGCCACCTACCCACTATCGAACAATAGTGCCTCAGAATTAGCCACCTTCCGAGAGCAGGAAAGGGGATATTCAGACAGGTATAAAAACCTACACTCACAACGAGGGAAGGGATCTGAACTCAAGCTCTCTAACTACTTTCTACTAGCTCTTTTTCTTCACTGTTCTCGAGTCGGTTACTTGAGCATCGGAGGGTCCCCACCGGTGCAACCGGTCCCCGAGGACTTTCTTGCAGGAGCTTCTTCGAGAGGAGGATCTTCGTTTCCCAGCATCAGAGGAACGTGACTTGGTGGCAACAGATTGGTGTGCCAGGTAGGGGGGAGGAGAAAAGTAAGCTTCGAACCAGCCAACTACATATCCTTCTTCCCTGAGCAGTCGAGAAGATGGTGGTGACACGTGCGCAGAAGGTTTCCACCAGCTATGCCGGAGGGCATCGCTAGGGAGCTGAGCTGCCGGAGGCCAGTCCCCTCGCACCCTAGGTCGGCATCCCCACACCGCCATCACCACCGCCCCTGCAGCAGGACGATCGAATCGCCGTCTTGACCATGCAGGTTCAGTCGCTGGTTGCGGCGGTTCAGGTGCAACAGCAGTAGCCGGCAGTTGCCCAGCGGCACCCGAAATTGCCCTCATCGGTCCCGAGGATGGTCCAACCCAGCCAGCATTCCACCCAGGAGAAGTCTTCCCTTCGGAAGGTCCGCCATCTCCACGCTTCGCCCAGGCATCATCGCTGGGAGACCTCCAAGAGGCCCCGGTCCCCTTCTCGCCATGCCAACGCTTCTCCTAAGTGGCGGCATGGGAGGGATGCGAAGCACACATGTCTGCATCGCCGCCACCCCTCTCCATTCTGGGAATCTTCGAGGGAGGGGTCCTTTGATGGTTGAATCGCTCGTCAGGCTAAGCGACGATTAGATGAATACAACCAGCAGCTGGAGGAGCTCAGCCGCAGGATCACCAACCCACTAGAGATGATTATGACAGCTGTCCACCGCTATCCCACCGCATCATGGAGGAGCCGATCTCAACCCGGTTTCGCCTCCCTTAGCTAGACCCATACAACGACACCATCGACCCCCTAGATCACCTGGAGAGTTGTAAGGTCCTGATGCAACCAACTTCCTTCTTTGCATCTCCTTTCCCACCACTCTAAGGAAGACGGCCCGAGCTTGGTACTCCTGCCTGCCACTGCGCAGCATCAACTCTTTTCGGCAACTGGAGAGGGACTTTCTGGCACACTTTAATGTATGCCAAAAATCCTGCGGGTGGCGGACAGCTTGTTCTCCGTTCAGCAGAGGAGCGGTGAGTCACTGAGGGATTTCATCGCCCGATTCAAGGAAGCTATCCTTGAGTTTACTCAGTGGCCACTCTGGCCTTAAAGCGAGGGCTCCGCCCCTCCCGCTTTGCCTACTCCCTCGATAAGAAGCTGCCCGGTTCTTACGCTGAACTGCTAAGCCAGGCGTAGAAGTATATCCGTGCCGATGAGGCCGACTCCTTCCGGCGCAAGGCTGATGGGAGTTCCAGCAAGAAGCAAGCCTGTCCCGAGCCTGTCGAGACTCGACCCAGGAGGCCCGAGCCTCCCCATCAACCAGAAAACCGACCGCGAATGCTCACTCCCAGGGAGGGACCCTTCACTTCTTTGCTCGCTCCGATATCCCACATCCTGATGGAGATCGAGGGCAAGTCGTATCTTCAGCACCCTCCTCCCATGAAGCCAGGGACCCCCCGCAACAAAAACTTCTACTGCCGCTTCCATCAGGACTATGGCCATGACACCGAAGACTGTCGCCAGCTAAAGAAGGCGATTGAGAACCTCATCCAGCATGGCCACTTGGGAAAGTTCATCCAGAGGGGGAACCCAAATGCACTCAGCCTGTCTGCACGTCTGCCATCTCAGGTCAGCGTCGATAACGCCCCGACCAAGAAGACCGTGGCCATGATTTTCTGGGGGGCAAGCAGCGCCTCCAAGAGGCCATAGGGAGGTGAGGGACTAAATTATGTAATTCTGTTCTTTAAAAGGAACTTAGAGAGGATGGTTAGCAACAATGATGATAGCATCGTCGTGTTAATGACGATCACGAAGCATCCTGTAAAAAGAATCTTAGTTGACAGTAGGAGCTGGTTGATGTTTTAAGTTATAATGCCTTTGTTCGAATAGATTTGTCCCCTAGCTCCCTCCGTCCTATTACCATACCCCTTATGGGTTTCATTGGAGATTCCATAAGGATTGAAGGGGAGATCACCCTCTCGGTCACTGGTGGGATGCCACCGTGTCAAAACACGATCTTCATGAATTTTCTAGTTGTCTGGGTTCCCCTGGCCTACAACGCCATCCTCAGGAGACCCGGTCTGAACCTTTTGGACGCCTTCATCTCCACCAAGAGACTGCTCATGATGTTTTCCACTAGCGAAGGAGTCGGGGAGATGCAGGGAGAGCGAAACCCAATACCACTCTGTTATCATATGGCCCCCAGCCCTCAGGGGGTGACAGCTGTGTCAGCACCAGAATCGCTCGACCCTCAAGACTTGGAGAGGAGAGGGGAGTCGGCCGAGCACTTGCTGACCTTTCCACTTGGGGAGGACCCAATGAGAATAGTCCAGATCATAGCCCTACTCCCTGAGAAGGCGCGCGATCAGCTTCTCGCTTTCCTACGGACCAATTTAGACATCTTTGCGTGGTCGTTATCTGACATGCTGGGTATACTCGGAGAGGTAATTACCCATCGACTGAACATCAACCCAGGATGCTGACCCGTTCAATAGAAGAAGAGGAGCTTCGCCTCCGACCGGTAGAAGGCCATTGACGAGGAGGTTCGCAAGCTGATGGCCACTGGCCACATCCAAGAGGTCCACTATCCCGACTGGCAATGTGGTAATGGTTCGCAAAGCCAGCGGGAGCTGAAGGATGTGTGTCGACTTCACCGATCTCAATAAGGCGTGTCCCAAGGACCATAGTTATTAGACCCGGACTGAACATCGACCTGGCCAAAGGCTCGGGTCACCGGGTCATTAGTTCAACCGGTCGGATCACCGGTTGAACCATCGGTTCAATTATTTTAATATAAAAAATTAAAAATATATTTATAAATTTATAATAATAAAAATTATTTTTTAATAAAAAAATTAAGATCAACATGATAATAAACTTAACATTTAATGCCATAAAAAAACTTCAAATTATAATGATACAAACAGTCAAACACATTAAACTAATAATTCAAAAGTGATATGTATAACAATCTTTTAAATTTTAAATATAAAAAGTTAAAACACACTTGAAATCTACTAGCACCTACACTAAAGAATTAAAATAAGAGTCATCAAAGATTCAAAAGGTACAAAATTGGATCAAAACTTAAAAGTTAAAACCCATTTGAGTCTCTTGAGTATGCATCGTAGGCTCTTGAATCTCCTCTCTATCAATGTTTTGACCTCCATCTTCACCACTGCCACTAGCACCATTGCTTCTACCATAAGCATTATTTCCATCACTATCACGATAACCTCTTCCATTAGAATAACCATGACCATTATCGCCATCACCAGTTTCATCATCATCATAATCATCCAAATTCAATAATCCTATAAATTAATATAATATGATAAGAATAAAAACTAAATTTAATATAAATAACATAAACTTTTAAAAATATAATTACCATCATCATTTGGAGTATCTTGAATTGCACATGATGCCAATTCATGATGAATATATTTATTTCATTGGGTGCTAGAATTGATGGGTCTTCTACTAACACCCATTCAGCATTTTCACCATATGCTTCAAAGTCAATATGGTTATAATTTCGACCCTTGATATGATTCATACACAATACAATATCCAAACTTATAAGTTATAATATGTAATTTAAATAACATAATATGCAACAAAAGTTATATCAATTAAATAATTACCTTTGTTGCAATCTTAAGTTGTAATGAATATAAACAAGGTCATTCAACCTTTGATGCTCTAGTCTATTCCGCTTTTTAGAATGGATATGCTAAAAAATGCTCCAATTTCGTTCGCATCCAGATGAACTACATGTTTGACTTAAAATGCGGATGGCTAACTTTTACAAATTTGGAGCACAACTCCTATAAGTGATCCACCATTCATCTACATCCATTGACACATTCATTACATAAAAATAATAACAAATAAATGTTATAGTTAAAGAAGTGGTTATACCTGGAGGCAAAAGGTTGCGGTCATTAATTGCAGTCTTTCGACCAAAGTCATGAACAACATCTCTAAATAGCTTCATTTCACTTGTAAGTTTGCTTTGTAAAGATGGATCATCATGTCCATATCTCTCAATCACATCTAAAAGTCTAAAAATGGCAAAATAATGTTTGTCCATCATCGATGCATCATACTGAAAATGAGGATTCAAGTAAAATCCCGCTGCATATAGTCTCCTATGCAACTGTGTATCCCATTTGGACTGCAGGATATCTAGAAATGGTTGAACTATATTCTTTTTCTTTAAAATTTTCTTTTCATAAGCCTTAATACCCGGACAAGTGGTTCAGTGAGCTGCACAATCATTAAACTCTCACTCGAGAAGGTTGAATCTAGGATATCTCTAACAAATTTTTTTCCTTTGCTATCTTTGGCATAGGCTGAAGTCATCCATTCATTGGATGTTACCATCCGCAGAAGATCATCTTTGCTTGCTAATAAACTTTGTAAGGCAATAAAATTGTGGCAAACCGTGTTGGAGCTGGCCTAAGTATTTCTCTACCTCCAGTAAACTGTCTCATCAAATATAAAGGATAACAATGATTATACACATATTTAGTTATCCTAGATGCATGATCCATAGCAGAACTTACCAATGGTAATTTTTCAATATCAGATAGCATGAGGTTAATACAGTGAGCAGCACAAGGAGACCAAAATAAAGTTGAAAACTCACACTCCAATAATCTACCAGCAACCACATAATTTGAAGCATTATCGGTGATCATATGCACAACATTCTCCTTTCCAACAAACAAAACAACTTCTTTAAACAATTTGAACCATGTTTCAGCAATCTTAGCAGCATGTGATGCATCAACAGACTTAAGAAAAATAGTACCTTTTGGGCAATACACCAAAAAATTAATTAATGTCCTTCTTTTCTGATATGTCCACCCGTCTACCATAATAGTGCACCTTATTTTTTTCCAAGTAGCCCAAAAGCTCTCCATAAATTCTTTAATCTCATCAACAGTCTTACCCAACAGATAACCCCGAATAGAATGATAATTTGGTCCCTTATACCCCGGACCCATACTAGCAATAGCATCAATAGCAGGTTGATAGTACATGGATTTCGTAGCATTAAAAGGAATGCATTCATCAACCATCCATTTAGCAATAGCCAAATCACAATGTTCAATAGCATCTTTGTTATGCAGAACACTTTTCAAAGTAGGTTGTGCTCCTGGAGTGGTCCTAGGAAAGAAATAACTTGCAATATTAGCATGTTTTTTTCCTTTATCTCCATGATCTATCACCCTTTTTTTTCCTCTCAATTCAACCACATCATCATCCTCTATATGTATGGCCCTATATGCTTCCTCTTCATGCACCCTATATGTAGGACTAAATGGATTCATCTCATCATATATTTCCTTCAATTTCTTTTTCTTTTCTTTGGTACTTTTTAAGATTTGTATCATTTGATATTGAACATCAGTAATAACTTTCTTACACCCATCCACCTCTCCTTTTGCCTCTGCTAAATGTTGTTTAACTCGATGAATGCCCCCTCCAGCAAATACTTTATTACAAAATAAGCATACTAACTTTACTTTTTTGTATTTACACTCAATTCAGGAGCTTCTCTACAATAAGCCCATGCAGGATCTGTTCTCCCTCTAACACCACTAGACTGAGTAGAAGCTATTCTAATAGAATCACATGTTGATGGAGTTGTAGCATTTTCATTTCAGCCATCACTACAAATACCAAATATGCATAATTTATTAACAACATAATCACAACATATACTCAAATATGCATAATTATACTCATCAACAATCAATCAATAATTTAAACATTATAGTATTATACAATCTATAATAAACTAAACTCATTCACCATTTATTCAATCCATCACTAATCAAATATCAAACATTATACAATCCACAATAAACTAAACTAATTTTTGTATACTTACATTAAGTTAAAATTTTAACCACATTGAAGGCTTGAAGCAAGATCCACCTGACGTTGTGGTTCTATTGGGCCCTGGCTACTTGGCCCCTCACCCTCAAGAAAGAGTGGATTGAAGCAGACACCCGAAGGTTGAAGCTCCTGTGATTTCAGATGTGAGAGCACGGAATGCAGTTCTATTTCATGAATGAATTTAAATTGAAGAGCTGGACCTGTTAATCTTAAAGAAATACCAACCAGTGCAAGAGAGAAGAATTCTAAAAAATCAAAAGAAAAGTCCTGACATCATCCATCATTCTTCTTGCTACAAAATCCGTGTCCATTCTTATCCCTTGCAAATTCTGGGATTATCGAGAATTACTGACCTAGAATTGTCAGCCTATGGTATATGGGTGAGTATTCTTTTACCCCTTGGATTCGAAAATCGTTAGGGAACATGGATTGAGAACTGAGAAGTGAGAAGCCTTGGCCTATGGGTCTCAGATTGGATACAAATTAGAAATGATGCTAAGTTGCTAACCTGAAGGTGTTAATTCTCACCAGTCACTTAGGAGATTGCCAGATTGGGTTACCGCCAATGGGAAACAGAGGAGGAAAGAAAGTAAGAACTACTAGCATTGCTGAGACTTGAGAGCATGAGAACCAACCTGTTACTTGCGGGTGATGAACAGATGAACTTGAAGTTGAAGGCGAGCTCCCATAAGTCACAACTGGTGGTTCTTGCACACCACCACGCAAACCGTCCGGCTGATGTGCTCGTACCAGCACACCACCGACGCCCTGAATGCTATTGGCGGCCACACCTGCTATGGCGCCACCAGCTACAGCACAAATTGCATCCCCTTCTCCCCCTTAGGCACTAGGAAATACGGATGTAGACATTGAAATAAGTCTTTGAATCTTGGCAATCAAAAGTCAAAATAAGTTGCAACCTAAAGTACTGGTAGCAATGGATGGTAATTGACGTTATATGCTTATTTACCGGGGCAAGGAGGCCAGGAGGGTGAGGGACCTGACTCTTTCGCCAGTCGTTGAGGCCAGCCAGACTCTTTTGCCAGAGTTCGAGCTTGGAGTTTGAGTTCGAGCTTGGAGGCGAAGAGACTCCGGTGTCGGTGAAGAGACGGAGGCAGGGCTTCGAGATGGAGCTTGGAGTCTCTGGATGAAGGTCAACGTTCGCTGGTTCATTGGACGAAGGACAAAGGTCGAGCTTGGGCCTTGGAGTCTTTGGACGAAGGACGAAGGTCGACTCCAGCATCGGTGAAGAGACGGTCGACGTTCTGGTTCGCAGACGAGCAGAGTAGAGAAGTTGAAGGGACATCTTGAGTCTCTGCCAGAGACTTTGAAACAGCCCATCGGGCATTGAATTGAATATTAATTATTGATAAACCTGTAACCCATCATGTTCAGCTAGGTTACCGGTTCATGAGTGAACCAGATGGGTTAACCGAGTTAATCCGGGTGACTTGCACATCCGATTTTCTGCTAGAATCGGACCGGTTTATCCTCCGGGTCCTGGTTCAACTAGTTGAACCGACTGGTCCGGTCCAGTTTTGATAACTATGCCAAGGATAGCTTTCCATTGCCTCTGATCGATCAGCTGGTGGATGCCACGTCTGGCCATGAGACTCTCAGTTTCATGGATGCCTTCTCAGGATATAACCAAATCAAGATGGACTCGACAGACGAGGAGCTTCTTCGTTCGTGACTGAGAAGGGGATATATTGTTACAAAGTGATGCCCTTCGGACTAAAAAATGTTGGGGCCACCTATCAGAGGCTGATGAATAAGGTCTTCGAGAACCAAATTGGACGTAACATGAGGTGTATGTAGACGATATGCTAACCAAGAGTACCTGCACTGCTGACCATGTTGCTGACCTAGCGGAGACCTTCAGTAATCTTCGCCAATTCCAAATGAAATTGAACCCCCGCAAGTGCACTTTTGGAGTTACAGTGGGCAAGTTCTTGGGCTTCATGGTGATGTAGCGAAGGATCGAGGCGAACCCCGACAAGATCCGAGCCATCCTCGACATGAGGCCTCTGGCTAGCAAGAAGGAGGTGCAGCGCTTGACTGGGAGGGTGGCAGCCTTGAGCTGTTTCCTATCCAAGTCGACAGAGAGGTGCCTGCCTTTCTTCAAGGCGCTGCATAAGGTCAATGGTTTCGAGTGGACAAAGGAGTGTCAAAAATCCTTCGAGGAGCTAAAGAAATTCCTATCCACTCCACCATTGTTGTCTAAACCACAGGGCGAGGAGGAACTTTTCCTCTACCTCGTTGCTTCCTCCGAGGCCGTCAGCTCCGTGCTTGTTTGCATGGATGCCGACAGGACGCAGAGACTGGTTTATTATACCAGCAAGGTGCTTCATGATGCGAAGACCATGTATTCCAAAACTGAAAAGATCATTTTGCTTTGATCGTCTTCACTCAGTGTTTCAGGCCTTATTTCCAAGCCCACCCTATTATGGTGCTTACGGACTAGTCCCTCTGGGTAATCTTATCTCGTCTTGATACTTCCGGCCGATTGACGAAGTGGGCCATCAAGCTGGGGGAGTTTGACCTATCTTTCTGGCCAAGGTCAGCAATGAAATCCCAATTGCTAGCTGACTTCCTGGTCGAGTGCACATGGGCCGAGGAGCAGCCGGAGGAACCACACTCAGAGTCCTCAAACATAATGACTGAGGCAGGAGACGAGGACTAGATTCTTCATGTGGATGACATGTCTAACTCCTAGGGGAGCAGAACCGGGCTCATCCTTGCGAGCCTCGAGGGAGAAACAGTGGAATACACTCTTTATTTCCTTTTCCCCGCCACCAACAACCAAGCGGAGTATGAAGCCTTGCTAGCGGGAATGAAGCTGGCCGAAGAGCTTGGAGCAAGGCATCTCAGGGCCTTCATCGACTCTCAGCTTATCTCTGGACAAGTTGCGGAAGAGTATGAGGCCCGAGATCCCACCATGTCCCGTTACCAGAGTAAGGTCCAATCCCAGGTCTTCCTTTTTTCTTACTTTCATGTCAGTTACATCCCTAGGGGTGAGAATGCCAGAGCTAATGCATTATTCCATTTGACCACTTCGGCTGACGGGGCTCTGGGGAGAACGCACGTGGAGCACTTGGAGGTCCCGAGTATCGAAGCTGCAGAGGAGTCCCTGCAGCTTCAGTATCTAACCGATGGCGCCCTCTCCGAAGACCCAGCGGAGGCCAGGCTACTCAAGCGGTGAGCTCCCAAATTTTTGATGATGGATGGATAGCTCTACCGAAGGTCCTTCTCATACTCGATTCTCAGATGCGTTAGCCCCGCAAAAAGTTGATTACATCCTTCGTAAGATCCACGAGGGCATCTGTGAGAGTCATCTGGGGCAGAGCGCTAGCATACAAGGCCCTGCGCCAAGGATACTACTGGCTCACGATGAAGGGGGACGCCTTCAAGCTAGTTCAGAGGTACGACAGCTGTCAACGACACGCCAACATCTAGCGGCAGCCGACTTCTCAGCTGAACCTCCTGGCGGCCCCATGGCCCTTCGCACAATGGTGAATGGACATCCTGGGACCGTTTCCCTTGGCCTCCAGCCATCGCAGGTTCCTTCTAGTTGCCATCGACCACTTCACCAAGTGGGTTGAGGCCAAGGCGCTGGCTAAGATCATCGAAAGCAAGGTAAGATCCTTTTTCTGAAAATCTGTAATCTATCAGTTCGGACTGCTGCATTCCCTTGTCATCAACAATGGCCAGAAATTCGACAATGCTTCCTTTAGAGAATTCTGCATCGAGCTAGACATCCATCAGCGGTTTACCTCTATCGATCACCCCCAGACCAATGGGGCAGCCGAGATGACAAACCGTACTATCCTCCAAGGACTCAGGGCGCGGCTGGACGACTTCAAAGGGAGATGGGTGGAGGAACTCCCCAACGTGCTATGGGCCTACCACACGATGCCCGCGGGCTCCCACCGAGGAGACCCCTTCAGTCTCGTCTTTGGGTCTGAGGCTGTCATTCCTGTGGATATTGGCATCCCAAGTTTTCGAACGGAGTCTTATGATGGGGGGACAACTCAAGCCAGCTGCGAGCCAACCTTGACCTTGTGGAGGAGGTGCGTGACCAGGCGCAGCTCAGGATGGCTACCTACCGATAGCGAACCGCCATGTACTACAATGCTCGCATCCGTCCCAGGACGTTCTTGCCAGGGGACCTAGTCCTTAGACGGGCCGAGGTCTCGAAGCCAACGGAAGGAGGCAAGCTATCACCAAACTGGAAAGAACCCTATCGAGTCACCGAAGCCCTCCATCATGGAGCATATCAAATCGAGGAACTCGATGGAAAGTCACTCCCTCTGACCTAGAATTCTGAAAACCTTCGTCAGTACTACCAGTAATGTACCTTTTTTAACATTGAGTTATTAAGTGTTTGCATTCTTTCGTACTTACCTGTCTCATTCTCGACTAATAAAAATATGTTTGAGTAACCCATCTTTTCAGCCAAAGCCCAACCCCAGTCGGCATTAAAAGCCTGAGTCCAGCTCGGCACCAAAGCCCGACTTCGGTCGGCATTAAAAGCCTAAGGCCAGCTCGGCACCAAAGCCCGGCCTCGATCGGCATTAAAAGCCTGAGGCCAGCTCGACACCAAAGCTCAACTCTGATCGGCATTGAAAGCCTGAGGCTAGCACGACACCAAAGCCCAACTCCGGTTGGCATTAAAAGCCCAAGGCCAGCACGACACCAAAGCCCAACTTCGGTCAGCATTGAAAGCCCGAGGCTAGCTCGGCACCAAAGCCCGACTCCGGTCGGCATTAAAAGCCCGAGGCCAGCTCGGCACCAAAGCCCAACTTCAATCGGCATTGAAAGCTCGAGGCCAGCTCAGCGCCAAAGCCCGACTCCGGTTATCATTAAAAGCCCGAGGCCAGCTTGGTACCAAAGCCCGACTCCGATCGGTATTGAAAGCCCGAGGCCAACTCGGCACCAAAGCCCGACACTAGTCGGCATTTAAAGCCCGAGGCCAGCTCGGCACCAAAGCCCGACTCCGGTCGGCATTTAAAGCTCGAGGCCAGCTCGGCACCAAAGCCCGACTCCGGTCGGCATTGAAAGCCCGAGGCCAGCTCGGCACCAAAGCCCAACTCCGATCGACATTGAAAGCCCGAGGCCAACTCGGCACCAAAGCCCAACTCTAGTCAGCATTGAAAGCCTGAGGCCAGCTCGGCACCAAAGCCTGACTCTGGTCAGCATTAAAAGCCCAAGACCAGCTCGGCACCAAAGCCCAACTTCAATCGGCATTAAAAGCCCGAGGTCAGCTTGGCACCAAAGCCCGACTCTGATCGACATTAAAAGCTTAAGTCAGCTCAACACCAAAGCCCGACTCTGGTCGGCATTAAAAGCCCGAGGCCAGCTCGACACCAAAGCCTGACTCCGGTCGGCATTGAAAGCCCGAGGCCAGCTCCGCACCAAAGTTCGACTCCGGTCGGCACTGAAAGCCCAAGGCCAGCTCGGCACTAAGGCCTTGTCTTGGTCAACACCAGAAACCCAAGGCCGACTTGGCACCTGAGGAACGATCTTGGCTAGCCCTGGAGTCTCAATGACCTCTCGAAGCCACAATGGAAAACTTCGAGGCCAGCATCAGCACCAAGTCGGGCTTTAATACGAAAAAAAAGAGAACAAGCAATCAAGGCTCAGCCGGTGCAGGCCTGTCACCGGATGGTGATCCCTCGGACCCCTCCTCCGGCTCGATATCCTCGATGCTGGGAAGGCCGAATGCCTTGGCCTCCCTCCTTACCATCCCGGAACCACTGGAGGTAAAGATTCGCGGAGGCCTCGACCAGCTCGCTCGCAAAGCCGGTGGACTTGCGGAAGTCATCCACCGCTTTGGCGACCCTTCTCTCGGCGGCTGCAGCTCTCTCCTCAGCAGAAGCGATGACAGCTTCTGCCCTTCGGACCATGGCCTCCCCCTCTACAGCATGGGCGTCGGCCATCCTTGCCACTTCTTCCGCATTCTCAGCCCTCTCCTCGGTTGCCTTTACTTCGATAGAGAGGGCATCGATGCGAAACTCCCTAGCGGTGATGGCCCCCATGGCAGCCCCCTGGTCCATAGCCATCGGGCGTGCTCGGCCTCAATGACCGCCCGATGGGCAGCCTCCTCGAGCTCGGCAGCCCAATGGGTCTGCGCTGCCTCTAGGGCTTCCTCTATCCTCTTGGCTTGGTCCCGAGCTTCGATGGACTCCCATTGGGCCTGGTGGAGAACGGCCTTTCCTTGGTCGATGACCTCCCTCATGGCCACCAATGAGTTCACCGACTGTACCAAAGATGATTCAGTACAAGATAGTTAAAAAAAAATGGGGGGGTCTTGAAAGCCACGTAAGGTAGCATATCCGAATGTGGGCCACAAAGGTCTCCCTGAAGAAGGCCGAGGCCCCCAGCTGGCGGAGCTCCTCCTAGAACTCGGGCAGGATGATCTGGGTGATGAGTCGCTCTGCCTGGCGATCATGGTTCATCACCGAGGGCCGGGAAGGGATCACCCTGACCTTGCCTCCCTCTGCGGCCTCGGCTAGCTCGGGTGCTGAGCCGGAGGCCGTCAGCACCTCCTCCACCTGCGGCCCCACTACTAATGCTGCGGCTGGGTGGCCCTCACTCGCTCGCCCCCCAGAGGGGCCCTTGCCTGAGCTCGGCTCCACTTCTGTTTGCGTTGGTTTGGCAATTGGAGCGGCGAGCTCTACCGGTGCTGTGGCCTCCTCAGCTCTCACTCCCTCCGAGGGAGTATCGGCCATGAGGTCAATGGCAGGGCCGGGTGCTCATTCCCCTTCACGTTCCGGGGGAGGGGGGGGACCATGCCAAAGGCCGACTTGGAGCATGGGTCCGTTGCCTCTCGCTCAATCCCTTGGTATCCTCGAGGACTCTCTTCCTCTTCACTGCCGCCCTCCTGGCGATGTGGACCAGAATCTTCATCACTGCACAAACCGATAACCAAGTTAAAAAAAAAGAAAAAAGAGACGAGAGAGAGAGAAGGAAGAAAAGAAGAGCGAGTGAAGAGCATCGAAGCTCCGCAGCCGCTCATCGCTGTGGGAGAGACGCATGTGAGCCAGAAGTTATCCTCCGATAGAAGTTGATTGCAGCGGGGGACCGCAGTTGTCAATAGCTATCCGAGTGCCTCCCTGTCCCCCGGGGCCACCGTCGAATCCTTGTTTGGGCTCATGTTCGGGTCCCCCCACCTCGACCTTACCCCCTCGAGATCGGCGAAGAAGAAGCGGGACTTCCAGGGCAAACCTAACTTGAGGGTTCAGCCGGGCCGAGGCTGGAACAACCACTAGCTCGATTGTTGTCGGAGGGTGTAAAAACAACAAAAAAGGGATATCCTAGCCTCAATGCCATGAAGATGACAAAGCACTATGAGCTGCAAATGGTCCGAATGAAGTTCAGAATCAACTGGGCGGGCGTCAAAGAATACCGGTCAAGAAGATTATGGAAGAAGAGATGGTAGGGAAAGCGAAGACCTATTCTAAGGGAGACCTCATAGATAGCGACTCTACCATGCCGAAGGTGACTACCCTATCGTCGGGGATGGGGAGAAACAACCGGATGCTACTCAAAATCTCATAACGGGCTCTAATGTTGGCCAACTCTTGGCCCGTTACCGTGGAGGCGATCCCTGCCGAGAATTTCGCCCCCACCCTTGATGGGGTGCCGGCGGCCACCGAGCAACCCCTAGCAGGAGCCCAGCCGGCGACTCGCCACTGGGAAAGAGGAACATGGTCCTCGAAGGAGGAGGAAGACCAAGATGGTGCGGGAGATGAAGAGGCTCATAGCCCCGAGGAAGAAATGTGATCCTCGGAAGAAATAGAAGAGGACCAAGATGGAGAGGAAGCCATGGAAAAGCTATAAATGATCGAAGAACTAACCTGGATTAGGGGGAGGAGCAGCAAGAACAGCTCGGGGGAAGATGCGGACAGAACAAGAGCTCGAGAAAGAAGACGATATCGGGGGGTAGAATGCTAGGTGCAGAGCTCTCCCCCGACTTATCAGTTTCGAATCATTCTGCCTAGCCTAGCCAGCCACGCGGACCCCCGCTATAGGCGGTGTCGCCTTGGCAGGTGCCCGGCACGTGGGGCGCTCCATCTTAGACCAATCGCGAAACATCGCTGGTGTCAGCACTATGATGGCGATGATGGCGGTCGCTTTTCATGGGTTCTGAAAGGATGCCCCCGTTTCGAGGCAGATCCCTACAGATCTGATGGTTGGCAGGGGTAGTAGCTCTGCAGCGCCCAAGACACCCGCGCTAAGAAACCACTGTACCCTAGGGATACATGCCCCTTCGCAATTGGCAGTGCATTGGGATCAGCCACCTGGGGACTTACGCCCCTTTTGCCTAGCAGGGGTGGGCCTGCGTCGTCTCAGGGGCAAGGAAGCATCTGATGTGGCTGATCAAGCCGCGTTAGAGTTGATGGAAGAGGCAACTGACGGAACCCCAGCTTCAGACCCTGAAGCCCCTTGGCCTCAGCCTCGAGGCTCCCTCAACCTCTGACCCCTAGACCCCCTCGGCCTCGGACCTCAAGTCCCCTCGGCCTTGGACCTAAAGTCCCCTTGGCCTCGAACCTCCGAGACCCCCTCGGCCTTGGATCTCAAGTCCCCTCAGCCTCGGACCTCAAGTCCCCTCGGCCTCGGACCTGAGTTCCCTCGGCCTTGGACCTCAAGTCCCCTCGGCCTCGGAGTTCAGGTCCCCGCTACCTCGAGCCACCTGACACTAACATGTGGCCCACTACCAATCTATGACTGCCACGTGGCCCACTAATTGTCTGCGATTGCGCATGGCCACTATCCGTAGCGGCGTCTATCTGACACGACTGGGCCTATCTGCCACCTATGGCGCTGGGCCTGGCAGGCGACTGGCGGGGCAAGATACCTCTGACATGCTCAGCGTTGGTTGCAACCTGTCTCTGTCAGCTTGGCCACCTGCCCACTACTGGACAATAGCGCCTCAGAATTAGCCACCTTCCGAGAGCGAAAAAGGGGATTTTCGGATAGGTATAAAAATCTACACTCATAACGAGAGAAGGGATCTGAACTCAAGCTCTCTAACTACTTTTTACTGGCTCTTTTTCTTCACTGTTCCCGAGTCACTTACTTGAGCGTCGGAGGATCCTTACCGGTGCAATCGATCCCCGAAGACTTTCTTGCAGGAGCTTCTTCGAGGACGAGGATCTTCGTTTTTCGACATCAGAAGAATGTGACTTGATGACAATAACTCTTATTCTTTAATTGCTAGCCAATCTTATTAGAAATAACAATGAAATAAGAGCGAGAAACCACTACCCATCTCTATTCCTATGCTCTATCTTCATCCCCATGTTGCCTATCTCTTATTCTTCCAAAGATCTCCGTCCCTCAAGATTGCATCCCCATTAACTCTATTTTTAATATTCAAATGTTTTTTAAATTTTATTCTTGATCATATATTAAAAAATAAAAATAAAAAAATAAAATATTAAGTTTATATATAAATAAATATATTTAAATAAAATTACTACAATAATAAATTTCATGATTCAATTCATAAGAACTATATTAAATTATGATGTTAAAAAGCATAATAATACAAGTTCATAATTAAAAATATTTTAAAAATTAACTTTTTTGATCATTTATAGCCATCATTCTAACAGTGAAGATGTGCTTAAAGGTGACTTCTTTTTGCTCAATCATATCTAAAATGTACTAATATTGGATGTTAATAAAATTTTACTTAGGCTAAATTATCTATCTAGTAGAAATCCTCTATGGGTTTCCTTTGAGATCAGCTTTGGTGGCCTTGGATGCCTTAGGATTGATCTTTCGGACTCCATCCAAGTGTAAAATCGACTTAAAATTGACCAAGTCTAATGCAAAATATGTAATCTAATAGCCCTTGGCATTCTAAAATTATGAGTGGAGGATGACTCCGGGCTTATTAATGATCAAGGCTTGAGAGGTAGTTAAGGTAATGCAGTTGTTGCAGCATTGGCTCAAAAAGGGTCCAAGAATGACATGCGCAAAGCACATTAACTGGTGCGATTCCTTTCAATAAGGTAGGATGAAAATATAATTTAATTACAAGAGTCTTGATGTAAACTTTACTCAAGGCTAATGCGGAATGCACCTTTTGATGTAATAAAAAACAAATTTGCCTTCAAGACCAATCCCTAGCTATGGGACTCAAATTTAGTCAGCCTTGACCCAATTAATATAGATTGGAATTTAAAATGTGATTGCAATGGATTTTTATTAAATTTGCATCAAATTGATGCAAATAACTTAAATTATATAATTTTATAGGCTCATGTATAAACCACAAACAAGATTAAGCATTAATTTAGCATCGAGCAAGGGTTTACTTAACCTTATTTCTATAAAATTTGAAGTTTAGTCTTAAGCCAACCGAAATTGAAATGAAAAGGAAATTCCTTATGATATATGGTATGCATTGTTAAGGCCACAATATATAAAATTATCAAAATACCCTTCAACCTTAAAAAAGAATGTGTTTATTCACATGTTAACAAATTTTATAACAAATCAATTGAATTAAAACATGGAGTAGATGTAGAAAAAAAAAGTTGCTATGCCAATTCTTTATGCCATTTTTCCTTCATACGTGGGCAAAATAAATAGATATTTAAACATTAATTTAAATAAAATGTCTAGGTGCATTATAATCGATCATAAATTTTGCATAAAAGTTTTGCTCGCTTATTAATTTTGCAAGAAAGATAAAATTATTTTCTTTATATAATATATATTTAAAGATAATATACAACCATATGGATTTAGTTAACAAGATAGTAGAATTGAATAAGTAAATAGCTTTGAGTTTATGTTTGAGGGGCTTCTTCAATTTATTTTCTTAGCAACCAGTCTATAAGTTAGTTCTCTTTTCAAAGAATGTGATATGCTTGAAATAAAGGTAGAGAATCCTTGATTAGAAAATGAGTTATGCCATATGTAATAGACATGGAATCACCTTCAAAAATTGGATGAGTTATCCCTACACTCCAATGACAAAGAGAGGTGCTTTCATGCTGCAATAGCATATTTGAAATATTTGTTTCATTAAATAAATTTATTATAAATAAGTAAAATTAAGATTTAATTTGCACGAGCACTCAGTAGCAATTATTTACTTCGTCACAATTAATTATAGAAAAATAGAAGATTCTCACAAGAAAAATAGAGATTCTAAGCAGAAAAATTATACCATAATAGCTTATTTAATGAAAGAATTTAATGAATTTTAAGAAAATAATATGAATATCAAGCAACCGCACTTTATTTTATTTATTTATTTATTTTAGTTGAGATGAGCCATATTGTTTTTTTAAGAAAAAGTTTCACTGTGGTAGATTTTCCGAGCTCTGATATTTGATAAAAAATAATTATATCTATTACATTAAAGTATGTTCACTATTTTAAAGTTGTTTATGATCCGTAGATTCTTGAACTCCTTTTTGCATCCAAATCCTCCTTAATGGCGTCCTTTAAAATTAGATATATATATATATATATATATATATTATTTCTTTTGTCTTCACATCTATTTAATCCTTTTCATTCTACGAGTAATCAAAATACTAATCCGTTTTGGACGGCAGAAAATGATCCGCCGTTCGCTTAACCATCGAAAAAGATCCACCCATCCATTGGATTCTTGTCGATTCTCCGGCATTCAAAACGCCGTTCGGGAGAACGCGATGGCCATGTTGGCTTCTTCCTATCCTCAGCCACGCCTCCATGCCACCGGCGACAAAAACCTCGAAAACCCCAAATCCCACTGCGTCCGAGAGAAAAAGAGAAAAAGCCCCCCCTCTCCCTTAGGTTTCTCCCAACCTTAGAAGGTATTTCCTAATTCCTCGCTTCGCTATTCGTCTCTCCATCCATCTTGTTTTGCTCTATGCTCTACTGTATTGCTGAAATGTAGTCCAAAGTTCGGTTTTTTTTTTTTTTTGTTCCTCTTGTGCCGTATCTCTGTTATGCTTTTGGCTATCGTTCATCTTTGTCCTCTCTGAGTGGTTTTATTTGGCCTGTTTGAGCCATTTTTACCGAACGGTGTTTCTGATGGGCGTTTGGGCTTTGGAGGAAGCTTGCTCTGCTGCTGTTGTTGATTTTCTCATAAATCCTTGTTTGAGGCCATTTTCTGCTCTCCAATGGAAGCTGGCCATCTCAAGCGTGGTGCCATTCTCTAATTTTGTAAAAGCTTGTGGCTTGGGTAATTCGGGTATTGTAAAGAATCCGAGAGATAGAATGGAAGAGCCGGAGCTGTACGTTTTTCATTACATTCGCATCTTTCTGTTTGGTGGCATATTTTAAATTCCTCGAGACTCGTGAGATATGTTCTAATAAGCGAGACATAGCCAGCGCGAGGTGCAAGATTGGATGTCGCGAGAAATTTTGGCATGCGAGCAATAGTAGTACCTAGATGATGGCAATTGCACAAGTTGTAATCAATATTTTCCATGTCTCATCCAATGAAATTAGGTATCTTTTTTCCTGTTAAAGTTTTCAGATATATTGGAAAATTTTTATTAAACTATGCATGTAGATTTGAATTAAGAGAACTTAGGTTGTGCAAAGGGGAAAATTCTAAATGTAGCAACGAGGGGCTAGAAGGAGACATTTTAATTACATATGGGAGAATCAATAGAATGAGAGATATCATATCCTAACTTTAATATAACTTGTATAGGTCTTAGATTTGTGACAATAATAATTTTGGAATTTAATGCTTTTGTTATTTTAAAGCTTCAAAACTTTCTTTCGGTCTATTTTATTTCATTTTCTTCCAGTGTACCAGTAATTATTTGAGACTTCTTAGGCATGTTTTGTATGTTCTCATTGAGAAGATCTAGATTTGTTGGCTGGTTGGAGAGCTCTCTAGAGTTGGTTTTTTTCCAATGTTAAGATAACATGCCCTATAAAATCTGGCTTGAGGGATTGAGAGTTCATCTTGATCCAGAACTTTTCTGTCTTCTGCTTTCTCAGTAATTCCTTATTTTTTCTACCTCTTGTTCATCTTGGGGAACTCAAAGCACGTAAGATTGGTCTATATCACCTTCCTGGATTTGTGCACACAGAGGAGGAACTGTGTGAGAAGCCTTAGAAGAGCTGTACCTTGGAACTGCTGCCAACTGCCCCTGCCTCCACGCAGGGGAAGTGACAGTGGTTTTAGTGCAGTGTTCTCATGTGCCTCACCCCAGGCTAGCCTCAGTTCTTATTGTTTTTTAGTTTTGTTTTCCTCTGATGTTATTTATATGATTGATTGCTAATACTGTTGCTAACAATCTTAAACCACTATCTCTGGATTGCCTTGTGATTTATATTCTTATTGTGTAGTTTTTTGCATGCTTATTAATTTGTAGGTTAATTTTCTCAAGGGAATTACTTGCTGCAAATTAATTTTGATAATCTTGAAATCTGAAATTTGTTCTCCGCTTTGCTTGACTTTGCATATTAATTTGCTGAAATTTACTATCTACAAAATGCTTTTTTTTCTAGATTATATACCAGAAATTGTAATCCCACCGTTTTACAATCTAACCTTTTGTTAAATTATTTTTTGGAGTTTCTAAATCTGAAAAATCTGATTTTCTTTGGCTGAAACCTGTTTAGATTGCAGAAATGGGAAAAAAGGAAATTCTGCTTATTTTATATGCTAGTAAACTGTTGCAGAAAACAATTTTCTGAATTCTGTTTTCCATTCCCAATTCTGTTTCTAAATTCTAATTTTCAGAAAACAACTTCTGTTTCTGTTTTCTGCAAACCTAAAACTGAATCATGATTATTTCTGTTTTTTGAAAATCCAAAACTTGATTGATTCTCTGTTTTAATTTTCTTAAGTCGAAAACTGTTCATATTGGTTGTTTTCTGAAACTGCTTGCAGGAAAACAGAAATCTATTTTTGTTTTATTTTTTTGATACCTTTTCTTTAATTGCTGAATTTGTTGCTGAAATTGCTGACATTGTGGTATTAGAAGTGAAATTTGAAATATGAAATTCTCATATACGCTGAGTTTTTTTCTTTAGAAATCTTTCTGGTAGACTTCTCTAGAAATTTTAATATATTGAAATTATACATGATTCCAAATTTTTGCAAAATATGTATGCTTAATTAAAAAATATTTGATTTCATATTCAGTCAATTTTTTTTTGGGTATTATATCCTGCAGGACCAAAAATGAAGCTGTATTATAACTGAATTCATAACTGTTGTTATGCTTGATTTTTATTGTCCAACCAAACTTGAAAAGGAACCCCTCAAGTCACATCTCTTATAACTTAATACAAGAGCATTATCTATAGAAACTTAAAATTTAACCTTTGTGTTTGATATATAAGGGACATCTTATGAAGAACTCATCCTCTTTTGGAAAGACTTTCATCATCTACTAATTTGAAAATAGATTAGTCCTTTAGTTAAACTATTATTTTATAATTTTTGAGGTTGATACCCTTCTCCTATTTGGAGTTGTGGCCTATTTTGAAGATTCTTATAGTAATAAACCTGAGAAATTTGAGGGTCATGTTTTAGGAGGTGGCACAACTAGGTGAAGTATTGGCTCACCAATCTAGGCTTGGTCTCAGTCATCTTGGACACTGCACCCAGTGATGAGTTCGATAGGGGGTCAAATCCACCTTCTAGTTTTGACTCATAACCTTCCACTCACATTCTTAGAACCTATCATTGGGGCCCTCAATCACAAAGGACCCTTGAAGAGATTGACTTCCATTGCAAAAACCAGATTCTTAGTGTACCATCAGATCATTTATATGTTCTTTCTTACTTGAAAAAGGGTTCTAAAGCAAGGTTCGCTGTATTGGGTATGCCAACGATATGGATCAGTTTGGTATGGTGTGTACTGTACTAAACTAACGGCATACCAATCAAGTGGACTGGTATGCTCTCACCTATGTCTGCTACTGTACATGGTCGAATTGGGTGATCCAATTTGGTATGGGGCAGTTCAAGTAGTTTGGGGCGGTTCTCCTTCCGTATCAAATTGAAAGGCCAAGCCATATCGATTTTGGGCTGGTTTGGCTCAGTTTAGTCTGGACTGCCCAATTCGAGACAGTTTGGCTAACCCTATGCCAAGGACCCTGGAATGCCTTGGTAGCTGATTATGGCCTTTATGATGCAAGTATGGGTAGATGTAGAATTTTCCATTTCAATTGTTATGTGATAGATGGTAAATCCATTAGTAAACAAATTTATGAGTATCAAGAACTCTTTAAGGAAGCCAAAATTGGTGGATTAGAGTTTGCTGACGAAAATGAGGTGTCAAACGTCATAAATAGATTCCCTTCTTTATATTCTGACTATGCAAATGAGCTTAGGCATAGATATGGAGCCCTTGCCCTTACTGAAACATTTGACTTAAGATTCAAGATCAAAACAGGCTTAGGCCCAAATCCATATGATTTAAGGGCTAAAGTTAACCTGATTGAGACCAAGGAAGACCTAGAGATCCCAATGGTTTGAACCCTTGCATTTTGGGCCTAAAGGGAAGAATTTCATGAAGAAGGACTTAAACCAAAACCAAAACCTATGACCAACCAGCCAAAGTATAGGAAACCTAGGAGTGAGGTCAATAGCAAAACTACCTTTGTCAACAGAAGGAGCAGCCACATTGCTTAGGATTGCTTCTACCAGAAGAGAGGAGAGTTCAAGCCTAACAAAATGGTCAATGCACTTCAAAGGATCAAATGAACATGCTAATGGTTGGAGATCACTTGTACAACCCTTCCTTTAGGCCCTTTTCTAACCCTCCTCTAGTTAACTTGACCTATCTTAGTAATGATTGGTGGGACTTTAGAGCTAATGTACTGTTTATTTTGATCGCTTCTAGTTTTCAACCTATCTGGATACAGATTGAGGAAGTGTGACTCTCAAGAGTAACTGTGACTTTGGGATGTGTGAATTGTAAGATGACATTTGGCAAGATTCTAACCCTCCACAATTGTGGCATATTCGTGAAGTTCAAGGAAACTTAATTAGTGTTTTTGCTTTATTTCAACAAGGTTATAAAGTTGTAATTTAGTGTAATACAGTTGTTATTACAAGGGAATATTTGTTCATAGGAAAAAGCTATGTGTACAAAAAGCTTATTCAAAATAAATTTATGATATATTCTTGAAAGTAATAAAATTTCTCCACTTGGTTTCATTGTTGTATCCCCTTGTGTTTGGCATGGTCGGTTTGGTCATGCTAGCTTAGGAACTAGGAAGAAGATGATTAACCATAATTTGATTCTTAAGTCAAACATTGATATTAAACATAAATAAAATTCCTGGACAAACCATCCAGAAAACCCTTTAAATCTATAGAGAGGGATACAATACTCTTAGAGTTGTTTCATAGGGATTTTTGTGATTCCAACCGAATCCCTACAAGAGTTGGCAATGCATATTGTGCGACCTTTACCGGTGTTTTTTCTTGGTATTGTTACACCTATCTTATAAGGTCAATGGATCTAGTGCTGAATAATTTTAAAACTTATAAAGTAGAAGAAGAGAGTCTATCAGATAAAGAGGTCGAGGTTTTTAGATTTGATCAAGTCTGGGAGTACACTTCGAATGAGATGACCTTGTACAGTAGGAAGTATGGGATTTTCCTTAAGATTATTGCTCTTAATGCATTTAATCCAATGGAGAATAAGAAACAAAACTTTGATGGACATGGTAAATGCCATGTCAATCATTTATGTTGTGCTTGAAAGCTTGTCGGGGAGGCACTTCTATCTGAATGTTATATCCTTAGCAACTGGTCACTTAATTCTCTTCATCCTTGAAGGTCTTGTGCGTGGTGAGGCTAATGTCCTTTGGAAGCTCTCCATATCTTGATAACTTCTCAATGCACTATTTTGATGAATAACAATATGGACAAGCCTGCAAGTTTTAGGAGATGGAAAGGTGTTGACAGCTGGAGTCAGCAGAATCCTCAAGCATGAATACATGATGATAGAATTCACCATTGTATGCCTTCTTGTAGTAGTTGGGGTGGATAAGTGAATGTGAGGCCACTTCTTGTAAATGGTGTGATGTATCCCGGTCACACTCAGAATGCTTATAGGTACAGTTGCAACATCTAGTGATATCCATTTCTCTTAAGTGATGTGTTGAGTCTCGGTCGCACTCAGAATGCTCATGGGTACGGCTGCAAGGGCTAGTGATGATCTAGGCAAAGGAGAGCCAGGGAATTGTTGGGCAGATAGAAAATGGCGATGAAATTGAAGTCTTCCATAGGATCCTGTATATTGCACCTTGATGTGCTTGACATTGTGGTCATCAAATGAAGCTGATTTAAAATTCGTCAATCCATGCAGGTCCACTTCTCCTGGGCACATCACCATGTTTACCTATGACCATGTTCTTCCGACATATCACCTTGAGTTCTGCATATGTCGAGAATGGCTTGTTGCTGCACTTTCCATAGAATGGATTAGCTTGTTAACCATTGATAGATCAGAAATTATGGAACGGCATCGATAAATGGATCAAAATGGAGATAGAGCACTGGCAAGCTTGAAAGAGTCATAATGATACCTTTGTTACTTAGTCCCAGTTGAAAGCATCCTTGGTGTTGCAATCTTTTTGTTTAATCCCAATTGCAGCTTGATTTATTAGCTATAATGCAACTGTTCGCTTCTAGAACTTTAATTGGTTCTTCAGTTGCTTTTTCTCATACTCCAAACCACTTCGGGTATTGAAAGCTTCTTGAATTCACAACTATGCTTCAGTTGTGAAGGAAACTAAAATTTATTTACGAAGAAGGAACTCCGGCTTCAATATTCCCAAGAACAATGAGTCGAGTCCTGGTGACCAATTCGGACATCAGGGCTTGACCCTTGTTGATGTCGGTATCATTGTTGGAGCCATAAGCTATCAATCAAGGTTCTATTGGATGGCTAGAGAGTTCTTTCAAGTTGTTTTTTTTCCTAACATTAAGATAAAAAGCTGGCATTACATTTGAGAATTCTTCTATCTTCTTTTCTATAGTCCCTTCTTTTCTATCTTGCGTAATCTTGGGCAATTGAAAGCATATGGGATTGGTCAACATTGCCTTTTTTGTGTTTGTGCGCACAGAGGAGGAATTGTGTGAGAAGCCTTTGGGGAGTTGCACCGTGGAACTGCTTTTTACTACCGGTACCTGCATGTAGAGGAGGCAGCAGTGGTTTTAGGGCAGCATTCTCATGTGCCTTATCCCAAACAAGTCTCGATTCTCTTTCATTTATTTTATTTCCTTTATATTTATTATATAATCTATGATTGATTGCTAATAACTGGACGGGAATAACAGCTATGAATCAAGAAAGAGAATGATAATAGAGATGAAAATTTGTGAGAACTAGAGATAAAATATAGGAAGAGAAAGATGCAACATGTACTAAACGACTAACGCTTGCAATATCACTATTTATTTTTGGCTGCTTTCTCTTGGAAAAAATGATTCATTTGTTAGAAAATCCCTTATTATGTTGTTTACCAATAAAATTTAACAACATTTATATGATGGACCAATAGCCATTATTTCACTTAAGATGTGTGGAGTCCAATAGAACATGAAAGAGGTCAAATAGGTGTGTATAAATTGCCCATTCAAAATTCTCAGCAAAACACTTGTTAAACACTTTAACTTTTGTGGGTACCAAATAGGGCCCTGGATTCTTATTTAGTTTCCTTGGTTTTCCTAAAGTCTACATTTTGTAGGGGCATGGATCATAGGTGAAGCACAATGTAGCTCTCTTTTCTTATGCTGTTTATGTGATATGTTACTTTTCAAGAAATCAATTGATATTTCTTCTATTGGCTTGAAATATGTGTAAATTTCTCTGAAATATATGGATTGATTGTGTTGTTTATCCCCCTAGTTGTTTCACTGGAAGATATATGTGCCAAGATTTTTGACCTGCATAATCATGCTTGTAATCTTGTTATCACTTTTATACAGGATAGAATTCAAACATCTGGCGAACTTCTGACACCATGCTGGCTCTAAAAGCCGGTTGTTGGGCAACCATTTGCTTTAACTAGATGCAGTGATTCTCGAGAAAAGAAGCCTCGCCATCGACGAACAAAAGAGGAGAGAAGAACAATGGTCAAATCCTTTATAAAGAAGTAATCAAATTTTCTTAAATATTAGATATGCCCATTTGGCATCCACATTAATAGAACAATGGTCGAATCCTTTATAAAGAAGTAATCAGTTTTCTTAAATATTAGATATGCCCATTTGGTATCCACATTAATTTGGAAAGTCTTTTCTAGTTCCATGCATGCCTTTGCATTTATATCTTGTTCTCGATTAGTTCTTACCTATATTCTAAGGTAACATATGCACTATAGTTTTCATGTGTCTCTTGCAGGGGTGATGCAAATATTGTAGAGTATGCATGATCTGTTTTTCTAACCTCTTCATCTGCATGTTAAATTTGAGTGAGCAACACAGAACAATATACATACAGCTATCCTATTTTTATCAAAATAGAGCTCACAGCAGTTTGATGAAATTTTAAGTTTTGAGGAGCAATGTAGTAGATGTGAGCAAATTCGTTTGACCCATTGTTCATTATCCTATTAGTAATTTGCCTCTAGGATGTCACATATTAAGCCTTTCTTTTGAATGTAATTTGCATCTCAAAAGCCACATATTAAAATAGTTGAAATGTTTTTATGCATGAATTTCATGTCTGCATCCTTACAGTTTCATCATGTGCAAGAGGTAGAAAAAAATTCTTAGGTTGCTTAGATTGGAAAACTGAAGCAGTTATGATTGAATTATGTGGAAGTTGTCTACTAGGGTATCTAGTAGCTAATGCAGCAGAGTTATTCATGAATAGCATAGGCTCAAGTTGACAATGAATTTGTTCAAGCTAGTTCATTTAGAGAAAACTTCAATGTCTAGCTGCATTCTGAGGCTTCTTATAAATGGGCCAAGTCCAAGTAGAAGTAGTTGCTGGTTTGCAAAAATAAATATGACTTAGGGCTCGACTCAAGATTGGCTCATCCAAGTTAGTTGTGGCTGGTTAAGCTTGGCTTAAACTTGATACAAGCTTGAATTCCCTTTTAAAGGTGCCATGTTAAGCTTGAGCAACCGAATCTCAATTTAAACCCTTAACTCATGTGTCCACATTATATGTTAGATCCTATTAGGTACAACAGTGTTTATCCAGGTTTTTATAAGAGAAAGATTAGGCACCAAGCCTAATTACTTGTTTATCCATGTATTGTATTTTAATCTGTACAAAGTCTTGTAAGATATACTATCTTCATATATTATATGTGAAAAATGATTGATATGATTTACATTAAGAATATTATGTTTTCATGTGTTTGATTGTCTCCAGTGTCCTGGTGGACTGTGTAGCTATGGATTGGAGAGTAAAAACTATTTCCTGATGGCTGTGTTTTGACATGGCAAGATAGACAGACCAACTTGGACAGTTGTTTAGCGTAAGGGGCTATTGGAGACAGCTGATTCTCCATAATTGTATAATTAATTATACAATGACATGATGAGGAAATGTAGGGGTTTCCCGTTGAATGATTTACCTAGTTAGCCCAGGGCTTTCACCTCTTCACTGGTTATCTATACTGGGGGCTAGTGCAAAGAGAATTGAACTTCTTGAAGGATGGCCATTTTTAGGATCTAGAGTTGTGAATTCTTATTAGTCTTGGTGGTTCCTAGAGAAATTAACTAATTGAGATAACATTGTATATGGACAACTTTAGGCTGGAACTGCATTCTATAGTATCTGCTATTCAAGCGCTCCTTTTGCTTTCTATTTTTGGAAGTGGTACATTACCAATGATCAATGACTAACCATGCTTTGAAAAAATTATATTATAGATGCATCTTCTAATGTCCCAAAATAGTCTCACATCGGATGAAAAGAAAAGTTTGAAGTGCTTATAACTCAAGTTCACCTCTTGCCAATTACACTTGAGTTTTTAAGGCCACATGTATCTGATCCGTGAGTAGGTTAGTTAGGCCAGTAGGTTGGCTTGGAACGTTACAAATGATATCAGAACCGATCTAAGTGTGTGAAAGTTGGCTGGTGAGAAGGAAAGGGTTACCCATGGGACGTTGGTAAAGAGTCCTATCATAACGTGAAGCCACCCCTGCAGCACCAATGATTTCACTTAGGGTAGATTCAGGCTAGCTTGTAATGTGTGACAGAATATCATATAATAGTAGAAAGATTGTAATATCCCAAAACAGTCCCACATCAGATGAGAACAAAAAGTTTGAAGTTTATAACTTAAGTTCACCTGCTATCAATTAACTTGCATTGAGTTTTTAAGGCCATGTTGATCCGACCTGCGAGTAGATTAGTTAGGCCAACAGGTGGGCTTGGGGCATTACACATCTTGACTGGTAAGTCATATACCATTTACCCTTTTTAAGGGCCTCTTCCTGTTGATGCAAGCTTTGTACTAGTTGGAGGTGTCAATTTTATTTTTGAGGTTTCAGCCTTCAGCAGGAGCCAGTGTTGAGGTAGGATTCTTGTAGCTAAACCCACCATTGGAATAAAGGCTTATTGTGTATATTTGTGTAGGGTAATCATAGTAGAATGGAACTTATATCTTCACATGTCAATTGTGTCAAAGTGGTTAAAAGATATTCATATTGTTTATTTATATATAAATCTGCTTTCAGGTACCGCACTTCAAATGATGGAAAATTTCCTTCTCTAAATCTCACACATAAGGAAGTTGGTGGGTCTTTCTACATTGTACGCGAAATTATGAGAGATATAATTCAGGAAAATAAAGTTCTGGGTCCTGGCGATGCTAGTTTAAAAACATTGAATCTTGAAGATTGCTCGCAGGAGCATGTGTTGGAATCCCCAGATCTCGAAGTTCAGTTGTCCATATCATCTATCACACACATGGCTGATCGTGAAGACATGGAAATATTTTCTATCACAAATGAACATCAAAATGAAGAAAGCTATGAATTAGTAAAATCTGATGACCAGGAAATGCTTGCATCTCAGGCAAATAATGCTTGTGTCGCAGAAGTTATGCTTGATAAATCCTCTGATCATTTGCAGAACCCCCATTTTACAAGTCAATATGAGAATTCAGTGGCAGAAGGTGAGAAAGAAAACCACAGAAATCATCTGGTCGACACATGACAATATAGGAATTCATGAACAAAATAATCTTGTACCTGCAGGTAGTCAAGAAATCTGCAGAATCCATAAGGTTGAGCAGTCACATCCTTTCCATCAGTCTGTATCCATTACTTCTCCAACTAAGGGATTGATGCTGGATGAAAAAGATGTTGAAAACAAGAGCAGCAGTGTGGCTGAGACAACTAATATTTCTGCAGAAAGCAATGATGTTCCTAAAATAGCTGGGACAGATGTTTTACAAGAAGCAGCGATCTCTGTTAATTCATTGAATGGCAATGTATCTGATCAAAGAGCGGATCATTTAGTTTCTGACGCTAAAGATAGTTTTTCAATAGCTTCTTCTTTTATCAATAACTGTGACTTAGATTTAAGCCCCCTGGAGAATGAGGAGCTAATCAGCTTCCAGGAAGCATTAGGAATGCAAGACTCAGAAGTGGAGCTACCTTTCATGCAGGGCAACAAAGTTCCCATCATGAACAGAACAAAATCTACAGGAGTTCCTGTTTCTGGTTCAGTTAATAAAGAAGACGCAGTCCAGATGTCAATGACGTCACAGACATTAGTTTCTCCTGCTTCTGGAACTTCAAGGACTGAGGTACCTTTTTTTTTTTTTTGTTCTTATTTGTTTTATACCTGCTCATAAGCAGGGGTGGCAGTGTTTAACCTGTTTAACTTTATTCAACTCATTGTATGTTGGATTAGGCTACTATTTAATAACTGGCTAGGTTCAGGTTTGTGTTGACAGATTTTGGATCCGGTCCGACCCGTATGTTGTCCAATGCAACTCGTATCTGACCCAACCTGGCCTGTATCTGGTCCAACCTGACCTAAGTGATGCCCTACTCATATTGGATTTTTTTAAAAAAAATTGGGAATGTTTTTGAGTTCCGAGTATGTGACTTTTCGGCTGTTATGTTCCTATGCCTTTTCTGAGTTAGCATTTTTCTCCTCTGTTTTTTATGATATGCTCTGGAGATGGGCTTCATCTACATAAAGTTTTCTTTCATCTGGTTAGTGTTGGAATCCAAAGTGCAACACATTGATTGACATTCGTTATGTTCCACTTTGCAGGAACTTCCTGTTGTGCAGCCTAATGATACCAAGAACATGGGCAAAAGATAAAATTGCTTCTAGTGACTCACTGTCTCCCAATATGAAGGAAATATCTGACTTGGAATGCAACACCAAGCCTGAAGACATTGCCAGCAATCCCAACAGACGTAGCAATTGTAGCAGGTAATTTTTGCATCTTTCCAATTTTTTTAGAGCATGTTAATTTTGGTAATCTGAGTCATGTGGCTGACATGGAATTAGTTCCACTGGAGAATAAAAGGAAAACTGAACTTGTAATGGTGGCCCAATACTTTATTAGGATCAAGGTTTGCAACATTGATGCTAAGACTAATACTAGTACATTACCGATCTGGTTCAGTATCGGTCGATATGGTACGATACATATTTTGTACTAAGACCGAATGTCACTCTTTTTTCATACTTAATCACTCAATACCGAGCGGTATGGGTTGGTTTGGATTGCTTTAGTCCATATTGAATTGAAACTTGATAATGTACCCGTACAAGGTTAGTATAACAGACCTTGATTGGGATGTTGTTAAACCCTATTTCTTAATTTTTTTTGGTTTTTTATTTCTTATTTTTTTATTGGTTCTAATGGTTTTGAAGATCTTTTTAGACTCATAAATAGGCTACGGGAGCACCCCTTCTTGATTTTTTTTTTAAAAACTATCCCTATATTTTGATGTATAATCTTTAGTAATTTATTTATTCTAGAAATAATATATTTTATAAAAATAATTACATATGAAAAATTAAACAAATATTGTGTTGTAGGTTGATCCCTACCCTAGAACATATATAAATTTTGTGCAAAACTAGAAAATGTTGGCATGATTTTTCTATATTTCTTAATTTTCAGTCAAATGAATTGTTAAAAAAGGTTGGGCCGACAGCCTTGCTGGATGTGCAACGATTCTGGTGCAGGGGAGGTCTGACCTAGCTTGCCAGACTTTTAATTGGGTTGGCTGGAATATTCCAGTTTATGAGCAAACTGGTGCTCTATGGTGTCCCAGATAGTGTTCATCAGAATAGTATGATACTGACAGGTGCACTGGTGTTGTCAGGACAGAAATCCTTGGTGGCTCTAGCTTCTTAGTTTTTGATGACTAGGTTTGAAAAGTTTAGAAGCTGTCTGACTTTTCTAAATGGCCCAAGATAGACCACATATTGTTTGTAGATCGCAGCTGAACTGTTCTGCAATGCCTCATCATTTTTTGTGAGAGCTTTGAACTATCAGCATAATCCATGTACTTTCATGCAAGTTTTTTCTCGTTAAGTATATTTTATTGCATTGTTTCTCCTGTTTCTTATGAGCTTATAATTTTCACACAAAATAATTTCTCACATAGAAAAAAAAAGGAACCATGTTCGGATGGTCATAGCTCTGAGCGGACTAATGGAATTTAGTTGTGATTTTGAATCACCTGTAATGAGCTGTAAATCGATTGAATATGGATTGGAGCAGTATATTGATATTTGTATCTGTTTTTATCTTGCCAATATGGATGCAGATGTGGATATTAATTAGATACAAACATTCATATACATATTTGTTTTAAAGGTATCGAACATTACAAAGTACATGTATAAATATGGATATAAGTCAAATAGTTAAACTTTGTATCCATAAAATCAAAGATATCACTGAATAAAGATAAATTAATTCAGCAATGTGTTTATATGGTCATTTTTTTCCTTAAAAGGGTCACATATGCTGTATAAGGTTAAATATGATTATAAATAGGTCCAGATATTTGGATATGAATTGGATAGTCATCTATCTATACCTGTATCTGTTCTCACCAAGATGTGAGTAGGATGTGGATATTAGTGAGATGTTATAAAATGTATCCATATCTGGAAAGATACGGATATGAAAAGGGATCTGGATGGATATCATTTAGTCTACTTTTACCCCTAACCTTATGGTGTACTAGGAACTGGAGTGAAGTTTATTCTTGAGTTTGTGTAGTTTTCTCTATTTTGACATGGGGAATTTTTCCAATGTCCTAGCAAATCATCTGGAAAGGGCAACAAAGAGTTAGAGGCGGCAGAAGTCAACCCAGTTTGGGCCACCATAAAGGCTTTCATTGATGCTATTATCAAATTTTGGACAGAGTGAGATCTTTTATCATGAAGTCGTTGGAAGAATGGAATGCAAATGATGCTTCTTTTGCTCCTATTTAATGAAGGTCCACCCTACCTTCTCCTATATTTTTTTCAATTACGCAGTATGTGTAACATCTGGTGTTCATAACTAAGGATCTTGTTTTTATCCTCTTGGCATGTAAAAAGATCCTTGCAGGAGTTATTAATGCTAAAACAAGAAATTTTATCTTATCATGATTGTAATAATACCCAAGAGGCCAGCTTTGAAGTGAATTCTGCATGCAAGTGTTCTTGTTCTGAGTATTTCCTCCAAAACACAACCATGTAGTCTCAGAAATGTAGCATGTCATACCCGAGTATCATGAGCCCTTTAAAATGGTTTGCACTTGTGGCCACTCCCATATTTAAATTTTTATTTCTTTCTGCAAGTAGGTGGCATGTGTGGTCCTTAGGATTCTGTCCTATTTGTCGGCCAACTTTTCCATCAAAATGAAATGAAGCTACCAGCATTTTAACAGCGCGATTCTGAGAATGAGATATTGGATGTGGTCCTTCATGACTTTCAAAAATATTTTCTGTTTTTCTCAACTCAACTCAACTCATCTAAGCCTTTGTTAGGAAAAGGCTTAGGTGAGTTGAGTTGAGAAAAACAGAAAATATTTTTGAAAATTAGATGCAATCTTAGTTTCTTCTTTGCATCTCAGGAACTTACTGGAGATGAAATGGAAGCCACAAGTTATCTCATACCAGAAATCTAGCAAACAAACTCTTAGTTCTTCATTACAGATTTACAAGCCAAAGGGGTTGTTTGGATGTGCCATGTGATCTCTTGAATAATTAATTTAGGATGATTTTAAACAAGATTTTATGAGATGGGTCTGCTTTAGATTTGACATTTCCTGTTTCATCTCAATAATTGAGATGATCGTGTCATGGTTCCATCCTGGCACCATCGGGATTTGAAACCATTGATTTTAATTTCATACAAGGAAAGCAATTCATCTGTATGGCATCAGAGCCAACCATTGGTCTCATTGATATGCGTCCTAAATGGTTCTCAGATTGATGCAAGAGCTGTTTTTATGCTATATGATGGAACAAAGAAAGTTGTTCCTTAAAATGCTGTGACTGAAGGATATGAGAGATCCGAGAAGCTCATAGAAGCATCTGTTATGCATGTCTTCAAGGTCGTTGCATCCAAGCCTCTCGACATACTACGTCATATACTCTTTGGGGCATCAGCATCGTTATATGCCATTGGTTTCAGCAAGCAGATTTCACAGCCTTCTCTCTTAAGCTGGTGGATGGTTGGACTGTTATGCTGGTAGAGCTTTGTTTGATGTTTACTCAAAGTGCTTGTCCACTGATGATGCCAGAGCTGTGTTTCGTGAGATGGGTCATAGAGATCTTGTGGTGTGGAATTCTATGAATTTTGGGTGCAACCAAAATGGAGGCTCTGAAACTCTTCATCAACTTTGTGTTGCTGGGGTGACACCTAATGAGCTCACTTTTGCTGCTGTAGTTGTTATTGTTGCTTGTAATCTTGCATGCCTGCTCCATGGCTTACGGTTCCATGACCCGATCATAAAAGCAGGAATGGACTTCGATCCTCAGGTTTCAAATCGGCATGCAGACACGAATTCGAAGTGCGATTGAACTGAACTATGTTGCATTTGTGAATTTACTGTCAGCTTGTAGCCTTTCAGGGCTCGTTAAGGGAAGGACCATCCCACTTTCATTATATAAGAATGGATATGGTACCGAACCATGCATCTTAGGATTCGAATGAGATGGGATTTCAGGACATGACGAAGAGATTTAGAAAATGAGAATGCTGTAATTCAAAAGAAGATAAAACAAAATATTGCAACGGTGAAGCGATTTTGCTTTGATTTTCTCTTTTTTTTTTTCATTTGAGGAATATGGTGGGGTGCTATTGATGAAGTTCGAAGTCCAGATCGTACAGGCAGAGAGGAATGCTAACCAGTTAAGCTAAGTAGCAGTTAAAAAAAAAAAGGGCATACACTTCAATAATTATGCTTGACGTAGAGTAAATAAAAGAAAAACGATAATTTTTCTTATTTATAGAGTCAAATCATACTGGTATCTAGTTGGTGTACGACAAAGTGACGTGATTGTCCATTCTGCAACACATCAAGGCCTATGACAATGGAACAACATCAGAGGAATATAGCTAATGAGCCGTGGTTGCACAGGCATGATAGGATGGAACGTGCACGTTTTCAGCTACTAATTATTCATAGAGTATGGCCCACACAGCAGCTAGGGCAGTCCCAAGCAATCTTGTGCTCCCTTGTAGCGAGGCACGTGACCGTAGCTTGAGCGATCTGTATACGTGATTTTAAGCACACCTATAAAGGGAGAATCCTCCTAAAGATTGAGGGCTTCTTTCTTCTTATTTCTTTTTTTTTTTTTCCTTCATCGGCCGTAAGCTTCTGCGTGTTTTTTTTTCTTTACCAATAAAAACTTTCTATGATTATGAAACCATGACTGTTTACCACTCTTCTACAATATAAATACATTAGAATATTCATGCAATAAGGGCATACCATACGCGCTCCATCCAAACAACATTGCATATGCTAGGAAGTCACTGATTGTCCACGTTTCAGCACTAGTTTCCAACAACATTTTTAATTCAGCTACCAACAGTTATAGGAAATATTAATCTTTTCCTTCAGATTTGAAGGACCTGGCACCAAAACTGTCAAAAACATTGCAGAACTTTCATGCACTGCCATGATGAAAGATTATATACAATCAATATCACAGGCTAACAAGAATACTGTTATCTCGCTTGATCGAATTGTTGGAAGCCATCAGTACATAGTCCTAATATCACATTTTTGGTCTTCTTCACAAAATCAGGATAATTTTCATTGAAAAGCTTCCAAGCTTTTCAATCAGATGGATAGCCCATTTCACCTTCTTTAACTTGATGTTCAGCATGCCATCTCATACTTGCAACACTAGCTTCTGATTTGTATAATTGCAGTAGACGTAAAGTAAGAGAAAAGTAATGCATCCTTTTATAAGGCACGCTTTTCCTTCTGCTTGAACCCGCTCCTTCATGTTCACTTTTGCACCTCGATTGACTGCATATCTTACACCATTTCAATCCTGAATCTTCACCCCAATATATCATACAATTGTTTAAACAACAATCAACCTTATTCACTGGTAGACCAAGCCCACGTAACAACTTTTTTGTTAAGTAAAATCGTCCATTGCAATATTATCACCCGACATAACTTCCTTTATTAACCGAGCGACTAAATCAAAAGTCTTTTCAGATAAGTGATGCTCTGCCTTAATGTTTAGCAAACAAGTAGCAAAAAACTACAAATGGTTCTCGCATCCAGGATATAATTCTTGATTTGCAGCATATAGCATGTCATAAAATTATTGTACTTTTAGATTTGGTTCTTCGTTCGAAGATTTTGATTAAATTCATTATCTGTTGCATTCATCGCAATTTCTTCATATGTATTTTGATTGAATTCATTGTTCGATTGATAGCTTATCCCTGCAATGATTCCCCTCGTGACAGTTCCAAACTTCATAGCTAGAAACAAATCCTTTTCTACAGAGATGGACCTTCACAGTTTCGACATCTCTATAGGCTTTATTTGACACTTCTTCAAATTACATGAGCATCTAATCAGAGGACCATCCATCCAATATGGTTGGCTACAAGCAAACGCAATAAATTCTTCTGAACCGTTCAGAAAATCAGGATTAAGCAATCCATGTTTTAACCTTGCATACATCCACGAGCAATCCCTGCTCATTTTAGGATGACTTATACGAACAGAACTATATTTTACAATGAAAGCTAAGTAAGTTGATGTATTTATTTAATGTAATTATTGTTGTTGGTAATGAAATATAAGCAATTTAGAATACATACTAAGCCTAATTTTCGTATGATTTGAACAATAAGGAATGTCAACATCACAATTAAGGCCAATAAGATCGAAACAGATAAATCAACAAATCATTTGATCATCTATATATTGAATCTCTATTGTCTTATGAACTTGAGATAGATTCCTAAAGAATGAAATATGATGATCAAATAATAGTACCTAAAAGATGACTAATAGATATGCATGCAAGCATCTCTAATAGATCATAGAATAGTGTCACACTTAAGCATGTTTAATAGCCTAACATTGACCTAATCCCTAAAAGATACCTTTCAGAAACCCATGGGCCATGGCCTTTGAACTTGCGACTGTTACATTAAAAAAAAAAACTGCTGCATCGCCCTCCAGTGAGTGATTGGCCCAAACAAAGCACATACATCCCATAATGGTATTCATATCATTAACACGAGAAGATAATGAATACGCATGATGATGTAAAGCCGTGCATCACATAATTTAACATTTTCTTATAAAATGGGGATATTTAATATAATTTTTTTATGAAAAAAAAGGTGATCGCATTAGTCTAGTGCGAGTCAATCCTATACATCAAGAAACATAATTTGTTTTAGTACAATGGGACAGGGATCATCACCCTGTTTTCAAATCCAAAACTCTGAATGGTAGGCCACTGAGGCCGTCACCCAGAGCTTAAATGCTCATTGTCTCTTATCAAGGAAGATTCTACTATGGTCATCTGTTGGGTTCAGTAGAATTTCGATGCTCACGTACCAAATTTCTTTGCCTAACAAACATCTTTTTCGGATGATGACAAAGATTTTTCAGGGTATAGGACCTTCGGTCAGGACATGGACGAGAACGTGCTCATGGCCCTCGGGAGGCCGGAGTGGCTGATTGCTACCGCCAACCTAATGGTTGTCGTCCATGTTATTGGAAGCTACCAAGTGAGAAATACTACTACAACCCTGCTTTGAATAAGATTATTTTCCAACAGATGGCGAATGCTGGCATGAACAATGGCACTAACTTGTGGGACACCCACAAGGCAAAAGTTTGCCCAACAAGATAAAAAGTCATTAGAACTCCCTTTCAAGCTACAGCAATTGAGACTTCAGCTTATCCGGTAGGAGATTATAAGCATCCCGACGACGTCTAGTTGCAATGAGAGTTCCGCTTTGAAAATAATAAGCTCAGACGTTAATGGACCAGGTATGGCCCTCCAGGCAAGACGTAGTCCAACACGTGGAAGACTTGTTAGCAAGACGGACTCACCACCACGGCAACGGCCGTGGGGATCCATCCATTCTTTCTCCAACAACGCCGAATAAGGCGTGATTCCATGAATAAATTAATACGGACAGAACAATATTATTCTGAAATTTACTCCTAAAAATTTTAAAAATATATGAAGTTGACTCCAAAAAAATTCAAGCAGAGGATGAAATCATGGCTAATAAAATTGACTCCTAAAAAATTCCACGAACAAACTTACCAGGTCAACTCGATGCCTCTTCTCTGGCGATAAATCCTAAATGATGAACAATTCAGGGATGGAATGAGGTCAACTACGCCCGCAATGCATCGCAATGGAGTCGCTATTTTAGTAACGTAATTAATATTATTGTTAACTAGCAACTTTAAAAAAATACACCGCTAAAATATCAATTAAATGCGTTGCAATGTCATTGCTATTTTAGCGATACCAATTGGTATTGCTATTTAGCCGCCAAATAAATTTAGCGATCAAAAGTCATTAAATGCATCGCTAGTTATCCTTTTAACCGATTTTTTATTACATTTTTTTATCGACATCGTAATTTCATCGCTATTTAGTGACGTATTATTATGCATCACTATATATATATATATATATAATATATATATATATATATATATATATATATATATATATATATTCTTTTTTTGTTTGAGCATTGAAGGGATTTAGCTGAGTAGCTTGCAATACAATTTTTTTTTATGAGTTAATAGCTGTCTTTATTTTTAGTTTATGATTCTCATCATCACACCGCTGGCGCATGGGGTTTCTTTATCTGATGCAGCGTCATGAGCTATCAAATTAATATTAATGCATATAGGGCAATTGTTGTTTTAAGAAGAAAATGGATGATAAATTATGCTTATTTATTGTTAGCCTTTACGACAAAAAAAAAAAAGAAAAAAAAAGAAAAAAAGGATGGATAGGACACATAAAAAGAAGGATACAATTGACGGATGCCATCTAAATGAGAATACACTAAAATAATTATACCGTACAAAAGGTAACCCCATAACAGATGCCATTTTTCTTACCAATCAGCGTATTAATGCATGAATATAAATTATTCAAATAATAAGAAAATGGATAATAGCTTGTACTAATTGATTGCTAGTCTTTTGTGAAGCATCAAGTCACCCAATTGATGTATAAAATAAAGTATATATACTGAAAAAAATATAGAACTAGTTAACAAATACCAACCAAAGAACAAATCCATGAAAAAATGCCACTTTTCTTATTAAATAAATTTTAATACATGCATGACAATGATTGATATAAGAAGAAAATGGATGATGGATTTTGCTCACTTATTATCAGCCCTTTTGTCATGCGTTGAGTCGCCCAATTAATGACAAAATATGGGCATATAGATTAGTAGAGGTGGCCTCCACAGGTTCAAGAGGTGGCTCCCATCCCCCATGGATGTAGCATGGCACTTAGCTCCTGCACTTTCGACTGGTGCATGGATCTTATACCATATTTAATATTCACACCAATTGGGCCACCACAGCCAAAAAGGGATCTAATTTGCCCGGATGGTATCATCTCTTATCAAATAATCAGAACGCAGATTCTGAAGCTGGTGTAGAATAGAAGATATGAATTTGTCCATGTTGTCTACTCCTTATTTGTTTTTTTTTTTGAGCTAGAGAAAGTTTAGGGTTATCTCATTCCCATTCCCACGCTACCTAGACCAGATAGGATCCTATGGCTAGGAAATAGACAGGGTTAAAAATGTTGGTTGGTGCCCTAACATATTTGAAGCCATGCCATTTACTTAGTAATTTTGCTCTCTATCATGACATCTCTATTAACCTATCTCAAATAACGTCACTCATCTATCTCATCATGGGGCATAATTTTTCAATGCAAATAAAAAGGGGCAATGAGATCACAAAAAACCAGCTGAGTGATGTTTTAATCAAGGCTCCACGAAGATTGGCTACTAGGAGATCTTCTAGTAGTTGTTTCTCAATAACTATATCGAATAGGTGTTATAGCCAACAACTAAAGCAATAACTATCTCAAGCACACGTTCTAGCATTTTAAAGTTATTAAAGCATTTTTAATATCGAAATGCATAGACAAACAATATTAGACTATCATAAATATGAAAGCATGACTTCACATACATAAGCAAATGCGAAGGGTACTTAAGGTTCATCGAATGATTTAGCTTGGTTTCAAAGGTATTTGGAGAATGAAATTGTAGTACAGCTCAAGTTACTATTAATTGAATTATAACTAACCTAACACTATTTAGAAGTCTATAATTATAAGATTTCATTGATAGAACTATTTCTCAAAAATCATTATTATAAATCATTACAATAATATTACAAAATAATATTATATCATTATACTAGGTTATTATAATATAATGATAATAATAATATAATATTTTTTATTAGTTAATAATTATATTATCATATATTATTATTATTATTATTATATAATATTACAATATTATGATATATTATGATTATATTGTAAAATTATACATAATATAATATATATTATATTTAGCATTATATAATAGTTTAATATTATATTATCTTATTTTAGACTACATAATTATATAGTTATACTAATATCTAAATATGATATGATGCTATTATATTATATTATATTATTATAATCATATTGTATTATTATTATAATAGCAAGAGATATAAAAATTAGAAATATATATCATGTTAAATGCATTAAAGGTGATGATCAAAAGTTTTGATTAAGAAAAATGAAATCAAAGAAATATAAAGAATCTATTTAATAAATTATTAAATGTAAAGCATATAGATAGTTTAAGATACCCTATTAGCTCTATTGAAGATAAAATTATGGTGTATACTTGTAGAATTAGGACATTGAAGTAAATAAGGCTATAGAAAAGATGAAGTAGAAAAAAGTGTGGGATCTGATAAGATTTCTATAAAAGTTTAAAATGTTTAGGTGATATGGGAGTAAAGTTGTTAATAAATTTATTTAATAGGATTTTAGAAACTAAATATATGCCTAATGAATAGAGGAAGAGCATTATAGCACTGATTATAAGAATAAAGAAGATATTCAAAATTGCTTTAATTATTATGGTATTAAACTCATGAGTCATACTATAAAAACTTGAAAAAAAGAGTAATTAAATATAGGTTGAGATGTACTATAAAATATCAAAAAATTAATTTATTTTTATACTAGAAAAATTGACCAAAGAATCTATTTTCTTTCTTGGAAGGTTAATGAAGATGTATAAAGCAAAAAAGATAAGATTTTTGGTTTTTATTGATTTAGAGAAAGCATATGATAGGATCCCTAGAAAAATCTTGTGACGAGTACTAGAAAAGAAAGGAGTACCTGTTAGGTATATTCATATAATAAAAGATAGGTATATTGATGTAGTTAGTAATGTAAGAACTATTTGTAGTAATACTAATAAATTTTCTATTAGAGTAGGCTTACATTAGGGATTTATTTTTATTTTCTATTTTTTTGCTTTTGTTATAGATGAGCTTACTAGACATATTCAAGATGATATTATATGATATAAGTTATTTATATATAATATAATACTAGTAGATGAAACTAAGGTTCATTAGAGTTAGTCGTAAGTTAGAACTATGATAAATGCAATAGATCTAAAAGTTTTAGATTAAGTAGGATAAGACAAAATACATGAAACATAATTTTAGTAATTATAAATGAAGATGAATGTAGAGCATAAATTGAAATCATAAAGTTACTAAAAATGATCATATTCGGTATTTAGGATTAATTATTTATAAGAAAGAAAAGTTGAAGATGATGTTGTCCATAAGATTAAAGTAAGTTGGATAAAATAAAAAGTATAATTAAAATATTATATGATCATAAAATATCTGTCAAGTTGAAGAAAAAGTTTAACAGGATAGCCATAAGTCTATCTATGTTTTAGGATATGGAATATTGAGCGGTTAGAAAAATATAAATACATGATGAATGTGGCAAAAATGAGAATATTAAGATGAATGTGTAGTAATATAAGAAAATAGAATAAAAATAAAATTATTAATAAAAAGATAAAGATAACTCTAATCAATGATAAATTAAGGGAAGAAGGACTTAAATGGTTTGGACATGTACAAGTAGACCTAAAGATGCAATTGTGCCAAAGAATGACTTAATACATGTAAAGAAAAAAAAAGGAAAGGTTGACTGATAATTTACATGTAATAAAGTTATAAATAAAGACTTAAAATTTTTGCATCTTACAAAAAAAATATGATCATAATAAAGTTGAATAAAAAAAAAGATTGATATAGCAAACCTCAATTTGTTTGAGATTAAAATTTTATTGTTGTTGTTATGTATTATACATAATTATATTATAATATTAAATGTAATTATTCTTATGTTTTGAAATTATGAGTTCACTCTTTATAGGCAGACTCAGTGGTTAATTTGAAGATGAGTTGGCTTGCAAATTTTTATGTTCCACCTATCGTCCAACCATAATTTGGTTTGCAATATGTAATTAAATAACAACGTTCTTTGAAAGAATAAATGGTAAATCCCATGCTCAGTGAGTGGTGCTTTAAGTTTCATGCCGTAAGGGCTTTCGCATTGCTTTATTAGTGTGCTTTAAGATTAATGCTTCCATCAATCGTCTGCTTGATCTTGTGTCAGGCTTTTCCCGACGGCCATTGCTTCCTGTGGGTTGTCTCCTGTGATCCTCTTCTCCAATGGCTTCGATTGGGGAGTCCGCTTCCCCAAAAGCTAGAGCAGAGGCCCGGCGTCTGGTTTTTTGGGTGTCATCGTCCCCATCGCCGGCTGAGGTAGCTATCATGGAAGGCCATTTCCAGAGGTGGTTCGTATTGCTACAGCGACGTTGGAGGAGTCGAGCTTTTGCTGGAAGGAGCAGGCGATCTTGGCCCGCACCTTCCAAAAATGGGTTCCGCCGGATGCATTTCTTAGGGAATTCCGGCGAGCGGGTTATTGGGGTCATTCAGCCGTTAAGCTTAGCTCATCGCTGCCACATTTTTCGTTTTGAAGACCATGGTGCGAAGGATCTGGTGCTCGGCCGACCATGGGTGATCAATGGACAGCCGGTTGCCATTGAAGCGTGGCGGCCGGAGTTTGTTCCGACTTCTGATGCTGTGGCCTCTGCCCTTCTTTGGGTGCGCATGCCCTCTCTCCGGTTGAATTTTGGAATGAAAAGGTATTGAGGGAGATTTTGGAGCCGGCGGGTGAGTTTCTCTTCGCTGACTCTGCAACTCGGCAGCTTTCCAGGGGGGATTCGCCAGAGCCTGCGTCCGTGTAGATCTCCGGCGTCCTCTCCGCCGGGTGTTCGAATTCAGTGTGTTAGAATTCCCTTTTGGCAGCAGTTCCAATTTGAAAATCTGGAAGGTATCTGCCCGAACTGTGGTTCAATCCACCTCACTGGCCCATGCACTCTGTCTTCTCCAGCTCGGCGGCTGAGCAATCTTCGGCGGGGCCTTGCTTTGGGCCTTGGATGACAGCTTCGCGCTGTCGTCGCCCGTCGGATTCGGAGCAGAGGACTTCGTTGAGGCATCCTGGATCCTCCCAGGTCACTTCTGATCCACCCTCTGCTGGCTCTCAGAAGATGGAATCGCTGCCTGATGGCTGGTCGATTCCTGTGAAGGTGAGTCGGCGGAGATCTTCTAAGGCTGGTAAGCCCCATCTCAGTGTGCTATCAGCTCCAGCTCTCGTTCCGGCCGGCTTGCAAATGGGGTCTGGGTCAGCTGTGGATGGTTCCTGTAGGAGTCCTGGCGTGCCGGTTGAGGGAGCCCGTGCCATTTTTATCAGTCCAAAGGAGGCCGAGAGGATTGAAGTTCAGACAGTAAGCCAAGATCTCCAAATTGCTGTGGCCCCAAGTTTGAAGTCCAATAATCCTTTTCCATTCTGGGTGCGGGCAAGTGGGATGGTTCGTCCTTTGCCCGATCTGATGCCAACCCAGGCCCTTCTAAGCGTGCCAGGCCGGTGGAGTCCCTCCCTCTGTGGTCGTCTGTCACAAGGGATAATCGGAAAGGTAAAGGAACGTTTCCATCTCTAAAGGATCCAAGGGAAAATCTAATCTATCTGCTAGCCCTATCCTTGGTCGGGGTTCTAACTCTGATGGTAGCAGGCCTGACAAGGTGCCCTTGGGCAGGAGTCAAGCAATGTTGTGACTGGGGCCAGTCATCAAAGGATGTTAATTCTAAGGGTGATGCGGCTCTATCCTGCCTTAAATTGGCCATCCAAGGTCAGTCTAAGGATCTTGACCCCCCTGTTATTGGATCTCGGGTGCGGGAGCTGCAACTGTGGCAGCTGACCAAAGGCCTGATAATCCTAGTTTGGACTGTATAATGCAGTCGAATGAGGGTGGTACCCTGCCTTCGGGGTACCTTTCTGATTCAGTTATGTTGGAAGATCAGGGTGGACATCACCCTTTCCCCCAATTGTAAATGAAAATTCTTATATGGAATGTTAGAGGAGCTCGAAAACGTCTTTTCGATCCTCTTTTGCTAGATTATTGCAGATTCATAATTTTGATATATGTATCTTAACGGAAACCCGGTTATCGGGAGACAGCTTGGCCCGGTTTCGGCGACAGGCTGCTAGTACTTGGTCTTCATATGCTGTGGAGTCCGAAGGTCTTTCTGGTGGGATGTTGCTTTTTGGCGGCACTCATCGATATCTGTGAACGCCTTTCATCAGTGTAATCAACAGATAGCTCTTCTTGTCGTGGAAGGGTCTAATGACCCCTGGCTCCTCTCGGGGATTTATGCTAGCACTGATTTCAGGGAAAGGCGTGTTCTCTGGGCTGAGATCCTCTCCCTCCTCAACCAGGGTATCCCATCCATTGTAGCTGGTGACTTTAATTGCATTGTGGCTGCTAGTGAAAAGAGAGGGGGTAGACGGTCCTTGATTCAGCGGATATCACTGAGTTTAGATCGTTTATCTCTTCTGCTGGCTTGCTGGACTTGGGATTCTCTGGAACCCAATTCACCTGGTGTAATAACCGTCAGGATTCGGCTCGTGTTTGGGAAAGGCTGGATAGAGCCCTGGCAACTGCTCAATGGTCTCAGATGTTTCCCTCCGCCACTGTCACTCACTTGCCCAGGATTGCGTCTGATCACTGTCCTATCTTGATTTCCACTGATCCTGCTCCTTATCAGCGGTGACAGTTCAGATTTGAGCAATTCTGGACGTCCTACCCTTCAGCTCGTGCTATTATATCCCAGGTCTGGCACTTACCTATGAGAGGTAATGCTTCTTATCGGCTCTCTAGACGGTTGGAGCTGGTTAGACGTCGGCTGATCAGATGGAATAGACTTGAGGTCGGCAATTTAGTGAGACAGATTGAGCAAGTTGAAGCTGACATTATTTTTATCCAAGAAAAGAGGACCGGGATGGCTCTCTATCTATTCTTGATCTCTCCTCTCTTCGCTCCAAGCTTGCTCTTCACCACTCTCTCCTCCAGCAGGAGATTTATTGGAGACAGCGGTCTAGGGTTCAGTGGATTCGGGAAGGAGACCGTAACACCAGGTTCTTCCATTAGGCCACTTTGAAGCGTCGGGCTGCTAATAGAATCCGAGAATAGCTGATGAGGAGGGCAATCTCCTGACCGACTCTGTTGTTATCCGTGATCAGTTATTTCAGTTTTTTAGTCTAGATGGACTGAGTCAGATGGTGATGGGGCTCTGTGTTCAGGGTTTCTCCTACTAAGAAGGTCTCTGATCAGCAGAATGACCTTTTGACCAGACCGATCACGGCTGAGGAGATTCGCACGGCTTTATGGGACCTCGGGCCTATCAAGGCGCCTGGCCCTGATGGCTTTCCGCCATTATTTTTTCGTCATTATTGGGACATTGTTGGCCAGGAGGTTACTCAGGCTATTCAGAGTGCTTTTCTCTCTAAAGCTATTCCTACTGACTGGAATCGCACTCTTGTTACTTTGGTGCCGAAGCACCATGATGCTTCTTCCCCTCATCATTTTCGGCCGATTAGCTGTGTACTACACTATACAAGGTCTGTGCCCGCCTTCTTGTTTCCCTGCGTGTGGTGATCCCTCAGCTCATCTCTGCTGAACAAGGGGCTTTCATCAGAGGTCGGAGTATCTCTGATAATGTTCTCATTGCTCAGGAGTTCATGCATGATCTTCAGAGAGCCTCGGCCAGTCAGTGTCTTATGGCAGTCAAGCTTGATATGGAGCGTGCCTATGACAGGTTGAGCTGGACTTTTTTGCATCGTACTCTGATTGAGTTTGGTTTCATGACCTGTTCATTGACTGGGTTATGGCCTGTATCCAGAAGCCTTCTTTTTCTCTGAGTATTAAAGGGATGCAGACTAGTTTCTTCCATTTTTTCTGTGGGATTGAGACAGGGATGCCCGTTATCCCCGTTTCTGTTTGTTTTGGCTGGACGACCTTTCCCGAGCTTTTCATCAGGCACAGCAGGACAGCCGTATTGCTCCCTTTCTGGCTGGTCCTTTGGGACCCCCTGTTTCTCACTTCTTTTTGCAGATGACTGTATTCTTTTGGGCCAGGCCTCTATTCGTAATGCTGTTAGTTATGCTTCTCTTATCCAGTGCTACTGCCGTGCTTCGGGGCAAAGGTCAACCTAATAAGTCCTCCATTTGTTTCAGCCCTAAGACCTCCAGGTCCATCAGGGAAGCCATTCACCAAGCTTTGGGTATCTCTGCAAAGGCTGATGGGCTGTCCTATTTGGGCATCCCGGTTTTGGGGAGGCGTCCTCGTATTAGTGATTTCGCTATTATTGAGAGACGCATTCGGGACCGGATTGATGATTGGCAGATCACCAGCTTATCCATGATGGCCAGGATTACTCTTATCCGCTCTGTCCTTACGTCCCTTCCTATGCATCTTATCTCTAATGCTGCGGTCCCTATCACTTGCTTGCCGGATAGAGCGGTGGTTCAGGGACTTTCTATGGGCTTCTACGCAAGACTGCCAGCATTCATCTTCAGGCATGGGATTTGATTTGTATGCCTTTGAATGAAGGGGGTCTTGGTATTCAGTCCCTGCTTGTGAGGAGAGACGCATTGATGGCTAGACATGCGTCAAGGTTTCTCCTTGATCCTCATGGTTTCTGGAGTTCTTTCATGAGAGCTAGATATGGTGACTGGTCCTTGGATATGGATCATCAGTCTATGCGATGGTACTCTTCTTTTGGAAGGAGTGTGTCGTCATGCTCCGCTATTCGGAGCAATATATCATGGATGATTGGGGAGGGCTCCTCGGTGGATGTCATTCAGGACAGTTGGATCACGGATCTCCCCCTTTCCCGATGGCCGTCCTTTATCAGCATGGATGTTCCGCAGCATATGAGGGTGCGGATCTCATCATTCCGAATCTCTTTTCTTGGAATACCTCTGTGGTGACCAGCTTATTTGGGGAAGAGCTTGCTCGGAGGATCCTTTCTATTCCCCTCACTTTGGGACATATACCTGATATGAGGTTATGGAGGAGATCATGTCTGTCCAGGGCCCCCACTAGGGACCTTATTGGGATTTTTAGACCCAGCCTCGGGATTCGTGGGATGCAAAGTGGATATGGATGCTCCTGTTCATCCCAGAGTCCAGTTATTTATATGGAAGATAATGTGGGACTATCTTCCTTCTTGCTCTCTGCTGTCGAGAAGGGGTCTTCATATTGAGGCGGTATGTCCACTGTGTGGGCAGGATGAGGAGACTATTGATCATGCCATTTTTATATGTCCCATTTTATGTGGGATTTGGACGAGAATGGGTTATGATTGCAGTATGGATGGTTCTGGTTCCTCGTGCTCCCCTTTCCTTCATGCCCTCCGGACGACTACTAGACAGCGCAGCGCCCTTTGGGCTATCACTGCTTATCAGATTTGGCTGTCGCGGAATCAGCTCATCTTTACTAATGAGACGATTTCCCTCACAGACTTGTTCAGAAGGTCAGATCCATGGTGGCTGAAAGTGCTTCTCTTCTCAATGATTCTGATTTTTCAAACCTTGGCCTCTGGAGCTCCTCTGCTGCTTCGGCAGCGAACCGTCGTACGGTTTATATATTGGGAGCTCCCCCTCCAGGGTTTGTAAAAATCAACTTTGATGGAAGTGTTCGCGGCAGACTGGCTGGATCTGCTTTTATTATTCGGGGGACTGATGGAGCCTTGCTGGCGGCGGGTGGTTTTGGCTCTCTGGATTTTTCTGTCCCCATGGCTGAGCTTTATGCAGCATGGGCTGGTATCTCCCATGCTGTTAGGCAGCTACATGCCCAATGTCTGCTAGTTGAGGGGGATTCTCTCTCTGTTATTCGGTGGCTTAGATTGGGATTCTGTGATTAGGTCTCCATCAACCCATTCTCAGTGACATTCAGGGCTCTGGGGTCTTCTTAGTGTCCATATCCACACATCTATCAGGAGGCCAATTCTGCGCAGACTGGATTGTAGCTGCTGTGCCCAGCACGGAGGTTCTTGGATTTGAAATAGGGTGATCCCTGCTCTCTGCTCTTACGCAGATTTTGTACTCTGATAGTTCTGGGCTGATTTGCACGAGGAATGTGATCACCTATCTGTATTCAAAAAAAAAAAAAAAAAATGGATTGCACTATAATGCGACTTTAGTTGTAGGACTTAGGCCTTGAGCAGCAACGTTACTAATTGCTTCTCTTGAGGTGCGTTCACTAGAGTACTGTACAAATGAGGTGAAACGTATACTAAAGCATGCTTTGGGCTACCTACCAACTTTTGAAATGTAAAAGATAATCTTCAGTTACAAGAATACTACAAGAGCCGAATTTTGATAAATTAAGGTGGTGTTTCACATCTGGCTTCAAACATCATCATTATGAACCTCTCCTACAATTGATGTCTGCATCCCACCAAGAGAAGCCAGCCATTTGTGAGATGCCACAGAGATCAGCACAAAGGTTTGTTGATGTTGACATGATGCCTTGTCCTGGACAAAGCCATTGGGTGCTCAAGACAGAAGATGAAGAACAGTGGACTTGCATGAAAAGACTCTCGAAAAGAGACTCTTCAAAAGAATCCTCACTGCTAGCTTCCCCCCCCCCCCCCAGGCCTTGACATCTCCAAATAAATCAAATATTGGACAAAACAGCACCAACCACTTGTCTAATAAGTGATTATCAATCGATAAGTACAACCACAAAGGAAGAATATATATGATAATAAAGATAAAGGGGTAGGCCCCATTAGACCGTCCGAACCAACCTCTTTGCTTCGGATATTGGCTTTTTCTTTCATTCTTTTTTTTTTTTCTCTTTTCTTGATAGAACAAGGGTTGGCCTTTTGCCATTGTCACAGCATGAAGAGAATGATCAAAGAGAGGGGAAGAGCATGAACTACTACTTGGAATAAGATGAAAGAGCCAACAAAGTCCCAACCATAACTAGCTAGAGAATGATTACTGACTCTCTCTCTCTCTCTCTCTCTCTCTCTCTCTCTCTGACTAGTAGGATTGGCCTTTTGCCATTTTTACAAGATGAGGGGGGTGATATCGAAAGAAGAAAAGGCCCTGAACAAACTACTCCCTGGAATAAGTCGAAGGAGTAAAAGCTAATGCACTCGCTCCTAACACCTTTGAAAAAGACGGGGATGACAAAAGGAGTGAGAGAGACTGAAGGGGAGCACCACCTACTACCACCATTTCCTCTTGTTTTTTATATCCATGAAACGAAAAAGGAGAAGATAGTGGGTGAGGGGGTGCATGATCTCTTGCTCTCAGTGGCCAGTGCCATCCTTTACCTTAAGTTGCACCCAAACCACAGATGTGAGAGAGAGAGAGAGAGAGAGAGGTTGTTGGCAGATCTGGTCACCTCCTTTTGAAGTGGCCAGCTTTCCTACCCAACAAAGAAGAGGGACGCAGGAGAAGAGAAAAAGGTGACCGTCCTCGTCTGCAATTAAACTCAGTGCAGGCAGTGCTCGGCGCCACGGCACGAGGAGAATGCCGTCCAAATCCAAGCACTTGGGGGGAAACTAGTGGAAACTGGAGAGAGTGCTGTTGGGAAACGACAAGGAAACTGCTGGGCATTTGATTTTTTTTAAAAAAAGAATCTTATTATGATGAAAACTAATAATAAAGTTTTTTAAATAAATTCTATATAATTATTTTCTTTCTTTTTTTATTTAATAAATATCCACTCTCCCAACATTTGGCACAAGTAAGATGGTATTTAACTCATAGTAATTTAAATTATAGTTTATTATCTCTAACAATATTTTACTACTTCGGGTTATAGAAATAATATCTTATAATTTAAATTATGTTTTATTATTTCTAACAATATTTTTGGTAAAAAATATTTATTTTTTATTGAATATTGAAGGAAAAGTTTTATTATTTTGATAAAATAACTTTATAGTTTTATGATTATTAGAGCGAAATATGCTTGCAATATCGAACCACTTAATCTAATTAATTATATTATCAAATATTTTTGATAATTTTTTATAGATATATATAGAAGGGAAAGTCTTTTTTTTTTTTCCCTTGTAAAATAGCTTTATAGTTTTACATATTCTTTGTGCTAAATAACATAATGAACCATTTAACCTAATTAATTACATTATCAAACACTGTAGGCAAAGAGACATTCTTTTAATGGATATAGAAGTGATTGTTTTTTCTTAGTAATATAGCCTTTTAGCCTTACATATGGGATTTCTCAAGAAAAATAATATATTATACAGTAAACCACCTAATCTAATTAATCACATGGCCAAACATTCTTGGTACAGATACCCTTTTTTAGGATATAGGAGTTATTTTTTTTAAAAAAAAGCTCTATAATATTTACTTATGTATTTGTTCGCTTAATTTAAAATTTTTTTTTATCCGTATAATTTTTTGGCAACGATGGTATCATAATTAGTTAAATAAATTGCCATTTGATCTCTTTGAAGTATGTGATTGCATTCAGAATAGTACATAAAAGAAAAGGCTTCATTAAAATTTACCATGTGCTAGAGTTGTTATCATATAATAAAATATTTATCTTTTCAGTGAAAAGTTATTACCAATATTCATGATAAAGCTCATAAAATATTAGTAATTAACTATCAAAACGGTAAGCTTCACATCAAATAAATAAATTAATATCTTAATTAATAATATCAAATAGTAACAAAAAATTAATTAATAATCTCAAACATAAATCATAAATAGAATAAGTAATTAAGATAGCATTTCTTTAAAGTTTAAACCTTTATCCAGGCTAATTCTAACAATGAAGGTCCCTTCCTTCTATAGGTTTTTTTTAAATACTAGTTATACATTAATGCACGAATACTATTTTATCATCAAAACTTAAAAAGTTTGTATATATTTGAAAGCTATCAATAAAACTTCGATATCGTCTTCTAAACCAAACAAAACTCTAGCTTCAAGTTTTCAAATGTTTTAAAATTTAATTAAGACTAAATCATAGTTAATTCCTTTTTTATAATGTTCAAGAGTTATTGGAAGTAGAAAAAAAAATTCTATACATTTTTTTATGCAAAGTAGTTTGCATCATTTGTTCATGCATAAACTTATGCATTTCAATGCAAGACTTATGAGCAGATCCTTCGTCATAAATCCATGCATGAATGATGAATCATATTCAATGCAAATCATCATGCATCGAAGATGATATAGAAGATATTTTTTTAAGATAATAAAATTTAAAAGCTTATGCATGGGAGCATGTACTTTGCCAAAATTATTTTTTTTGTGAGGGTTAAAATGTTTGGACTTACCGTACTAGCGTTAAAAAGAAAGAAAGAAAAATTATTAAAATAAGTTTAACACATGGCAGGCATAAGCTATGGATGATGCATTTCCCCTCCCATCCTCCATCCTTATATCTCTCGGGCTCGTTTCCCGTACCCGATTCCCACTGGCAGCGGCGGTTGGTGGGCGACGGTGACGGGATACTCGAAAACTTTTTTTTGGTGGAAAGACGGGAGGGATACTTGAAAGGCAAGGCTCGTAGTGGAGCCGGAGCCTTTCCTCGTCTCGAGGCGCTGCGTTGACATTTTCTGAGGTCACCGTGGCGGCGGAGGACGGGATCCACATCGGAATTGATGGCGGTCGTGCGGCGGCGGTGGCGGCCGCGGGCTCGCCCTGGGACAGGGTGGCGGAGTTCACGAAGGCGGCGCAGGAGAAGGGTTGCGACCCGGCGGCCTGGGCGGCCCACGTCTCGTCGGCGCTGGCGGCCGCTGGGGCCCCGCGGCCGTCGCCGGAGCTCTCGCAGCTCCTCGTCTCCCACCTCTGCTGGGGGAATAACGTCCCCCTCGCCTGGAAGTACGTCGAGAGGTCCCTTGCCGCGAACCTCGCCTCTCCCATGTTTCTCCTCGCCCTCCTTTCCATCAGGTCTGTTCTCTCTTGCCTCTCCTTCTCAAGGGAGTGATCTCCCTTTGGGCATCCAAGATTTGTTTCCATTGGTGCCTTCGCTTGGCTGAGAAGGACTTAATCTAGCCTGTTCTCTATTGGATTTCCACTGGATTGATTACAAATGAAATCTTTGAAGGCTAATCCGGTTTTATTCAATCATATCCTCCTATGCTATAAAAAGATCTCGTTTTTAAGATTCCGAAGGACAATTCAATAAAAAGACCTCTTTTTGAATGTTGACATGGACCTGTGTTTGTCTAAAACTTAAGCACCCGAGAGTGGAAATCTGCTGCTTGTGATTTATAACATCTATTGGTTTGATCTAAATCCATAGAATCTTTTCTAGCATGATGGTTAAGATTATAATTTTGCTAAGTGCTAGCTTCTACTATGTCAATCACATAATCATTTCTTCTGCAGGGTAATCCCAAGTCGGCGCACTAGACCAGCAGCTTATAGGCTCTATATGGAACTCTTAAGGAGACATGCATTTTCTTTCACCTCTCAAATTAATGGATCAAACTTTAAAAAGTAAGGACACGGTTTGTTTCTCCACCCTCAATGAGAATTGCTGAGTATATCTCAACCCTTGTATTAGTAATCAAAGTTTGTGTTATGTTTTTGGGATTTCATCAAATATTTGCATTTACTTCTTCAATCTAGTTTATCAGAGTATGAGAAGAAAGGCGTTCCCTTAGCTAAAATGGCACTTTTGGCTACTTTCTTTATACCAAGCCAGTCTAACCTTTTTGTTTCCGCATAAAGCATGAGGCTGTCATTTTATGTTGTGATCATTCATCACTAGGAGTACTGTGATTACTTTTCCATCTTCTTCCAGATTAACTGATATTTGCATTATTAGGCCTTTAAGCATATATTTTAGGGCAATGATGTTTCTTCAGGGATTGAGAAATTGAGGGGCTTAGTACTTTATGTATATATTATCATGCCTGTACACTCTCATGCGCGCGCGCGCAGAGAGAGAGAGAGAGAGAGAGAGAGAGAGAGAGAGAGAGCTTGACTATCATTCCATCATGTGTATTTGAGTAAGAATAATAGTTTTCGAACTCATGATATTTGTAACATAGCAATTTTTATTGCTAGATATAAGTAATCAATCTTAATTTGTACATGCTCATGTTTAGAGCTGATTATTGCCATGGATTGATACAGGAAATTAAAATATCTATTTCTATCATGTGGTAACATCAATAAGCAGTAGTAAAATTTCTTAATATTATCGTTCTCAAGTAGTAAAAAAAACAAGTTCCACATTTTCTTTACAACAAATGGAGATAAATAAGCTTCAAATATATTACTGATATAACCTATGATCAATTTTGTAATAGACTCTGTTTTTTAATAATAAAAAAATTATGCTTGATTTTATTGAAGTAATTGATGCATTTAAAGTTAAATAAACACTTTTCATATTTATGTTGCTTCTTACATGATTTATTCCTTTCAGTTTTTCCAGCGAATATTGTAATTATCTGTCCGCCAAATTTAACACTTATGCTGTGGAATATGTATTGATATATGAAGATGTGGTGTTAGTGTAAACGATATATTGGTTTAGGATAACCGAGTTGAGAAACTTATTCAAAAGAGTGTAATCTAAATTGAAGACCTGGTTGGTATCCTTGCTGCTTCAAATCAGACTGGTTATTGGTTGGGTCTTAGGACAAGTCTGGGATCTTGATCCTTATTTAATCCATCAGTCTTGGTTGCTGTTGCTTGATCTGTTATTGCTTAGATGAGTTATTGAAATAAAATAGTGAAATATGCTTAGATGTTATTAATTTTATACTTTTTTGGTATTGAAAGGTACATGTAATTAATATTATACTCTTGGGGACTTGTCTTGTTGGTTTATGCTTAAATATTCAATAGAATTGATATTTAATAATATGCTAAATACTCAATTAGTACACCATTAATATCTCCTAAATGCAGTAAGCATTGATACAATTCAGTTTCAGCCTAAGACTGCCCGCATGACAAAAAATATAATTTTAGGTAATTCGAAGCACAATAATATGATGTAAAATGTCTTGCCTTTAAATTTTTCTAGTTTTTGTTTTTTTTCTTCCTGACTTATTCTTGTCAAAACTTTGAAACTTGGAACCAAATTGCTGAAACTAAAATTCTAGCCAGGGAATGAAAACAAAGCTAAGTTTTAGAACCTTTCTTCTAATGGTAAACTGATTACGAGGACTCTTATAATGGGTTTAATGCTTTGGGGGTAGAAAAAGGAGGAGGGCAAGGAAGGTTCAAGAAGTTGGATAGAAGAGTGAAAGAAATAAAGAGAAAAATGAATAAAGGATGGAAGATAAGAGAATAATGGAAAAGAAAGAAATGAGAAAAAAAAAAAGAGAGAAAGTGAAATAAAGAAAAAGAGAAAAGATAGTTGCTTAGCTAGTGGGACCTCCTTGCTCACTCATTCTTCTCTTGCATTGCCAATCTCACCCTGTCGCTTGCAGCCATTTGGTTTCTGGAGAAGTTTTAATGATTGATAAAGTATATTAAGAGTTCAATAGTACTAATAAGAAATGGGGAAGAAGATATTTAATCACTTATATTAAAAGTTAAAAAGGCTTTACAGCTTTCTCTTCTCTTTCATTTTTCTATTGGTATTTTATTTCCTTTTTTATTTTGGTTGATCTATATTAGCATAGGGCTTGTAGAGGTTGGTGCCAAGATGTTAAAATTTCGCACAAACAAGAGATTTGATCACATGTGGATTTTTCTGTGCAAAATGTTGAGAATAAATTTAGATTGGACAACATATTTGACAATGGAAAAATAACTTCCGATCCAAATATTCTTTTTGGTTTGCTTACCAGGATGATGCCTGCCCTGTAGGCAATATGCATTTATAATAAGCTTGTATTATGTGTTTGATATAATCTTCGCTGCTTACCAACTGGACAAAGAGTAGCAGTTTGCAAATCTTCACTGCATCTCTTTTTCTGGCTATATAGCTAATTCTTTAGGTGGCAATTTGTTATTTATATTATAATATGAAACCTCATCTATTATATTATGGTCTCTGATCAAGGTTTTTAGTTTTTTGGGTACCGAATATACCTCATCCTAAATTGCTGATAATTGGGATAAGCAAATGATGTGTAAATTTTAGGATGTTCGAACTTCCTCATCCTCAGTTTTCAGTTGCAACAATTTTGAAATCTATGGCTCCCTGCTTTAAAAATCTTCTCAGTATATTGTAAGTGATGAACAATCACCTCAGGAGACACATTATTTGTCACGCCCTAGACCCTATATTGGATCTAGGGGTGGCAACCCGTCGCATGCCGGGCATGCAAGGCGTCCCGAAATATAACATTTAATACAAGAAGGGGTAATAATTATATTTCGTCCAATTTAAATGGTTCTTAATACAAACCATAATCATATGTTTTAGGCTACATGCCAAAATACATAATTCAATGGGGTTACAATAAAGTACGGGATACTCTGATAGCTGCTCCAACTACCCCATATCTCCATCTTCAGTTCTGTGGCTCTGAAAAACATTGTGAGATTTAAATGAGCTCATACTCAATAAGTAAGCCAACTATAATGTAATATAATCACTTCATGCTTTTATCAACTAAATTTTTCATAATAAACATCTGCCAAGCTTCCATATTTCAAATACATTTTATCATGTTATCAAAACATGCATCATATGCTCAAAATAAATTTTGGAAGCAATTGCCATATATAGTATATCAAGAATATACAATTTCAGGATAAAACCACTGTACCACTGTAAATAGCATGTAAAAAAAATGCATTTTTATACCAATGTCCCACGGCCACACACTATGTACACAGAACACCCCCCTTGGGTGTAACACCCTCCTCGGGTGTATCCTCCATAAATATCCCCTAGGAGTCAGGGTCCTGGAACCAGTATCATGTACTCACATCCTGCCATATCCGGCTACAACACACCCTAAGAGTGTGCTCTCCATATACCCCCTATGGAGATGGGTCCCGGTGCCATGTGGCATAATATTGCCATATCCTGTCACAGCACACCTCCTGGGTGTGTGTTCTCCATATATCCTCCTATGGAGTTGGGTCCCGGTGCCAAGTGAGTCATGCAACATATCACATCATATCATATCATAGCGGACCATGGTGGGACATATTATCATAGACACAAAGTATTATTTTCATGTCACATTTGCCAAATAGCATGTATATTTATAAAACCTTTAACAATTTTAAAGGTCTACCAATTGATCAGTTATCCACATAGATACCCAATTATTTGCAAATATAATAAATAATAAACTGATTATAGTAAACGCTCATTTGCAAATATTAATACCAATCCATTTTTCTTGTTTTTCAAATAATACAATATATAACAATATAGCCTTTAAATACATAATTTTCATATTTTAATAATTTATGGAAATTATGATAAATGACTTACTTACCTTCTGGCGCTAATCCAAAAATGTAATTTGGCTATTTAAGCACCTGGGTACCTACAGCATCAATTTTCCAATTTTTAGTCCCCAAAAATAGCATATTAAAATAGCTTTTAATCTCTACCCAATTTAATCCTGGGGTCAACTTGGGGCTTAAATATCTCCCAATACATAAGCCCAAATGGGAAGATAAAAATACCCCCAGAAACTAGAATCAACACTGATCCGGGGCATATTTTTATTTTTCCATTTTCGGCCCAATACGGGGTCCAAATCGTGGCCCAAAATTTGTTCGCGAGACGGCCCAATAGGGCCCAAAAGGGGAACGGCCCAACAAGGCCCGCTCCCCCTCTCTCCCTGTTTCGTCCGAAACAGGGGAAGCGTGTGCCGGCGGCCAGGGCTGCTGCCGGCCACTTCCCGGAGGGGCCCGGCCGCCGTCGACCGGCCCGGAGCCGGCCGCCGCCGCGGCCGAGCTCCTCCCCTCTTTCCCTCTCTCAATCTCTCTCTTTTTCTCCCGACACCCGCCGCGGCTGCCACCCGTGCTGGTGGCTCGACCGGCCACCATGGCCGGCCGGACCTCCATCGGACGCTGCCCGGAGCCGGTGGAGGCCGCCGACCGCAGCCCCTCGCCGGGCACTTCGCTAGGCCCGGCTTGGTTCCGCGATGAAGGGAGGGCCGTCGGGCGGCCCTCCACTGCCCCACTCCGGCCGCCTCGAGCGGCCGGAGCCTCCTTTCTCTCCCTCCTCCAGCCGCCTCGAGCGACCGAGCATTGCAACGGGAGGAATCCCTCCCGATTCCCTCTCTCTGTCACGCTTCTCTCTGCTGAAACAGTGGATGAAGGGGGGGGGGGGGGGGGGAATTACCTGCTTGTTGATGGAGATGGGTGGAGGGGAAGACTCCCTCCTCCCTCCCCATTTATAGCAGCGCGGGGAGGGCCTCCTCTGTGCTCGTGAGAAGAGGGGCGCCGCCCTCTTTGACCGGCGGAGCTGGGGAGCCGCTCGCGTGCGGTACGGCTGCAGCGCCTCCCCCTCCTTCGGTCCAAAAGACGGATCCTCACATGGTGAGGATCCGGGGCTCACATTATTTGAATAGCAGACTGAGTTAAAATCCTGCAATAAGTGTGATTGTGTGTTTTCTGAGAAAGCATTTAGCATTGTGTGAAATCGGGTGTAAACATATAAATTGAATTTTCCATCTGCTATTTTTAAATGCTTAAACAAATATCTACATGAAACCTTGGCCATTCCTTTACAATTATCAATTATCAGCATTATTGAGTCAGTGCCCACATAATTCATATAAAAGCATCATCAAATAATTCTGTGGATATGCCATTTCCAAGTGCTCAATCGATTGCTGCTGAACATATACAAGATTTATAGTTTATCTGGTTAAGATTGTGTATTAGTAACACAAAATGTAGTCCTTTTATAGTTTTAAATTTAGGCTACTTGCCGAATATTTTATAATGCTTTGAATGAGCATACCTAGACTTTTTATTTGATCTTCCTATTGAAAACATTTTCATGTTTGATTATTCTAAGATTAAAACCATGTCAAAAGTCATGTGCGGAGAAAGGATTGAAGAATTGGGCCCTCTCTTGCATTGTCACCACACATAATGTGTTCTGCCACTCCATCCAGTGCTTGGCGTACATTGGCAGAAAGCATTCATTGGCAGTAAAGCATGCCAAGAACAGGCACACAATTGGTACCTTGCCAGTGCACATGCCAAATAGCCACTGACATGATACATGCCATGCCATGCAATGCTGATCAGCCCTTCAGTCCACTTTGTAGATGTATTCACACTTTTAAACATAATTATCAATATAGAAAATTGGGTTAATATTTTCTAAGTAAAATTGATATCATTCATTATTGTTTACCCACTTTGAGTACATTGAGGTGATGTGCTGCTGGTGGGTAAAGTGGTGCACTGAATGAGATGTTTCCCTGGCACCTGGCATTGCATGTGCATATACTATCGCATGAATGATCAGGAGCAAATCCAATGTCTGATCATGTGCGAGATAGGTATCTTCCTTTGTCCATGGGTGCACAATTTTCCTTAGCTCCTAGTTTGATAGTTGGATCCATAGGAGTATCTGACGGCTTACACTCGAGCATTCTAGTCTCTTTTAAGAGATCTAGGACATTTTCTCTGTGAGACAGAGATTCCCTTTCTTGACCTTGCAATCTCCATACCTAGGAAATATTTAAGATTCCCAAGGTCCTTGATTTCAAATTCTGCAGCTAGTAAACTTTTGATGGTATGGATTTCCTCTTCATAGTCTCCTATCAGGATTATGTCATCCACATACACTATGAGGACAGCAAGTTTTCCTGTAGAAGAGTGTTTAACAAATAGTGTATGGTCCGTCTGACATTGAGAGTAGCCATGCTTCTTGACTACCTTTGTGAATCTTTCAAACCAAGCTCTTGGAGATTGCTTGAGCCCATATAGAGATCTCCTAAGTTTACAAACCTTGCTGCATGTAGCTTGTGTCTCAAATCTGGGGAGAATTTCTATGTACACTTCTTCAGTTAGGTCCCCATTTAGAGAGGCATTCTTGACATCTAGTTGGTGGAGAGACCAGTCAAGGTTTGCAACCAAAGATAATAAAACCCGAACTGTGTTTAACTTGGCTACAGGAGCAAATGTCTCCTCATAATCGATTCCATATGATTGGGTGAATCCTTTGCAACCAGCCGTGCCTTGAACCGATTAACACTCCCATCTTCATTATATTTTATTGTGAAGATCCATTTGCAGCCTACTAAGCGTTTCCCGATTGGTAAGTCAGAGATTTCCCAAGTTCCATTTTTCTCTAGTGCATGAATTTCTTCATACACTGCTGATTTCCATTCTGGTGAGCCGAGAGCTTCTTGTATTATTAGTAACTTGGATGATGTCGAGGTTGGCAACAAAAGCTTTGAACTTCGGTGACAATCCTTCATATGACACAAATGTGTATATTGGATGTTTTGTGCATGATTTTACCCCTTTTATCACAGCAATAGGAAGGCCACTGTCATCATTAATGCCATTGTCATCATTAGTTTCGGGATTAGTGTTACCTTGTGGATCTTCACTTGGTCTAGGACTTGAGTCAGACTCTTGGGTTTGCTCAAGAGATGCTTGTTGTTCCATCTTCTTTTGGTTCTTTCTCCTCCTTGAGTAGACAATCAATTCATCACTCTTTGTTGATTGAATAGTGTCCAAATTTTGAGGTGGATTGTTGGCTTGATCTTGAGTAGGAGGTTCTAGGAAGTAAGAAGACTCAAGGGAGAGATTTTGAGGAGGAAGTGATTCTTGATTTAGTGATGGGCAGGTTTGGTCAGAATTAGGAGAGACATGAGGTGATTCTTCAATATCCCAAAGCTGATATTCTAGGATAAAATTAGTCTCCCCTGAATATCATATTTGGGGAAATAAGGTTGTTGCTCAAAGAAGGTGACATCCATGGAGTGATAGAATTGTTTAGTGACCGGTGAGTAGCATTTATATCCTTTTTGAGTTGGAAAGTCCCCAAGGAAAATACATTTATGAGCTCTAGGATTAATTTTGTTCCGGTGTTGTTGATGGACATGGACAAAAACTAAACACCCGAAAACTTTGAATGGGATGGTGGAGATGAGATGAGTATTAGGAAAGGACTGAAGGAGAATTTGATAGGGAGTCTGGAAGTTAAGAATCTGAGATGACATCCTATTTATGAGGTATGCAGCAGTAAGGATGGCTTCACCCTAGAAATATTTTGGTACATGGGTAGAGAACATAAGAGATCGAGCCACATCAAGAAGATGCTGGTTTTTTCTTTCGGTAATACCATTTTGCTGAGGAGTGTTAACACAAACTTTGGTGAACAATACCATGACTCATGAGATAATCATTAAGGCTGGAATTGAAATACTCTTTGGCATTGCCAGTTTTAAGGATTTGAATTTTTGTTTGGAATTGTGTTTGGATCATGGTATTGAAGGTTTTGAAGATCTGGTTTGCCTCGGATTTTTCTTTTATGAGGAATACCCATGTGAGTCTAGTGTGATCATCAATAAATGAAATGAACCAGTGAGAACCAGTAACATTTTTTATCCTAGAAGGACCCCATATATCACTATGAATCATGGAAAAAGGTTGAGATGCTTTGTAGGATCTGTTAGGATAAGAATTGCGAATATGTTTATAGAATTGATATATCTCACATTGAAATTCATTTGGATTTTTATTATGGAATAATGAAAGAAACAACTTCTCAAGATACAAGAAATTTGGATGACCTAACCTATAGTGCCATAACATAATTGCACTATCATTATTATACTAACTCACAGGCAAAGAAACAGGACTTTTGGACACTAACAATCTGATTGATGAATTGCTCCTCGAGGAGGATCATTACCCTCTAGAATATAGAGCCCCGAACACATCTTAGAGTGATTGCCAATCGTCTTCCCCGAGTCCAAGACCTGCAATTCACACAGATTTGAGCCAAATTTAGTAACACAGTTGAGATCCCGAGTGGGTTTACTAATGGACAGTAAATTGCAATTTAATTTTGGTACAAGTAGAATGGAATCAAGAGTGATGTTCTCTGAAATTTGAATCGAGCCTATACCAGCCACCTTTGAAAGTGACCCATCAGCTATTCGCACAGTTAAATTTTTATAGCATGGGGTGTAAGTTGAAAACAGCTTCTCATCTCCAATCATATGATCAGAAGCTCCTGAGTCTATAATCCATTGACTGAGCCTCTCCTTGTTAGCATTTAAAGCACTTAAAAAAATTACCTTTTTGTGCTAGGGATCCTTTACCAACCACAGTGGGAGCTGGTGCAGGCAAGGATTCGTTGAGCATTTTCTGCAAGATCTCTATCTGTTCCTTGCTGAAGGGAGTTGGTTCGGGTGGAGTTTTTTCATCCATGGAAGCAAGGTTGCCTCGTCCTTCTTTGTCATTGGCAAACCGGGAAGGCCTTCAATCTGCTGGTTTGCCGTGAATCTTCCAGCAGTTGTCCTTGGTGTGACCAAGATGTCGACAATGATCCCTAGTTTGCCATGAATCTTCCAGCAGTTATCCTTGGTGTGACCAAGATGTCGACAATGATCACACCATGGTCGCCCTTTCTTTGGTTTGTGATCGTTGTTGTTGGATGGATTCCCTCTCACCACAATTGCTGAACTCTCAGGATTTGTCACAGAATCTTGAGACAGAATCTTGAGATCCCATTATGATCTTCTTTCGACTTTCCTCTCTCCGAACTTCTGAAAAACTTCTCGGATATTTGGTAGTGGCTTCGATCCTAAAATTCTTCCTCGTACTTCATCAAGGTTCTTATTTAATCCAATCAAAAATTTGTATATTCTCTTCCATTCAATTATTTGTCTATACCTGATTCCATCATTCGGACAACTCCAATTGTGCTCCTCGAATAAGTCTAGCTACTGCCAATACCGATTGAGAGTGTTGAAGTATTGAATCATTGTTAATTCTTCTTGGCAGAAGTCATGAAGAACACTTTCCACCTCGAATAATTCCGATGTATTCTCATTGTCAAAATATATTTCCTTGGCAGCATCCCAAATCTCCTTTGTTATTCCATAGAGAAGAAAGTTTTCTCCCATGTCATTTGTCATGGAATTAATGAGCCATGACATGACCATATTATTCTCAGTATTCCAGACTTTGAACTTTTCATCCGTCTTGTTTGGTTTGGTAGCATCTCCGGTGAGATAATCATCTTTGCCCTTTCCGCATATGAACATCATTACGGAATGGGACCATTGGAGATAGTTGTTCCCATTCATTTTGTGTCTTGTAATGGGCATGAAGTTACTATCATTGTTGGAAGCCATGGCTTCCTGCGTGGAGGTGATTTAGGAAGCGGTAGCTCTTGAATCACGTTTTCCATATTTGGTCATATGGGGGAATTAGGGTAGCTTTGATACCATCTTGTTTGTGGAAGGAAAGAGTAATATTCCACTATATCAAAAAGAAGGTTACAGGCCCCTCTTTATATAGATGATAATGCTCGTCTATTTTAGGGATATTTACAGCTAATCTAGAAAGGAAATCAGAACTACCTAAACCTAAAAGCTATAAAACAGGAAACTTATATCTACAGATTTGATAACAGACTACCAAATCTCCTAAAATCATGGGATAAGAAAAAAACTGATCTGTTAGCTGTAGATCTCCTTGATATTAGCCCCTAATATTGCTAATAGATCCTCAAACATAAATCTCTCTATAATTCTACCATTTCAATGAAAATGTTACTTATACTTCCATTTTGTTGAATCAATCTCTTTGCGACTCTCTTGAGGGTGAAAAATAATATGCACTTATCAAAAATAAGATTGCATTAACCAGACCCCAGAGAAAGTTGGGAGTGAAAACAATTGTCCAATAATATTATAAGTTTAGAGATCTGCAGTTGGAGATGAGTTTTCAGCAATTGTGGAATTAGTATTGGGGAGAGAAGTGGAAGACACGGTTGAGAGTATGAAAAGGAATCAATGTATTTAATGATGCTTGTGCAAATTTTTTGTTTGACAGTTTTGCATGATGTTTAAAAAAAAAGAAAATGAAGGACTTTACTTTTTGTTGTCTTTATATGGTTGAATCTTTGTGCAGTTAATTTTATATCTGTACTTCTCATCTTCCTTGTGAGATATGAACTGCCAATACCTCTTGCAATCCTGTGTAGTGCCTTCATTACCTCTGTTTCTTGAATCATTGTTATTTTGTTTTGATGATTTGATTCATAGTTGCTGTCCGATGCCTTTATATTCACTGTATTTAACTCATTTATTACTTCAAATTGTTTTGAGTAAAAACTTCAACTATTAGAGAAACAAATTAACCTGTAGAACCTTTGATTTGCAATGCAGGATCATGGCATCAATAGATGATGTTCTTCATCTTTCCCGAACATTTGGCATTCAAGCATGTGAACCAGGGGTTCTAGTTGTTGAATATGTTTTTTCCACTCTATGGCAGTTACTTGATGCAACGTTAGATGATGAAGGGTTGCTGGAATTGACCTCAGATAAGAAAACTAAATGGGCAGCTAGGCCAGAGGATATGGAGATAGATGAAGGCATTTGTGATGAAAAATGGAACGAGCATAATGAGAAGCTTCAGAAAATAAATAGTGTAATGGCTATCGAACTCGTTGCGCATTTCCTGCACCATAAAGTAATTTCCAGGGTTCTTTCCTTGGCACGTGAAAACATGTATGAACTTTCTATCTTCATTTATATTTAGCACGCTTGATTTGAGTATGCATTTGATAGAATATATTAGGTTTGAAAGTGTCAGCATAGACACACACATGCACACATACAAGCATACATAAATACCTACATACACATGTGTAAGCATGTATGCATTCATGCATGTAATGTTCATCTATCGCTGTCATCTATTGCTTACTATCATTGATTGCTAGATACTGATGCAGCATATTTCAAAGGCCACCAATATGTCTCTAGTATTGGGCATGTCTTATGCATGCTAGTCCATATTTGTAGCAATATATGATATACTAACAGGAATTAAATGCATGGTTATAATCTATTATGGAGTTTTGTTGATCATACATGGGAGAGTAGGGAGAGTGAGCCTTGATGCAACGGAAAGGGTGCTGTATGGTAACCTCAAAATCATGTGAGAGTGGAATGGTGGGATAAGGCTGCATGCATCTGACCATCTCTAGACTTTGGAATGGTGGGAGACTCATGCACTGGGCCACCTCCTTGTATATGTGAGTGGGGAGATGTGATGATTGATAAGTGGGTGACTGTTGGACCAATATCATGTGATGGGAAAAGATTAGTTTTTTTTTTTTATTACCAGTATAATGGACATGAAGTAGTAGACCACAATGATTACACATGACATCTGTAAATTTTCATATTGGTGACTTTGTTTCTTTATTAACTGTTGTGATAGGAAAAGGTGCATTTTTGAGTTCTTATCATCATGTGATATGGTCTGACACAAGGGAGACCCAATTGTAATTGGCACAAATGCCTGATGGTGGAGTCTGTGGTTATGTAATAGAGACTAGGAATGAAAGGTTCATGCAAGATTATTCTCTCTTTAGTCATCGATTAGTGCCCATGTCACTGCAAAGTAGAAGGACACAGAGAAGAGGATATTCTTTGTCAATGCTTGGGGCTATTTTTTCTGGTTCAGTTTTATAGTGGAAAATATGAGTATAAACTGGAAGAGAGTTCTGGTGACACGGTTTTGATGAAGGCAATTGAAAGCACCCATGAGAACATGCATGAGAATAAGGTTGCATTTGGTTTTTGAAAACATTTTTTCATTTTTATTTTCTAAAATATTTTTTATTTTTTGTTTTCTGGTTTCTGAAATATGTGTTTGGTAAGTTAGAACAAATTTTTTTCCGAAAGGAGAGATGCAAGTATAAATAATTAAATAAAGAGGGTACTGTTTTCTCCTATGTTTTCAAGTTCTTTAATTTTGTTTTCTATTTTCTTCTTTGTTTTGATGGAAAATGGTAAAAGCATATTTAAACTGTTTTTATTTTTTGTTGTTTTGAAATTGTATTTTTCAAAAAATTATTTTCACTTTTAATCACCAAACACATTTTCACAGGAGTTTTCTGTTTTATGAAAATGAAAATAGAAAACAGGGCTATTCTCAGAAGCCAAACACACCCTAAACATTTTCTACCCTCTTCTTCATGTATTGAACAAGATGGACCACAACGTGGTAAAAGTCAAAATCATGGGAACCAAGCCTTTTTGGTTTTGTGGATCATGTAAGTATGTACTTTAAGATATGTTAACAATGTTAACATCACTATCTAAAAAGAAATTTCTACTCTCAACTGTCAAAATGGTTGCAATGGAACGAACATGAAAATGAATTGAAACACACTGGACAACCGTCCTTGAAGTCATCACTTGCTAACATCATCCTAATTTAAGATGACTCTTCATAATTGGCGAACACTTATTTAGTGAATAACTATTTTGTGGTCATGCATTTGAAATCTAGCTTCGAGCCAACATCCTTGCAGAAGTTTTTAGCAAGTCATTATAGGTGGCAAAGTTTAGCTAAAAGATTAAGCTAGTAGTTGTTGTAGGAGTTAATTCAGATCATGATAGTATTTACTTGTTCTCCTGTTGAGGAATCCTTGGATTTTGGATTAACTATGATCAATGGTCTAGACCACGGTTCTGGGTATTTTATGCTGTAGTTGTGCCTGTAATTAGCTGACTTGATGGGGGGCATGTCATATGGTACAGTCTTGTTCTCTAAGTCACATGATACCTTGACTAATAAACACTGCTGTTGTTGTGTGCTTAAAAGATAACATCTTTTCGGTCGATATTTTATTTGAATGAATGTTTTTAGTATTATCTTATTTAGATGTAATTAGCCTACTGAAAATTGTTTTATTTACCCCAAAATTATAACTTATTAGCTGCAAGGGTATTTAATTTGTTGTATTCATACCATGTTTTAGGCCCTCTCATTGGGGAGCTTTTACTCAACGCATAAGCTTGCTTGCGACAAACTCTTCAGCATTGCGGAATTCAACAATAACTGTAGAAAAATTGCAGCGGGTGGTACTGGATAATTGCAACAAAATTGGCAGGCAATGCAAACCTAGTCGACACCAAGAATTCTGCGCCCTTATTTCTCTTGGAGCTATTACATTTCCTGGTGGTTACTGCTCTGGGTTTAGCCATTCTGCACTCTGGATTCCTATAGATTTATATCTTGAGGACTGCATTGATTTGTCGGTTGCAGCAACAAATGCCATTGAAATACTTAGTGGTAAAAGGATATCCATATATGCCATGTGATTGGATTCCCCTCATGCTTTTACATTCTTAGCTGATGGGACTTCTAGTTCCTGGAATGTCTTGTCTATCCTTCACTGTTAAATGGTTTTAATGCAGGTTTGGTTAAAGCTCTCCAAGCTGCTAATGGTACGAATTGGCATGATGCTTTTTTAGCCCTTTGGATGGCCTCTCTTCGTCTTGTACAAAGGGTAAAAATCTGTAGCTCACTAGTGTCTGAAGTTCTTGTGCATAATTTTGATATCAAAATAAAAAACTCAAATAAATATACTATCTCTATACTATTTCTGTCAAATAGGAAAGAGAACCTCACGAGGGTCCTGTTCCTCACCTTGACACAAGATTATGCATGTTACTGTCTATTACAACACTTTCAATTGCTGATATTATTGAGGAAGAAGAAGTTAGTTTAATGGATGAAGCTGAAAACAACAACCCATGGAGAGAGAAAGCAGTAGGTGGAAAGCGCCGTAAAGAGTTGGTCTCCAGTCTACAGGTTCTGGGTGATTATGAGAGCTTGCTGGTTCCTCCTCCATCTGTTATCTCTGCAGCTAATCAGGCTGCAGCAAAAGCTATGATGTTTGTTTCAGGCCTCACAGTTGGGAGTGGGTATCTGGAGAGCATTAACCCGAATGACAAGACAATAAACTGTAGTAAGCTATTTGTTGTTCATTTCATTTTAATCTTGTTTATTTGTGAAGAATATTTATGTCATGTTTATTTCTTCATTAGCTTGGTAGCCTTCTGCACTTATTATTATAAAAAGATCATTGATCATTTTTATATCTTATTTCAGCTGGAAATATGTGGCACTTAATTGTTGAGGCTTGTATTTCTCGAAATTTATTGGACACATCAGCATACTATTGGCCAGGGTACATCAATGGGCGGATCAACCAGATACCTCATACTATGCCTTGCCAAGTGCCTGGATGGTCCACATTGATGAATGGTGCCTCTTTAACCTCATCAATGGTAAATGTTTTGGTAGCAACCCCTGCTTCAAGGTGTGTAGAATCTTCAAATTTCAAATTTCAAAATATCAAATATACTCTATCCTAGTTCTGTGATTGTCTATAATACATGCACACACCATTGTGAAAAAGTTAACCTTTTTGAAACTCACAAAATCTATCATCATGATTGAATTTTTGAGTCCTTGGTTTTTCAATTTAGTATACAAGGAATAAGACGGAACATTTTGTTTAGGAACATTTAAGTATCTTATGACAAGGATTTCTCCCCAGCTGCAGTTACTTTGCATGCCCTTTTATGGAAATCTAATGTTTCAAAAATGAAAAAGGAAACAACATGCTTGTTGAGCAGTGCATCTTGGTCCATGTTGATACACTGACATGAATTTCATGTCATATATACCATGTAGAGGATGTTATGGATCAAATCTGAATCTATGATTGCATCTCTCTCTCTCTCTCTCTCTCTCTCTCCCCTGTGCACCCCGCCCCCCCTTTCTCCTTCTCTCTTCCTTGTCACCCCAATAATGTCAAATTCCTGATCTTCAGTTAAATTTCTCTCGAAGACGGTGTAAGGCATTCTTTTTGTAAAATTGTGTGGGATAAACTACTGAATTAAATTCATGCATTTGATGGAAGTTTAGCAGAGCTAGAGAAGATATTTGAAATTGCAATCAGTGGATCAGATGATGACAAGGTATCTGCTGCCAGTATTCTATGTGGAGCTTCTCTTATTCGGGGATGGAATATTCAGGTAGTTCATTTTTCCCCTGGTCAGATGCTTTTCTGCACAAGTTGGTGATTCCTATAAATATATTGTAATATTTGTCTCATCATTTGGTTCATAGATAACAGTACCTTGTTGGCATAGGACACTGCCTCAGTACCAGCTGAATGCAAGTACTTGGCAGGCTGTGTGCCACTGCATGCCAAGTTTGCCAAGCACTGGCATTGGTTCATATGACACAGTATTGACTGTGGCAGTGCTAGGATGGCATGCCACAGATGACCAGAATGTGCTACTTCAGTCCTTGTTACTTTCTCAAGTCTACTGTATTATCAGATGGTTTTGTCAACATTTACTTTCCTGTGTTGTAGGAACATACCGTTCGCTTTGTTGTGAAGCTGCTTTCACCTCCCATTCCTGTTGATTATTCTGGCAGTGAAAGCCATCTAATAAGCCACAGCCCAATGCTTAATGTTGTTCTTACAGGAATATCATCTGTTGATTGTGTTCAAGTCTTCTCATTCCATGGTTTGGTAGGCTGAGATTTTGTGATTTTATTTCTTTTGGACATTAAAGCACAACATGTGCCAAATTTTTGATATTGATTTATGAGAATCTGATTCAATATACACATTGACTTCCAGGTTCCAGAACTTGCAGGTGCACTGATGGCAATATGCGAAGTTTTTGGATCCTGTATTCCTATGTCTCGTGGACCCTTCCGACAGGGGAAGAAATCACTGCCCGTTCAGTCTTCTCCAATGCATTTATTCTTCTCTTGAGGTTGTGGAAGTTTAATCATCCACCACTGGAATACTGTATAATGGGAGATGGTGCTCCAGTTGGGTCACAGCTAACTCCTGAATACCTTCTACTACTGCGTAATGCTAAGATACTATCGCCTAGCAATATGACCAAGAACCGAAATAGTCAGAGACAACTGCCAAGTATAAGCTCATCGTCCATGCATCCCATTTTTGTTGATTCATTTCCAAAGCTGAAAATTTGGTACCGACAGCATCAGGCTTGTCTGGCATCAACTCTTTCTGGGCTTGTCCATGGCACTCCAGTTCATCAAAATGTAGATGCTCTTCTCAATATGATGTTTAGGAAGATCAGGAAAGGAAGTAATCAGCCCATAGGTTCTGGAACATCTGGAAGTAGTAGTTTAAGCAGTTCTTCTGGCCCTGGAAGCGACGATAGCTCTGTTAGGCCTAAGTTGCCTGCCTGGGACATCATGGAAGCTGCTCCTTTTGTGGTTGATGCTGCTCTTTCTGCTTGTTCCCATGGGAAACTATCTCCACGTGAATTAGCCACAGGTTTGTTATTTCCTTTAAGAAACTAATATGACCTTTTTTCGGTCTGTGAACATTTACCCCCCATTTATTCTTTTTATTACAAAAGAAAAATTGACTGATTAAACCTCTGCGTATTATAAACATAAACAAAAAGTTCAGTCTTTTAGAATGCCTCTTATTTATTCTAGACTCAGTTTGCATCAATGAAGGAGGCATCATATAAGGTCTTTCAATGTCTAAGTTTATTGTGTAGTAGACTTACAGGTTGACAAAATCTATTATCTATTATTTGATAGACATTGTGAGTCCACAAAATCATATTGCTATTGGCTGTTGATGAGCATATAAGTAGAGGGCAAGAGGATGAAATAAACCATATTATAGATTAAATGCTTCTTATGTAGGAGTTTACATGGTCATAATAGAAATTTCAGATGTATCATACTTGATAAATAAGTTCCAAGTTCCAGGTTTATCATCATAACTATTTAGGTATGCTTCTTCACTAGAGGGAATTTATTATCACCATGAAGAATCTATAGATAATGTTAATGACGTAATGTATCTCCATAATATTTTGTTGTATGCACACCTTGGTATTTTCTGGATTTGTTGCTGGGTGATTGCGTCTTGTTCCACTGTCGGGTGTATACTCCCGTTGTATTCCAGCAGGATGTTTAGCCTGGTTAATCTGTTTATAGAAATTAACATATTATATCATTACTGAAATACTTGCATCTAGTTCTAGAGAGTTAATGCCTTGAATTGCAAAGCACTGATTCTGTGATTCAATGCCACTTGTGCACCTCCAGTTGCCTCATGTGAAATAATTTTCAAATCATGTTGATCTAGGATGCTATACCTAGCATTTGTCGTTCTTGTTATAGATCTTACATTTAGGCATTCAAACCACAACATCCAACATCCACAAATGCCTCATAGTGCAGTTAAAGCTAATTTTCATAAAATTGAAGGACTTAATTTAGGGTAAAATAAAATTCTGTTCAATGCTTGAGTATTTAGTATCCCACGTCTACGCCAACCATCACATGCTAAGGAAATCTCATGACAGCTCAAGTTGATTCTCATGCTGCTCCAATTTCCATTAACCAACTATTTCTTTTCAAAAATCCAGGTCCTGGGGAAAAAAGAAGCTCTCATGGCTGTTTGGTCATCTTGGAGAAAATTTCTGCAGTTTCTAATTCAAATGGGAAACTAGGTAGCATCTTGCCAGTTGCTTTAATGAATCCCATGTTTGAAGGAAATTCCTAATTTATAATCTTGGGCAGTGTTTGGATAAATGGGACATTTTTCCCCTTTGCTTCCCTGTTTCCTTTCTTCCTCTGGCAGAGCCTTGACAATGGAGGGAGCGTAAGTGACCAGATGGCTGCAGGAAGTATAGGTGAGGAGAAGTAGGATATGGTTAGGGTCAAGCGGACCAAGATGGTGCTGGGTGGTAATTAGACCATGGCCCAATTCAGAAGGGAGGAGGAGGAGCTGCTGGTGGTGGTGGTTTACCAGTGGCTGTGTCGGGAGAGGAAGATGGATGTTGGTGGACATTGTTGTCAATGATGAGGGCAGCAGGAGGTTGAAAGAAAAGGAGGTTGGAGTCAGCCTTTTTGCAGCAGCAAGCACTGGCTGAGGTTGGGCAGTGCCTCAAGGATTGAGCAAAGAGGGCATAATTTCCCTGGAGAATGGAGAAGAGATGGAGGGTGTGAGAAAGAACAATTTCAAGATCAAAGAGATTTTTTGTGGAAGGCCTTTTTTTCTCATGGGGAATTGGGCCTTTCACTGTTTGCTCATCCTAGAGATCGGTAACTCAATAACTTATCCTACCACATTAAGCATTTCTAAGCTAAGGATTGGTAATCTAACAGGAATTTGGGTGAATCCTACCATTCCCATGATAAATATAAATAAAATTTAGATTGCTGAGTTATGTTATGCCTTTACAAAATCTAGGGCTCAATATGGAGACATGATACTGATGCTGCTGACATTCATGTGTACTTTTTGTAGCCCTTATATTTATTCTGGAGTTGGCCTTGTAAGCAGTGGCACTGGACTATCATAAGATGGTGCAGATAGTAAATATGTTTAGTTGTATAAGATAAAACATTAGATACTCTTAGTATTGGACTTCTAAATATGAATTTTGCTCTCTGCATTTTAGTCATTAGCTTGATTAATTTGAGCATTCTTTTCTAGCAAGAAGTCCTTTTTGAGTATTTTCTCAGTGTTTGTCACTAATTGAAACCTTTTGAGTGTGCGCTCGGTTCCCAAAGGACTTAGAACTCAGGCTCTATATGCGATGTTTAGTGTTCATATGTTTTTGACTGGGCATCTTGATGAGCTTGCTAGTTTTTTCAGCAAGGATTTACTTGTTTCCTCTGATATTTTAGGTTTAAAGGTTCCATTTATTTAATAAAAGAAAAGGAAATTTCAGGCAGGAAAAAGAGGAAAAATTGAAAAAACAAGGTGACATATTACAAGAGAGAGAGAGAGAGAGAGAGAGGTGAAAGAAGAGTAGAAAATAAAACTATGATCAATCAAACTGGAGAGAGGGCTGAAGACAACTGCTCCTAAGTTGATAGAAATAGTGGTTTGTCCTTGCTTCTGAGGAGAATTGACCAATCCCTGAAGAGAGATGGAAAGATTCAGCTCTCTAATTGTTGTAAGCAGTAACATGAAAGTATTTGAATCATCAAAGATGTTGTTCTTGGTTGACACTTGGCAATATTCTCGCAAAGAAGGCATCGACCCTGGGGGAACTGAACTGCTCGATCCTTATCAAATTCACTTAATAGAGGTGGACTTGAGACCCTACAGAAGCTACGGCAGAGGAAGATGAAGGATAAAACAAAAATTTCTTGTCAGACTTTCTTAAAACTTAACGGTTATAAAAGAAAATGACAACATACTTGCCTTCTTGTTCCGTTTGTGAATTCTGATTATTCTGAGAAATGGAATATAATTTGTTTTCATTGCCAAGGGTTTGGGGTTGCTTTATAAGGGTAAAACTTGATCTTTATTAGGAGGCTAGATACCATAAAACTAAGTTTTGAATATTGTATTATGATTAACTTGTATCTCATTGTAGGCCTAAAAGATCTGGCTGATCTCCTGCCTGCATCTCTTGCAACTATTGCGAGCTACTTTTCTGCTGAAGTAACACGTGGGGTTTGGAAGCCTGCTTTTATGAATGGAACCGATTGGCCAAGCCCTGCTGCAAATCTATCAACTGTAGAAGAAAATATTAAGAAAATTGTTGCTGCCACTGGCGTCGATGTGCCAAGCCTTGTGGCAGGTATTACAATTTCTCATCTTCCATTTCTGCCTTACATGATTAAATTGTCAGTTGTGACTCAAATGTATCTATGATAGTGAATGGATTCTAATAAATGGGTTAAGAGTTAATATTGATTCGGACTGCAGGAGGAAGCTTTCCCGCTGCACTTCCATTACCCTTAGCAGCCTTTGTGAGCCTCACAATCACATATAAACTTGACAAAGCCTCTGAACGCTTCCTCAACCTAGCAGGTCCAGCTTTAGAGAGTCTTGCTGCAAGTTGTCCATGGCCTAGCATGCCAATTGTTACAGCCTTGTGGACCCAAAAGGTGAAGAGATGGACTGATTTCCTTACATTTTCTGCATCACGCACTGTCTTCCATCACAACAATGATGCCGTTGTTCAGCTTCTCCGGAGTTGCTTCACTGCTACACTAGGCCTGCCTTCCAGTCCAATCTCCAGCATTGGGGGTGTCGGTGGCCTTCTCGGCCATGGCTTTGGTTCTCATTTTACAGGTGGCCTCTCCCCTGTTGCCCCAGGGGTTCTTTACCTGCGAGTCTACAGATGCATTAAGGACATCATTCTTCTAACAGAGGAGATTCTGTCTTTACTGATGCTCTCAGTTAAAGAGATAGCAGAAAGTATAGTGTCGAAAGAGAGGTCAGACAGGCTGAAGAAGACCAAGCATGGAATGAGATATGGGCAGATCTCGCTTGCTTCTGCAATGATGCAGGTGAAAGTGGCAGCTGCACTTGGTGCAACATTTGTGTGGCTGTCGGGGGGTTCAGGTCTAATCCAGTCTCTAATTCAAGAGATGCTACCCTCATGGTTTCTATCCGTGCATGATTTGGATCAGGAAGGAGGAAGTGGAGGGATTGTTTATATGTTAGGAGGGTATGCATTAGCTTACTTTGCAGTCCTCTGTGGGATGTTTGCCTGGGGCATCGACTCAACACCAGTGTCGAAAAGACGACCAAGGGTCATTGAATCCCACATGGAGTTCATAGCAAGTGCTTTGAATGGGAAGATCACACTTGGCTGTGATTGGGCCTTGTGGCGTGCATATGTGTCCGGTTTCTTAGGATTAGTGGTTGAATGCGCACCATGTTGGGTGCTTGAGGTGGAGTTGGAGGTGTTGAAAAGGCTGAGCAAAGGGCTGAGGCAGTGGAATGAGGAGGATCTTGCGCTTGCTTTATTGCAGATGGGTAAAGTTGAGGCAATGGGTGCAGCTGCCGAAATGATTTTGGCAAGTGAATGATGGCACTACCCCCTCACAATTTCAAGTGTGAATTATATTCTATGTACATATGTTTTGTCTGAAATATTTGCAATGATTTGGTTTACAGGTCTGTACAAATGTGAGAGACCAAGGTTCTAGATCTAACCCTTGCCCTTTACCTCTAATTTCCAGTAGAAACAATGTACGTACAATTAATTAATGTTAATGCTTGTGGAATCTGATTTTTTTCTTTTCTTGGATGCGTGCTGATGATTCAACATGTTTCGTTTATATGTCTACAGACATCAAGAGAGGTCTTTGATGCGCTCACACACACACACACAAAAAGAAGTTTGCAGAGCATTTAAATCTTTTATGCTTGTCATTTAAATCTTTTATTTTCCCTTTCAAAGAATGGTTATGAGAGTATGAGAAGCAACCTCAGCAACATATGTGGCATACTTAATATCAAGTGACAGAAATTTGTAATTGCTGCTATAACTTCTGGTTGTCATCACTTTGCATCAGTGCATTATGCATGGCTTGCATTATTAATCAAAACGATGTACAGATTATGCATTAAAAATAATTAAAAAATATAATTCTCTATAATTTGAACATCGAGTTAGTTCTGAATAGAACAGAGCGGAAGAAGCATATTCATGTATCCGATTCTATATAGTAGTTGGAAAAAAAAAAAAAAAAGCTTAGATGAGTTGAGTTGAGTATGTACGGACTATGCATCATCCTATACAAGGTTGATAACCATTGTCATATTTCAGTGGTTTTCATGAGCTAAGCGATTAATCCTACTGCTTGAAGAAGCTTCATTTGCAGCCTACCAACTTAGAGATGCTAAAAAAATTCATAAAGAAATTTTCAGCCTCATGATTTCTGGTGGAGCTTCACTAGGGGTCGATCTAGCAGATATTTGCAAAGTGAGGGAAGCCAAAGTCCTCATTCTTCGCTCATCAAATTGCATGCTTATCCCATGGAATTTCTCCATGGCCAACTTGAATCCAATTCTAGTTCCTACCAGGTCAAATTGCATCGACCATGTCAAGGTCCAGAAATGAAAGTAGTTCCAGAGTCAACCTGCTTGGTAGAATAAATTATGCATCCAGTTGTCATGTCAGAAATTTCCAAGATTGCGAGACAAAATGACACAGCAAGTCACGTCAATGGGTGATTCACTACTTCAAGGCATCCAGAAGCAGCCAAAAGCAAAGCCTTGTTGGACAGAGCACCAAGCAAGATTTTGAAGATAATTTGATGCACTCAAAGTGGATTCCTATTTTTGAGAAACAAATACTCAACTTGCAAGGAGCACCTGTTCTGGGGAATAAGTAGGCATAAGGTTTAGGATAAGCCTCGCACTAGGCTACTAGACAAGGCACTTTTTCTGGAGTGGTACAAAGAATAGATTTTCTGATTAAATTTGCTTTACCAGGCATGAGTGCTCCAAGTGAAAGCTGCCACAGACTATCCTTGGCATAAAGCCCTCAATTTATGCGGACCTCTTTTCTTTTTTCCTTTTCAAGGGGAAAAAACATGAGGCTAGAGTTACTCCAGAATTCGTATCAAAAAATAAATAGAAAAAACTTGTGGCATAACTAATACCAATAAGCACACTTATTCCTGTTCCATTTTTTCTTATTCCATAACCAAATATAGCTGCAGTGATTGGAGTCATTTTTTAAACCGGTGCCAAAGCACACTTATTCCTCTTCCATTTTTTCTTATTCCATAACCCAATATAGCTGTAGTGATTGGAGTCATTTTTTAAACCGGTGCCTTTGGGCACAGTTTTAGAAGAAGAGGATAGGAATCAAACATTTGTAAAAATAGTATTAAAGTGAAAAACATCATTTTAAATAACATTTTCCACTTTCACCTCATCCCCCCTCGCTCCATCAACGGAAAGGCTCTACTGGCGCCCGAGTTGAAATCGCCACATCAAGTGGCAATTTCAACTCAACTGAAATCGCCACTCCAATTGACGATTTCAATCTGAAAATCGTCACTTGAAGTGACAATTTCAATCTGGAAATCGTCATTTCAAGTGACAATTTTAGTTCAGTTAAAATCGCCACTTCGAGTGGCGATTTCATTGAAATAAATTTTTTTATGAAATTGTCTAACAACAAATGTCATTTGCTCTCATTCAGTAGTGTGGTTGCTGTTTGATTTAGCATCATGATCCCACATTATCCCAGACCCATATTAGGCAGAAACAAAATTGAATTTGAATCCCATTTGAATTCATGACATTAATACCTACTCAATTACTCTAATCCGCTATATGAGCAAGCCCAATAATAGGTGCCGTATATTTTATTAACTTGAGGGTTCAAAGGGTTGCAAGAGATTAAGTTGGTTTTAACAATAGCTCAGGTTTAACATGATTTCCAAAATTTAAAATAAAAAAAGAAGCACCATATAGCCCATCCTAAGAATTTAATAGACTTGGAACACCACATGAATTCAAGTATTCATAATAAAACCAGATCATTAACTACAAAAATTTTACTTAATCTTGCTAGATTATTCAAAAAAAAGCCCATTACAACAAAAAGGAAATAATAAAAAATAAATAGAAAAATAAAATACAAAATAAATAATCATAGGAAACAAAATAAATGAATCGACTTGATCATAAACAAACCAGATGGCCAAAAGCCCAAAGAGCTAATGCTGGGATTTGTGATTCAATGGCTTTGGTATTTTGTCCGTCAGATCGCCGCCTCTAAACTTAGAGCTAGGAGCATTAAGAACTAAAAAACAGAACAAATAATTGCTTGAGAGGGAGATTGCTTGCAGAGAGAGTTGAAGACTCATAGGTGTCTTTTGGACTGAACAACAAGCTAACTCTAACGAAACTCAATCGAAACTTGACCAAAACTCAACTGAAACTTGATCGAAACTCAATCGAAACTATACTGAAATTCAACCGAAACTCGATCGAAACTCATTCGAAACTGTACCAAAACTCAACCGAAACTCACGTCATCAAAAATGATATCATCTCATAAGCATCAAATATCATTGCATCAGCAGAATAACGCATACTCATCAAAATTTATTATATATGATACATGAAAAAAATTATAACATTTGGTTTTAGTACAACAACCTAGGCAACCTAGGTTCCACATCCGCGCCTAGGAGGTCGGTGAATTCATCCAGTCCATTGCCTATAGGTCACCATCGGTGGAGGGTCCTCATCACTCACTTGAGATACCCTCTTCTGCGTGGGTCATGGTAGGATAAGAAATATCAGGCATATCAGTGTTCCAATGCGACCGGATAACATCCTCACTGATTTCGGTGATATCCGTATCAGCAATGTCATCAATGTGACATGCAGTGTGATCTCGACTGGCAGATGTACCCTCCCCAGCATCCCTTCTATGCGAATACTCGTATGCTAATGGGGATTGCATGCAAGACGATGGTGTATAATGAAATGTCTCCATCGTTGGATCAAGATCAGCTCGTGTAGACTTCGACCCCTCTGGGTAGAGTGTCACTGCAGGTGTGCTCTGAACGTGCTGGTGCTCGATGACAGACAAAGTACCATAAGCCATTGCCTTCACGCTCCTTAAAATCTGCAACTGCTCATCCTCCACTGGGGCAACTATAACCCGCTCGACTTCCAAAGTCAAATGTTGAAACCTCTCATGCTGCGCATAAAATGACAACAAAAAATTCATATGAAAACTTATGACATTGAAAGAAAAAGATATTAATTTTTATTTTTAAAATAATATCAAAAACTCAAATGAAGTTCCTTTCCCTTCGTAGCCCCTTGTACGATACTCAGAACGGCCTACACATATTCGGGTGATGCTCCTGAACCAGGCCATGTAATTGGGTGTGCACGAGACTCCCGCAACTATAGGCTCTCCCATAATAATATGCTGACGCCGTGCATTCCATGTTGCAATATGAGTTTCGTGCACGACGTCCAATGTCACATTTGTCTTCCCCCATTGAATAATCTGATGAATTTGTACCGACGTATTGCATGGACATGGTATGGACTGACGACATCCAAATTAATGAAGCACTCGGTCCGACAAATGCCATTCGACTACATCAAAACATATAAGCGGGGTCCGTGCCATCCAGATATCCGAACTGAGCAAGCAGCTCGGAGGTAAAATAGAGATAACCGGCGGCGAGTAAGGACACCATATGAACTGCATAGGAAAAAATTAATTAGTCCATAATCAACATAAACTTGAAAATATCCCATCTAATTGAATTCCATATTCCAAGATGACATACCCGTTGATTACTATCATCCAACACGTCCAATTGGTCCCTATAAGCACGTAGTGTATGGGTTAGAATATTTTTCAAGTTATATTTTACATGCCATCTATTACACCTAAGTGCCAATCATCATCGGCATCGAAAGGTCTAGCCTCTGGAGTCTCAAGTCTTATGGGATGAAAAATGGGAAATCGTTTCCATGCCCAAATCTGCATGTTCGGATAATTCGAAATGTTAATTAACAATAAAAATAACCTCGATCTTAGACGTAAGAATATAGTGTTTATCTGTACCAAGGGGAGGTATCCTCCGATGTCTGACTGGGTAAGGCTCGTTGCACGACATAGTGCTCTATATAAACCAGCAAGTGTAGCCAATCCCCAATTAAGAGCAGTAAATGCCTTCAAATCTTTCAGAAATGGCACACATATCAACTTCACTAAATTACCAGAGGTATCCAAAAGAATCACTCCACCAATGATTTGAAGAAGTTGTCCCCTCATGAACTGCTAGACAATCTCATCATCCGCATCTTCGTCCAAGTGAAGGTCGCGATTGAATTGATCGAAGAATGCTAAATGAAAATGACCTTTCGAAATGCATCGACAGGAGGTTCAACACCAAATAACCTCCCAAATATAGCCTACCACTGCTGGACAGTATAGCGCGGATCTAACCCAGTAAAGCAGATCCATCAATCCGGAGGCCACTTAAAATACTGACATTCTGTAGTGTAATGGTCGCCTCACCAAAAGCAAGATGAAATATATGGGTCTCTTACCGCCATCTCTCAACCAGCGCAGAAATAAGACCAACATTCAGTCGAATCAAGCCTATTCGATATATGCCAAACATGCCAACATGATCTATGTAATACTGCACTCATGGGTGTGACATGCCCGATGTCTTTTTCCATATATGCGTGTCATGCCGATAGCATCTGAGCACCGGTAACTCCTGCAAAATTTTTTTGCAATGATACGTCAACATTCACATAAACACATGACAACTAATTAAGGACTGTCGATCAATAATACATACATTGCTCTCAAATATGTTGGTTGATCTATGCAATGGTTGCAAAGTGAGAACACTGCGATCACGAGGCCCTGGATCTAGAACATTATAAGCTATGTCTTGATAATCTGACAAAACAAGTTAAAAAAATTAGTAATCAAGGAACAGAAAGAGTAGCAAGCAATAATCAAGTCAAAGAGTTATATAATCTGTCGGAAGGAGATATTCATGGTAATCTAAGAACATGACCATATGTGAACTTTAAGTTCAATGATTTAAGTTTAGAGCATAGCACTTTCACAGTTTCGGTGTAGATAAACCTGAACATGATATTGTCAAAGAAGCAATTGACTCCCCATTGGCATCCCACCTTTTAATTAGTATTATTTGTTAATTGGTAGATGATGCCTTGCTGCTGATATCGTAGCATGGTTCAAGCCAGCAGGTCTCAGTCCAACTCAAGTTACAGTATATTGGAAAATGGTGGCTAAATGCTGCATATTTTTTTTTATCAAAGGAATTATTTTTTTGTAAGTTAAAGGGACAGAAGCTGCAGCCTTTTGGACACATGAGTAAATTGCTATTCATCATCCTGTTAACTTTTTATAATTTCAACCAAGCAGGATCAAGTACATCAAGTTAATCAGGTTAAGTGACTCCTCTGATCTAATGTTGGTTGATTTCAGCTTGTAACTTGATTTGAATAATGATTTCAGCTCAAACAGGTTTCTTTGAGCAATGTCAAATTAAAGTGGTTGCATTTGGTTGGTCGTGTGAAGTTGAATTTCCTACATACGATTGAGCTGGACGAAGTGCATTAATTAGGCAGAGAGAATCGAGTCTGCAGGGCACCACCGCTGAATGCTGTCAACAGTAATTGAACTGAGAAGCTCTAGTCAGGTTGTTAGTGCCTAAAAATCAATAAGTTCATATCTTAATGATCAATTTTATCTATGTGTCACCCAATTCATAATGAATGGGGCTTTATTTTACTCATGCCTCTACTTGGCACGTCAGTCCTCTCATATGTATGAGCTCCAAAATAGTCTCTCTGAGCTTGGACCAGATTAGCAGCTACAACTCTTTCCTCCTTCAAGCCACAAAGAAACCTTGAATCTGAACAAGCAGACCCATAAAATTGGCATACATAAAATTAGTTCCAAAAGTGTGGCTGCATACTGATACAAAGTCACAGACCCATGAATGTTTTTGCTTCATTTGCAAAACCATCCCAATGCATGAATATCATTTTTGAACTGCAGCGTACATTATTATCCAGAAAGTCATGGTGTAGACAAAACAATGCTGTTTAAAATCTTGTAGACAACAATGCTAAACCTATTGAGATCTGAAGATGATTGGGAAAAAAAAATGTAGTTGCTGGAAAGGGGAAATGCAAGTCCTTGTGTTAAATCAAATCAACGTGTGTCCACAACCATTTCATTTCATCAATCAGCAATCAAGATTGCATCACTCTCTAGTCCTAACAAGGCTAAAAGATGCGATCTCTATCTGGAAGGGACTGAGGGCAGAGTCCGAACGGAGGGCGTCACGGGTGACACGAGCTGAAGACAATGATGGATCACGGAGGCTGGTCTGACGAGAGGGGGCGGAGGACTCGCAGCCCGACGAGACGGAGCAATGTCGGCGAACAGGGGGCTAGGGTGATTTCTGCTCTGAAAGTCCATTGTCGGGCTCCTGGGAGGTAGTTTGCAGGCCATTGAAATCGTCATTCCAAGTGGCGATTTCAGTAATCGCCACTTTGAGTGGCGATTTCAGTAATCGCCACTTCGAGTGGCGATTTCATTCACAGAAATCGCCACCTCAAGTGGCAATTCCTGAACAGAACAAACTCTAAAAAAACTAGAGTTTTTCACAAACTAAAAGAAAATCAAGTAACTCTTACAAAGACAATGCATCATCAGTACAACAATGCCCAATTACTTAAGAGTACATAAATTTATGATCCTAAAGGTCTAGCAATTACATTAGGACAACGGCATCTAGAATGATCCGTTTCCTATAAATAGAATAATGACTTGTTCTTCTAAGCTGAGCCTCATCCATCTCATTAGGAATCCGAGTTGACTTTGGCTTTCTCTTTTCTCGACCTGAGACGATCCCGATCAAGTATGCACGTGAATAGCGTCTCCTTTCAGTAGTCTTTGTGTGGTACTAGGTTGAACTCCCCACCCCCTGTAGGAGCCAATACTATATAGTTCGTCAACAAGAGGCGTTTAGTCCATGCCAATCTCCTGGCACACTGCTAAGACATGTGTACATGGATATTTATATATTGTCCACTTCCCACATGAACAAATATGGTCACTAAGTGATACATTCTGAACATTGCCTCCACCCCTAAGAGCTTCACTGAACCTCTTGTCATACTTCATAAGTGGCTCTTTGCATGTTGTATCTGGTTACTCTATGCTTATTAGCTTTGGCCTGACCTTCAGCAATCTTAATCGAAACATGAGGAGTGAAGAAGTTATTATGGTTCTCCTGTACATACCTAAAGGCTTCCGTACATCTCGTATTGAAATACTTAACGAGACGACGAAATGTCATTTGAACACACGCCGTAATTTACACATTTTTAGCTTCCCTCAATACACTATTAAAAATCTCCGAGAGATTTGTTGTCAAAATACCATAGCGAAAGCCCCCGTCATGTACCAATGTCCACTTCTTTAGCTTCAACTCCGATAGCCAAGTCCAAGCTTCTGCATTGACTCTTTTAATCCTTTCCATCAGAAAGTTAAACTTCCGAAGCTGATATTCGCTCCCTGCTTTCCATATGTTCCTTTCAACTGAACATTTGAGAATCTTGAGTTAAAATTACTGCATACATGTCTTAAACAATACCAATGATAAGCTCTTGGTGGAGCCTATCCAATTTCGTTATCAGCTATGGCACTTAGTATACCTGGATGTCGATCAGAAATAAGAAAAATGTCATTTCTATCTTTCACAACATGCCTCCTAAGCCTTAACAGAAATCAGCACAGCTAGCTGTACACTCTCATCTACAATTGCATAGGCCAATGGAAATATCCTATTATCAGCATCAATGCCTGTCGCAATGAGCATCTTCCCCCTATATTTTTCATAAAGATGTGTTCCATCAATAGAAAGCATCGGACGACAATACCGAAACCCCTTAATTGATGGATGAAATGCTCAGAATACATAATTCAGGACAAGTACAGAAGAACTTGCTTCACTGTAGAAATCCTAATAAACAATTGTTCCAGGGTTTGCATTATGCAGTGCAAGCATGTATTTAGGAAGCTTTGCATATGACGGTTCCCATTCACCAAATATATCAATCAACGCCTTCTGTTTTTCATGCCATGCTTTGGAATATGACACCGTATAGTGAAATTGTTTCGCAATAGTTACTATAATAGCTTCAATATTCATACTTGGATCTTTCTCCATAATGTGTCGAACAGCATAGCTAATAACTCGAGAATTAATATATTTGTTATCCCGAGTTAAATTACTGAATAAACAAGAGTGCGGCCCATCATACCTTGTGATCTTAAAAAATCCATGCTTCTTCAACTTTGTAGCATGCAACCTCTATTGATAACTTTGGGCAGACCAGAATAATTTCTTTGATTTCACCACATTATATGTGTGATGCTTCTTGATGTGATACATTTCACATGCTTTCTTCAGTTCTTCTTTAGTATTAAACATCAATCCTTTAGCAAACTCGATGGATCCCAAAATTAAGAATTGAAGGATAACTCTCTCGAAATACTAATACATCCGCCATCATGCAAATTCAACTCATTATAAAATTCTAGTACTTGTTCATATGCAAACGCTTGATGATCATGTACTTGAGTTGGAATAGGTTCTTGATGACTATATACAGGAATGAAACTAAAGCCAGTGTCATGAACTATATCATCTCCATATGACTCTTCATCTTCATTTGGCTCTTCATCTGAGTCATCATGTTCAGGCCAATAGTTATCATATGCACTCTCGTCTGACTCCATTCCCCGACTATCAGTATTGAACTGATTGTTTACCACATCATCGCTCTCCACTGCTGGCATAAATCCTTCAATCATTGTGAAATCCATTGGAGTCCTAACCTGTTCCTACTGCTGGGCTATAGGAGAATTATCCTGAACATCCTCTGTATGACCAACACTATATGGCTCTGGAACATTATCCTTGAAAACATATAGTTCAATATACCGATATTCTAAAAATTTTGAGAGAAATATCAACATGTCCTCCATATTATCGTCGTCCTCAATTGGATGAAGCACATATTTTTTATGCAATATTGAAGATTTCCACATCAATCTGACGATATATCTTTGTACTGAAATTTTTAGAATAGTATGTACCCGATCAACCAACTCAGCAAAACATATTCCCATGCTCAATTTTAAACATTTACGTTGAGGTTGATTATAATGTATCCTTTCTTGGCTATGTTCAATTGATCTATCATAATAGAGCAGAACTCTTACCATTCTTATTTAAAAAAAGGTGATCAAAATTTATCTCAAATCAGCTACAAACAAACAAAAATTTAAATATGCATATATTTTAGTAGTATTTAGCATATACTAGTTTTCAAGAACCATATAGCACCGATTAAGATAAACAAGTCTTTTTAATTAGACTCTTCCCAATCTCTAAAACACTTAATTTCCATGATGATATCATAGCTAAAATTGAAGCAAAAAAATCATTTTTATTTTCATTTTCCTTTTCTAATTACAGCTGGGTTTGTAAACCCTTGAGTTCCTTGTGCCAATATCCTTGTGCATCTAGATGATACAGAAAAATAAAAATATTTTTCATATTTATTTATGCTCCATATTTTTATCTCTGCACATAGATCAAAAAATACAACAGCTCTATTAAAACCCATTGCCCTAACTTTATGTTTCTAGCAAAACTATAAGATATGGTCTAGTAATTTTAAAGCATCTAAATCATCCCTCAACTTCACTTCAAAAAAAACTCTCGACAACTGCACTTCAAAAAATAATATAAAGAAAGGTACATTTATACCAAAAAATAACTCAAGAAAATAAAAAGTCCAAAGATAAAATCAAAACTATATTCCACTGGATAAATCAAAATTATCCTACTAAATGTTATTTGATGACTGTTCCAAATAAAAGTCACGGGAACAATTAAAGAGCATTATTCTTAAATTTAAGCTAAGAAATGCCAGGTTTGAGGAACTGAGGGTATGTGAATCTCTATTTGGAGGGAAAGAAAGTCCCGATCGCAGAGCTTGCGGAGATGGACTAAGGAGGGCAGAGCAGTCCGACGAGAGGGAGTTTAAAAGCACAGAGACGGGCGACGACGTATCGGGGTCCTACTAGACTCTCGCAATTTTTTGGCCGAAGGAAGTAACGGGCGGGCGAAAGAGATGGATATGGTACCGATTTTCTTAGTTCCATCGGCCTCCTGGGAGCAGGGGTTAAGTACCAAAAAAATCGCGAGTCTTATTGGGAGCAAGGGCCGAAGGACAAACTGAGAGTCTTACCATCGAGTTGCTAGGAGCACTGAGAAAATTATCATTTCAAGTGACAATTTCAATGCAAAAGAAATCGCCACTTGAAGTGGCGATTTCATATAAATTGCCACTTCAAGTGGTGAGATATGCACTGAAATCATCACTTGGAGTGGCAATTTCAGTGCAAATGAATTTGCCAAGAAATCGATGGCAATTTCAACATCTCCCCCCCCCCCCCCCCCCCCCCCCCATGCCAACAAAACCTTTCCGCTGACAGGGCGAGGGAGGGATGAGGTGGAAGTGAAAAATATCATTTGAAATAGCGTTTTTCACTTTAACATATTTTTACAAAATATTTGATCCCATCCTCTTCTTCTAAAACCGGTGCCAAAAGGCACTGATTTAAAAAACGTCTCTTGGCTGGGCATTCTTGATTTGAATCAATATTTCAGACTTGATTTTTCACCTCGCCAATCCGAACTGACATTTATGGAAATTACCACGTCCTAAGGCCTAAAATATTGTTACATTTTAGTCCACATGCTGTCAACCTAAAAAGATGAGATCCATATCTAACTCTACTTGCAGCCATCAGTTCTTAGAATAATAGGACATTTTTTCCAACACTCAAAACTTTATAATTGTTAAACATTAAATAGACAACCAATGGTCATGAAATTTATGTGTGATACCAAAATATATGTTAAACATCCAGAGAAATATCTTGTCCTCGAAGAAAAACAGAGATTGGGTACGGGTGGCTTGCTGTAAAATCTTGAGTTGCCCAGGAACCAAGGCGAAAAGCTGGTGTGGAAACAACTTACTCTGTGCAAGGAGTTTACCGTTATAGCCACAACATGAGTAGCTGTTTACAGACTCTCAGTTCAAACACCACCAATCCAAACATGCTTCCTTCATTGACTGATAAACCAATGTTCCATCAAATCTTAAGTATTTAATGAAAGCTGTGTCGGCTCAAATATCAAGCAGCAGCTAAAATGAATAAAGTTCATCAGTTGGATGTACTGTTGCTGTAAATTTCAGTGCTCTGTGTTATAGTCTGCCTCTGTTTTCAATGTATGATGCGTTTTATTTGCTAACGGCATTACTGAAACCATATATGATTTTCCAAAGCTACGGTGCTTCCGTTATTCCATCTCTTTTCTTCTCATTCTTCCTTTCCTTCCCCCCTTTGCTCAATTCCCCATGTCATAGCAAAATAGTTGAGTTGCAAAGCATTAATAATTCCATATCATCATGTTCACGGAGGAACCACAATTTGCTGAATCACCATTGCAATAGATCAACACCCCAAAAATTCTCTCTCTCTACAATCTGATCATGCCTTCAAACCAATCAAATAATGATGCAGAATTTTGCCGTTCAGATCTCTGGCACAGGCAATATGATCACTGTAGTCTACAAAATAGGCTTGCATCATGGTTCAGCCACAAGTCCAGTACAGCAATTATTCATAGAATTCCACTACACCCAGGCATCTTCTTCAGTCTACCACTCTGCATTGCTCTTCTTACAAGAAATACATCACTCCACCTACCCGCATCAGCATAGATATTAGATAGGAGTACTCTTGCTGCCCCATGAGTGGGATCCAACCTTGCTAAATTATCTGCAGCCCTCTCGCCAACCTCCAGGTTCCCATGAGTCCTGGCAGCAGCCAACAGACTCCCCCAAATCACCACATCTGCTTGCATGGGCATTGTCTTAATCATCTGCTCAGCCTCTTCCAAGAACCCAGCTCGACCCAGAAGATCAATCATGCAACCATAGTGTTTTATAGTTGGTTCTATGTATATTCTCGTTTCATCGACTTGAAGTAGCATCTCCCTGCATCTACCAAACCACATGGCAGCAGGCACCCAATACTCCTATAAATGTTATCGAATTGGGTTTAATCTTTCTTCTTTGCAAATCAGAGAATATGCTGAGGGAAATATCAGCATGTCCATGCATTGCCAAGCCACAGATTACTGCATTCCAAGGCGACACTGATACCGACCCCTCCTTTTCATGATCAAACACTTGCATTGCATTTCCAATGCTCCCATGCTTTGCATACATATCGATTAGCCCGGCACTCAAATTATCAGTCAGAGGGATGGACCTGTTAATTATGTAGTCATGGATCCACTTCCCTTGTTCCAATGTGCCAGAACTTGCAACAGCCGAGAGAACACTCACCAATGTGATCTCATTTGGTTCAAACCCTAATGATAGCATCTCTCGGAAGAGCTCCAAAGCGGTATCAGACTTCCTGCATTGAACGTAGCCAGCAATCAGGGTACTCCACGAGACGACGTCTCTTTCAGGCATGCCATCGAACAGCTCTCTCGCCGCATCCACCATGCTCTTCCGCACTAGCCCTGCCATCAGTGCGTTCCACGACGAAGCATGCGACTTGCGTCCCAATTCGAATTGCAGGCAAGCAAGGTCAATATGATCACATGCACCATAAAAATGGATGAGCGTTGCCTGCATAAAATCGTAGCAATCCAATCCAGTCTTTGCAATAGCAGCATGCAGTTGCCGGCCTTCTCGAACTGCAGAGAAGCGCCCACAGGCCGAGACCAAATCGACCAGCAGGACTTCGTTTGGCCTCGCATCAGCATTCTGCAGCATTCCACGGTATGTGATCAAAGCTTCCTCCAATTTATCAGCCTTTAAGTAACCATCAATCATTGTACTCCAAGAAACCAAATCTCTCTCCGGAGTCCTCTTGAACAAGTCTACAGCTTCATCAATGAGGCCGGCCTTAGCATAGCCATTGAGCATCGCATTCCAGGTGACCGTATTCCTCTCTGGCATCCGATCGAATACAGCTCGAGAATCGCTCAGCTGCAAGCACACAGCGTAGCCATGGACCAGATTGGTCGCGACGAGGACATACTCATCAAGCCCACATTTCGCCGCCACGGCGTGGGATATTGATACGCCCCGAGCCGAGCTCGAGCGGAAGCAGGCGGCGATGACGCTGGCGAGCGTGACCTCATTTGGCGTGACGCCGGCGGTGGCCATGTCGTGGAAGACCGCGAGAGCCTCAGCAGGGTGGCCGGCCTGGGCGAGGGCCATGATCATGGTGGTGAAGGCAACCCGGTCTTTGTCGGGCGCCGCGTCGAACAGGTAGCGGGCGTCGGCAAGGCGGCCGGCCTTGGCGTGCGCGGCGATCATGATATTCCAGGAGGCGGCGTCGCGGGAGGGAGAGGGGAACGGGGAATAGAAGAGGAGGGAGGCGGCGGCGAGGCGGCCGCACTTGGCGTAGAGGTTGAGGAGGGCGTTGCGGACGAAGATGTTGGAGCGGGCGAGGCCGGACTTGAGGGCGAAGGCGTGGAGGGGCTCGCCGGAGGGGAGGGAAGTGGCGGAGGACTTGAGGGCGGCGACGAGGGAGAACTCGAGGGGAAGGTGGCCGTCGCCGCCGTCGGCGATGGTGGACGAGAAGCGGCGCTTGAGAAGTTGGGAGAAGGCCGTCCTTCTCGCGCCATTGAGCATCAGATGCGTCTCGGTCTACGACCGCCGCGTTCTTTCGTTTAACAATCCGCGCGTCGTCTTCCGGATGGGTACGCGCCCATAAATTTGCCAGGTTATATAGATAGGATTCTTTTTAACAATAATTTTTTTTAAAAAAAATATTTTTTAAATTAGATTATTTTTCAAACTATTTATGGATTATGGATGTTTTTATTTTTTTATTTAATAAATATAAGAGAAATTAGTGGATGAAGCGATATTTTATAGTTGATTTCTAAAAAAAATGAAAATGCCACTTGGAGCATAGTTTTTTTAAAAAAAAACTTGAAACCACTTTAAAAAAAATCGTGGCCATAGATACATGTATAGCCGCTTTTAGGTTAAAATATTTTTGATCCTTAATCTCCTTCTCAAATTTCATTTTGATCATCAATTATTACAATTCAACCCTTCAATATTATTATATTCTTAATATTTTATTGCATAAAATTCATTAATATTGATAAAATAACTAATGCATTACCTTGATATATATGTGTGATCGATTGATAAGATGATAGGTTAGTTATTTTATTAATTTTAACTAAACTTATAAATAAAACATTAGAAATGCAATATTTTTAAAGTATGAAGACTAAATTATAATAACTAAAAGTTTGAGGACTAAAATAAATTTTTAGTGTAAAAGGAACAAAACTATTTTTTGGCCTTACATTTATTTCATATATCATTGATACGAGGTATTATCTCAAAATGCACATAAAAAATTTCGATTGGTTGAAATATAAGATAAGAGCCTCTAAATCACATGATTTTTTATATACAAGTTATTAAAATAAAAGATCACATAATGACTTAAATCATTGATGTGAAGTCTTCATAGTTCAATTCTAAAAAAAAGTTATATTATAACCAAAAAACTAAAATTAATTGGTTGTATATCATACGGATGTTATTTATGTATATAGGCATGCATGATTGAGATTTGGCTTATATAAAGTTCTTTATTCATCAAAAGTTTAACTATATTATAATTTTATATTTCAAAAATAATTAGAAAAATAAAAAATATACTCCACACATAATGATAGATTCAAATTAATAATGCTAATATCAATAACAAATGTTTCTATACATAAGCTCGGCTACTATAAAAATTTTAGCTTGCCATATGAATGCCAATATTAATGATGGAAAACTTCTTCTCAACCATCATAATTTTCCTCTTTCAAGAAAAATATTTTTTTATTTGCTATTATAACTCAACAATGACCCTTGGTCTTCACGATCATGTGCATAACACATGCAAAAGTCTAACTTAAGTAAAATTATTTATTTATTTATTTTGGATCCAAGAAAATATATTTTGGATCTAATCCTTCGGTAGAGTAAGGCTCATATGTGATTTGGACTCAGTCTGAAATATTCACGTCCAAGTCCAATTTAAATGCAGCATATCTATTTGAAAATTTAGTTTGCCGAAGCTTCTCATAGTGATTTCAATTTTTTTATGTACTAAATAAGCAATTCTGATTTTGATTCTAATAGAATTCAATTTCAATTTCAATTCCAGTCATGCTTATAAACCAAATAGGTTATATACTTTTTATTCTAACCATAGTGTAATTATATAAGTGTATGTTTGTCTGCCCTATAAACATATATCATAGGCATGCACCAACAAATTATACTTATTCATTTTATTTTTTTTATTTATATGTAAAACATTTTAGGTTGTATTATAAAATAAGTAAAGCAAAAAAATATCTTACAACAAATATGTGAAAGGAAATCGATCGATCATATTTCTTAGGTTGTAGCATTAATAAATATCTTTTTTCTTGAATAAGTTAGGTACATTACATGTGCAAACAATAGTCTCATATATCACTTTATTCCACTAAGCACTTGCTCAAATGATATCTTTGCCCAAGTGATAAAAGGATGGGATTCTATTTTGATTAAAACTAATCCTAAGTGGATGGTGCGGGCATATTAATCCCTTGTAATCTTAAAAGGATAAAGAAATGCCACTCTACTAGTAAGTTTTCACTTGGCATCTTCTTCTTTAGATATAAAAGTAATGGCCATAATTTACAATTTATAAGAAAGATTTCTACTCAGAAGCCTTAAAAAACTAAAAATATGCATGAGTTTGAAATAATAATTTTCAATGTAAATTTTATGTAAATAACTTTAACATATATTAAATTAAAAGTAATACCTTAAAGACTTTATCTATCAATTTTACCATTAAGTATTTAAGCTATATTCTATCTTAGCTGAAAGACTAATAAGGATAATGAAATATTCATAAATCTCATAACAAGTTGTTAGTTACTTATCTTTCATAAATCCATCAGTTTTTAAGAAAACTTTGATAATGATTAATAATTTATACAAATAGTTACATTCTTTAAATGTTAGTGGATGTATAACTACATCATAGAAAAGTTGGGTTACATATTTTTGAAGGAAAAATAAAAATAAATCAAAATATTCATAATTTAATTCAAGTAAAAATAAGGAGCATTAAATTAATCAAATAAAACTCTTTTAAAAAAATAAAAATAAAAAAATATATAAGAGAAACTATATCAAAGTTGGGTTAGGCATTATTTTGATTTGTTATTATCTCTCTCATGTAGGATGGACTGTATTAATATTGATAAGATATAACATATCCCCATTAGAGTTTGATTCCGTCCAAGTATCTCATGAACATGTGGAATGTGATAACTTTATTGCCCCTTTTAGTAGCATAGAAATAATATCTTTGAAAGAAGTGGAGTAACGGAGAAAAAATAATAGAGAAAATTGAATGTAGAAGTAGGACAATCAAATAGAGGATATATGTTACCTCAATGGCCTTCATTCCCTCGTAGTAATTATCATCATGTATCATAAGTAATATCTCTTTAATATTTAATCCCTTATTTAGAAAATATAAGTTGTTATACAAAACATAAGATTAACCTCCAATCCAATACTAGCATGCCATTAAATATAATAAAATAATAAAAGTTGTGTTTGGTTGCTACATGTTTCCATAGGAAGATATCTTTTTCAAAAAAGGCCAAACTTCTTGATATTTAGTTAGTATTTTCAACCTAATTAATGATGAAAAAAATTGCCACTTTTCTCTTATTAAAAAAGTCTTGTTCATAGTGTGCATGAGAAAAGACTTAACCATGAAAAAAAAAAATCTTAGCAAAACAAAAATTTTCTTAGTTTTATTGGCCTGGATGGGCAAATTATAATTAACATTCAACTATCTCTCATATATTAATAGCAATTTTTGTAAACTACACTAATCTTTTTTATACTCTACAAAAGAACTTTTTCTGCATAAAATGAAAACTTCTTAGCATTAATCTTTATAAGTAGAAAACAAACAAAAAAAAAATGCTTTACCATTATTTATTCGATAAAATTTCATTATAAATCAATCTCACCATGTTAAACAATAAATCTCATAAATTGCATCAATTTTCATGTGTCATTTGACAAGTTAAATTATTGGAGAGCATGTTACCAAATGGCATTTTCCTGGTGCCATTTCAACTCTCCGAGCTCGGCCCCGTCAGCTGGGGTGCTGACAGGGATTGAGCAGAAATCGCCATACGGTGTGGCGATTTCAAGTAACTGAAATCGCCACACCATGTGGTGATTTCAAGTAAGTTGGCAGGGATATCAAGTTAACCGAAATCACCACTTGGAGTGGCGATTTCCGCTGAGAAATCGCCACTCGATGTGGCGATTTCAGTTACTTGAAATCGCCACATCATGTGGCGATTTTCTTAGGCTTTTTAAGCCTCGGCCCGATCGGTAGAAAACCTTCTTCTCCTTCTTCTTCCTTCTTCTCCCCGGCGTCCCGATCGAGCATTCCAAGCCTGCTCGGCGGCAAGCAGAGCCTTATTGAAATTTCCTGGCGACCTCCCCCTTCTTCCTCCTCTTCCCTCTCGCCGCCCTCGCCTCCCCGGTCGATTACTGCAGTGAGTATTTTTTTTTGCATCATCTTTGTGGCATCACACCATCATCTGCTGCTACGACAAGAACAACAATATTTGTAACTACAGCACCTCTGGCACGCATAGCACTAAATGCAGCATGTCCTGGCTGCAACTGATGTTTGCCGCAAGGCATCTTTTAGAGAGGTTTTGCCATGATCCACATGGCCCATGACTGTCACAACAGCTGGCCGTGGATGAAGCACTGCACCCTCATCAGAGTGTAGCCTTCTAATATTAACCCCTACTTCCCGCAACAAAAGGGAGGATCAAAAAGGAGGTTTTATCCGATTAAAATCAGATGCTGATCCAATTAAATCCACATGGCCCCTAATGAAGTAAATGCAACTAGCTATTTAGATGCTAATTTTATTGTTCATATAGATGATTATAGAACAATATTTGGACATATATTTTTTCCTTTGATGGCACCGTCATTTCTTGGTCTGGCAAGAAATTAGATTACATTTATAGGCGTACACAAGAGGCTAGATGTATTCCTTGTACTATAGTATCTAATTATGCTATTTAGATTCAACGATTTATAAATGTTTAGTTGTTTGCCTTCTGCTAACTAAATTACATTTATAGGCGTACATAAGGGTAATAATGTTAAAGTGTTTTATAAACACATTGATGCAATGAGATATACTGTCAGCTAATAATTCTTTTAACTTGTTATGTCAGACATGGCTCATAATGTCTTAGATTCAGGGCCTCATGATCCTACTGTTCTCACTTTGCAACAATTGCATAGATCAACCAACATATTTTAGGGCGAGGTGTATTATTGATCGACGGTCCTTAATTAATTTACATGTGTTTATGTTAATGCGGATGTATCATTGAATTTTTTTTCAGGAGTTACCGGTTCTTAGATGCCAGTATAACACACATATATGGAAAGAGACACCGGGAATGTCACACCCATGAGTACAGTACTATCTAGATCATGTCGGCATGTTTGGCATATATCGGATTGGCCATATTCGACTGGATGTTGGCCTTATTTCTGCATTGGTTGAGAGATGGTGGCAAAAGACCCACACATTCCATTTACCTTTTGGTGAGGCGACCATTGCACTACATGATGTCAGTGTTTTGAGTGGCCTCCGGATTGATGGTTCCACTGTTACTGGGTTAGATCTGTGCCATACCATTCCGGAGTGGCAGGCTATATTTGGGAGGTTATTTGGTGTTGAACCTCCTGTCGAAGCTTTTCCAAAAGATCATTTTCGATTAGCATTCTTCGATCAATTCTATCGTGACCTTCACTTGGACAAAGATGTGGATGATGAGGTTGTCCAGCAGTTCGTGAGGGGACAACTTCTTCGAATCATTGGTGGAGTTATTCTTCCGGATACCTCTGGTAATTTAGTTAAGTTGATGTACGTGCCATTTCTGGAAGACTTGGAGGCATTTGCCGCTCTTAGCTGGGGATCGACTACGCTGGCTGGTTTATACAGAGCACCATGTCGTGCAACGAGCCCTACCCAGTCTGACATCGAAGGATACCTCCCATTGCTACAGGTAAACACTTTATTCTTATGTCTGAGATCGAGATAATTTTTATTATTAATTAATATTTTAAATTATTCGAACATGCAGATTTGGGCATGGGAACGATTTCCTATTTTTCATCCCATGAGACTCGAGATTCCGAAGGCTAGACCTTCGGATGCTGATGATGATTGGCACTTAGGTGCACCATGGGGGTATAGATGGCACGTAAGATATAACATGAAAAATATTCAACCCATACACTACGTGCTTATAGGGACCAGTTGGATGTGTTGGATGATAGTGAACAACGGGTATGTTATGTTGTAATATGGAATTCAATTAGATCGATTCATTATGTTGATTATGGATTAATTAAATTTTTTCTATGTAGTTCTTATGGTGTCCTTACTCGCCGACAGTTATCTCTATTTTACCTCCAAGCTGCTTGGTAAGTTCGGATATTTGGATGGCACGGATCCCGCTGATATGTTTTGATGTAGTTGAGTGGCATTTTCCAGACCAGGTGCTTCGTCAATTTGGATGTCGCCAATCCATTCCATGTCCATGCAATACGTTGCTACATCTTCATCAAATTGATCGACAAGGGAGGTCAAATGCTGCATGGGATGCCGTGCACAGGACTTATATTGCAACATGGAATGCACGGCGTCAGCATCTGATTATGGGAGAGCCTATAGTAGCAGGATTCCCGTGCACACCCGATTATATGGCCTGGTTGAGGAGCATCACTCGAATATGTGTAGGCCGCTCTAAGTATAGTACAAGGGGCTATGAAGGGGAAGGCACTTCATATGAGTTTCTGGTACTATTTTTAATTTTTTTTGGGGTATCTTTTTATTTCAACTTCATAAGCTTTCATATGAATTTTTATTGTCATATTATATGCAGCATGAGAGGTTTCAACAGTTGATTGTGGAGCTCGAGCGGGCTTTAGCCGCTCCAGTGGATGATGAGCGGCTACAGATTTTGAGAAGCGTGACAACGATGGCTCATGGTACATTGTCTGTCGTCGGGCATCAGCACGTTCGAAACACAGCTCCTTCAGCACTCTACCCGGAGGTGCCGGAGTCCACACGAGCCAATGTTGATCCGATGATGGAGACATTTCATTATATCCCATCGCCTTCTTGCATGTGGTCCCCATTAGCATACGAGTATTCGCAGAGGAGGGACACCGGGGAGGGTACATCTGCTTGTCGAGATCACAATGCATATCATATTGATGACATTGCTGATGCAGACATCGCCGAGATCAGTGAGGATGCTGATGTCTCCCGATCATATTTGGATGCTACTATGCATGATGTTTTCCATCCTACCTCGATCCCCATGCAGGAGGGGGTATCTCAGGTGATTGATGAGGATCCTATACCATTGGCGACTTATAGGCGATGGACTGGATGCATTCGCCGACCTCCTCGATGAGGATATGGAACCTAGGTTTTCTAGATTGTTGTACTCAAATCAACTGATGTAAGAATTCTTTTTTTAATGTATCAGAAAAAATTAATTTTTATGAGAATGTGTTCTTTCTAATGCATTTATTTTTTGTCATGATTGGCATTTACTTTCGGTCGAGTTTGGATTGAGTTTCGATCGAGTTTCGGTCGAGTTTCGATTGAGTTTTGAATGAGTTTTGATCGAGTTTCGATCAAGTTTCGGTTCAATTTCGGTTCAGTTTCGGTCGAGTCTCGGTTGAGTCTTGGTCCAGTTTCGGTCGAGTTTTGATTGAGTTACGGTCGAGTTTTGGTCAAGGGTCGAGTTTCGATCAAGTTTCGGTTCAATTTTGGTCGAGTTTCGGTTCTATTTCGGTTCAATTTTGGTCGAGTTTCGATCAAGTTTGGTTCAGTTTCGGATTGAGTTTCGATTGAGTTACAGTCGAGTTTTGGTCAAGTTTCGGTTCAATTCTGGTCGAGTTTCGATCAAGTTTCGGTTTAGTTTCAGATTGAGTTTCGATTGAGTTACGGTCGAGTTTCGGTCAAGTTTTGAGTTTCGATAGAGTTTCGGTTCAATTTCGATCGAGTTTCGATCAAGTTTCGGTTCAGTTTCGGATTGAGTTTCGATTGAGTTACGGTCGAGTTTCAATCAAGTTTCGAGTTTCGATCGAGTTTCGGTTCAGTTTCGGATTGAGTTTCGATTGAGTTACGGTCGAGTTTCGGTCAAGTTTCGAGTTTCAATCGAGTTTCGATCGAGTTTCGGTTTCGGTTGAGTTTCGATTGAGTTACGGTGAAGTTTCGGTACTTTTCGATCGAGTTTCGATCAAGTTTGGTTTAATTTTAGTCGATTTCTGGGTTGAAATCGCCACCGCCACTTAAAGTTGGAAATTTCATCTAAGGAAATCGCCCCATGAATAAGGCTGAACCAGTTGGTAGAAGGCGGAGGAAATCGCCACTTGAAGTGGTGATTTCTGGGTTGAAATCGCCACTTCAAATGGCAATTTCAGAACAGTAAGTAGGAGGAAATCGCCACTTGAAGTGTACTGAATTTTAAGTCCCCCATAGGACACAGCCCTCGGCCTGGATACTTGAGAAAATCGCCACTTGGAGTGGCGATTTCAACCCTGAAATCGCCACTCCAAGTGGCGATTTTCTCATGTATCCAGGCCGAGGGCTGTGTCCTATGGGAGACTTAAAATTCAGTAGAAATCACCCCAACCCCCCCCCCCCCCCCCAAAACTCATTTCAGTCCGAAATTTTTTGTGCATTTTGCCTGAGTGCCAAATGCAAAATAGAAAGACATCAATTGCCGAAACTCAATCAAAACTCGACGAAACTCAATCGAAACTTGACTGAAACTTGACCGAAACTCAATCGAAACTCACGTCATCAAATGCCAATCATGACAAAAGAAAATGCATCCATAAATTTTCGATCATAGGCTTGTTCCTAAGACAAGTACATCATAAGCACAAGAATGGCCATTTTACTTAAAGAGTACATAAATTTACGATCCTGAAGGTCCACCAGTTACATTAGAACAACGGCGTCTGGAATGACCAGTTTGCTTGCAAATAGAATATCGACTTATTCTTCTAGGCTGAACCTCATCCATCTCGTTATGGATCTGAGTTGACTTTGGCTTTCCTTTTTTCTTCGGCCTAAGACGATCCCGATCAGGTATGCACGTGATCGGTGTTTGCAACCAGTAGTTTTCATGTGGTACCGAGTTGGGCAGTACTTGAAGAGGCACATCTCACAGACCAGAATAGTTTCTTCGACTCCACCACATTATATATGCGATGCTTCTTGATGTGATATATTTCACATGCTCTCTTCAGTTCATCTTTAGTATTAAACAATAATCCTTTAGCAAACTCAATCATTGATGGATCCCAAAATTGAGAATTGAAGGGTAACTCTCTCGGAGTACTAACACATCCACCATCATGCAAATTCAACTCATCATAAAATTCTGGTACTTGTTCATATGCAAAGGCTTAGTGATCATGTACCTGAGTTGGAATATGTTCTGGATGACCGTATGCAGGAATGGAACTAAAGCCAGTCTCATGAACTATATCGTCTCCATATGACTCTTCATCTTCATTTGACTCTTCATCTGAGTCATCATGTTCAGGCCAATAGTCATCATCTGCACTCTCGTCTGACTCCATTCCCCGACTATCAATATTACACTGATTTTTACCACATCATCACTCTGCACTGCTGGCATAAATCCTTCAATCATTGGAAAATCCACTGGAGTCCTAATTTGTTCATGCTGCTGGGCTATAGGAGAACTGTCATGAACATTCTCTATATGACCAACACTATATGGCTCTGAAACATCATCCTTTAAAACATAGAGTTCAATACACCGATATTCCAAAAATTTCGAGGGAAATGTCAACATCGTCGTCGTCCTCAATTGGAAGAAGCACATATTTTTGATGCAATGTTGGAGATCTCTACATCAATCTGATGATATATCTCTGTACTGGAATTTTAGAACTGTATGTACCTGATCAACCAACTCAGCAAAGCATGTTCCCGTGCTCAATTTCAATCATTTACGTGGAGGTTGATTATAATGTATTCCTCCTTGGCCACCATGTTCAATTGATCCATCATAATATAGCAGAATACGTACAGTTTCCATCTGAAAAAAGGTGATCAAAATTTATCTAGCCTCTTGTGTATACGCCTATAAATGTAATCTAATTTCTTGCCAGACCAAGAAATGATGGTGCCATCAAAAGAAAAAAATACATATCCAAATATTGTTCTATAATCATCTATATGATTAATAAAATCAGCATCTGAATAACTAGTTGCATTTACTTCATTAGCCTAAGCACGTTAAACGAATATGATGCAAAGATATCTAGAGTATGGGATTTGTGGTTATAAAAAAAAAAAAAATACTCACTGCAGTAATTGACCGGGGAGGCGAGGGCGGCGAGAGGGAAGAGGAGGAAGAAGGGGGAGGTCGTCGAGAAAGAAGAGGAAGAAGGGGGTTGCCACTAAGCAAGCCTGAAAAAAGAACGATCAGGACGTGAGCAGAAGGAAGAAGAAGGAGAATCGATTCTCGGGCTTAATAAAAAGTCTTAGAAAAATATCACAGAATATAACAATTTAAGATAAGTAAATCGTTACATCATGTAGCAATGCTATAATTTTGAATCCCCCATACGGGCCGACTTTAAGGCCGTAAATGCTATAGTTGGCCTGTCAATTCCCACGGTAGAATGCACCGCAAGAACACGTTTGAAGCTCACCACGCGGTTGTTGGCGCTTGGCAGGCCGGGCATGTATCAGTTGGCGTTCAGTTGCGGTCGGTGTCTTTTCTTTCTCGTCAATCCACCGTCCACAGAAATAACCAGCCTCGACTCCTCAGCCTCGACTCCTTTTCTATTTGTCCTCTCGCGGTCGCGGCCTCTGGTCTGCCCCTCAAATTTTCTTTTCCTCGCTTCTCTTCTTTACCCCCTCCTCACGAATTAAAGGGTTTTGGTGGGGTTTATGTTTATATGTATATATTTAAATCTATATCCGTAGAGAGATATATATAGAGAGGAGAAGAAGAGACGGAGAAGAAGAGATAAGAGAGATAGAGGAGGATATGGGTTCGGAGAGGAGGGAACGAGGAGAAGAAGAGATGGAGCCGATTCTGGTGGAGAAATCCCAAAGGTTTTGTATGTTCCCCATCAAGTACAAGCAGCTCTGGGAGATGTACAAGAAGGCGGAGGCCAGTTTTTGGACTGGTGAATTCTCTCTCTCTCTTTCTCTCTGGTGGAATTGGGTTCACTCTGTTTCTTGGTTTTCTGGAATGAATTCTCTTGATTTTGGTGCTAAATTGTGCTGGTTTTATTCGAAAAGTTTTCGTTTTGGGAAGTGCAATTGGGTTGTTATTGAATTCTTTTATCTTCTGAATGTGTGTGCTTTTTTGCGCCTTTTGGGAATTTGTCTTTCTAGTCGGAGTGGGTTTTCTCTCTTCTTTTTTTTTTTGAATCCGAAGTAATTTTTTCTTTTATGTTTTTCATCTTGATGGATTTTAATATGAATTGGGTTGCCAAAGGAGAATTGCGAACATTGATTACAAAGTGAGAGTAGAGATTGTGAATTCTGAAAATATTACTTGAAATAAAACATTTCCAATTTAATCTCTTTGATATAAATACAGTTACCGTTTGCTTGCTTGAAATGCATGCGAACTTGCAATGATTTCTTGTTTCTTTTTTTGGATACACGTCCGCCCCTCCAATTACACCCTAAGTATCATATGTGAACTATTCTACAAAAAAGTTGTCCTTCTTTTGTCCCTTTGTGCTTTTCTTACAGAATTTCACTGAGTGTATTTTGGGGTAAATCCAGACATATATCTGAAAAGTATTTTTTTAATTACAAAATGTTTGATAAATACCATAGTAAATATAATCTTGATACTACTTTGCAAGTAAGGTGCCTAAATTACTTAGGATGTCATGTGCATGTTCTGATCTGTATGATCTTGTACATAACATATTGCTCCTTTCTTATGGGCCTAAATTAGTGGAACAACTTATTGATGTTGTCTGATTTTTCAGGTTATCATTCTTTAATGTATCTTCTTATTTATAGTGGCCTGACAATGAATCTGTGGAATTGCAGCTGAGGAAGTTGACCTTTCATATGATGTTCATCACTGGGAAAATTTATCTGATTCTGAGAAGCACTTCATCAGCCATGTGTTGGCATTTTTTGCGGCATCTGATGGCATTGTTCTGGAAAACCTAGCTGCAAGATTTTTAAAAGATGTTCAAATTCCAGAGGTCATTTTTTGACTCATATATAGGTTCACTTTCCATTTTATATCATAAGCAGTGAGTGATTAATTCACCTCTACAAAGTTGATAATTGTTGCTAAAATGCAAGTTTTGCTGTTGACAATTCTAATTGAGGGAAATGAATCCTAATGCATCTTCAATTTGCCTTTTGGTTAGACAGTCCTTGTGGCCCCTTTCTTGATTTCACATTATTGTACACTTGAAGGCAGGATATCTACAATTGAGTAGGAGTAATTGCTTAATTCTTGTCGACTTGCTAGTCTCCGGATCATATTTAGAACGACTAATTTGGTGGTTATAATGGGGAAATATATTGAATACGTTACTTATTAAATAGCAAGTTATAAGGAGTTATGAGATTTAAGATGGTTGGCAAGGAAGAGTTAGATTTTAAAGGAAGGTGGTGCCCTTTGTTAAAATATTCATCTGTTGTGCTTCGCTTCAGTCCACTGCAATTGTAAATGTACGAGCCTTATGCCTTTTTATTGATGATAAATTCTATGAATCCTTTGCTATTCTTTCATGACTTCCATTTAGGTTTTCTTGTAGGTCTTCCTGTCAGCATAATCCCTTTTCCCCGTGCTCATGCTGTTTCAGTTGGTCCTTCAAACTCTTTTCCTAGTGTTTCAATTCCTTCCTCCTTCTGGACAACAAATATGATTTTATTTTATTTTTATTTTTATTTTTGTTTTTATTTTTCAAATAAGAATCAATGTTAGAAGGTTAACTCTGTTGATTGATCTGGTGATGCAGAATTTGATAAAACCTTGAATGCAAGCTAGGTTAAAAAGCTATGCAAGAATTAATATGAGGTGCATGGTTTCTTACTTAAATAGATGAGGTATAGGTAAGGAGGTTTTAGAATATATCACAAATTGGTTCAGTGACGTCTAATAACTAGAAAATGGGAAATTAGAGGATTAACTCATTCCAGAATATATCACAAGTTAGATTTTCTTATAGTTGAATGTCTCTGTATTAAATGACGCATGGGAATTTATTAGAGCATGAAGATGTTCTGGACATGTACAACTTGTTTACATTATTGTCATCACCTGAAACATCCTAATCAGCCATTTTCTGTAAGAGATATGAATGAAGTTTGCTTAGAGGTTGTTGAGCAAATATGGTAGAAAAAGGAGGTATATTTGACATTTCTTATGCTGTTTGAACCTCCATTCATGCCTCATTTTATGTCCTTCCCAGTTCTAAGATTTTGTCAACATCTTTTTTCTCCTTAAAGTTTTGATACTTCTTTATTCTTGTCATCATCTCAATTGCGTAGCATTTAACGGAGGCTTCTGCTTTTTTGTAGGCTCGAGCATTTTATGGCTTTCAAATAGCCATGGAAAATATTCATTCTGGTAAAGCTTCGTACGTGATGTTGTGTCTGTATATATATTGTTTCTGCTATCTTTTCAGAGTTTTTTCCTGTGGTTTCACAGAGATGTATAGCTTACTTCTGGAAACATATATAAAGATGCAAAGGTGAAACATAGGTTGTTCAATGCCATAGAAAACATTCCTTGCGTTGCAAGGAAGGCAAAGTGGGCAATGGGTTGGATAGAAAGGTATATAGTCTTTTCACAATCCTTGCATGTATTTTAACTTACTAAGTTATATAATATGCAACATAGGATTTTATCAATTGGATGGATAATCTTCTTAATGTTACTTTTCTATTATTAATTGAATGAGATGTACCATATGGCTGCCATATCATGTCCTTTTCTTTCAGCTATTTTCTGTGTTGTGTCCTTGTACAAGTGAACTATGTAGTAAGTGAAGCTTTTGTTCTGATGATTTGTTAAACTGAGTAACATTTTGCTACAAAGAATATTCTTGTATGCTCATTTATTTTCTTGATTGGCATGGTAAATATTTTTTTTAAAAAAAAAATCAGAAAAGAAGTTTAAGAGAGTTAAAAATGAATAGAAGGATTTGTGACAAAGGAAACATAATGTAAAAGAAATTACACCTCATTGACTTTGAGTTGGAATGAGGTAATAATGGCTTTACATCAAGCGCAAGTAAGCAGTTTGACTTGGGAAGAGTATCCAATCATGAGAGATGAAAACCCTGTCCTTTTTCAGTCATTCATAGGAGATGCCAACCTGGTGCTTTTCTTAACATGTTAAATAATAATAATCTCAATATGTTCCTCCTCTAGGTGCCCATATTTCTAAGATTGTATTCTGACTGAAAGACAACATTCAAACTCAGGCAAATTACTGTACATGATTAGCTTCTTGTTAACAATATTCATACAAATTATGAGTCAAATGGAGCACTAAAACTATCATTGGTTTTGCAATCCTAAATGGGTCCCACTTCCAGTCAATTCTTCTCTGTGTTACCATCTCTTGAGAAAGATCTTCAATGTCTGTGGAATCTTAACGAGCTGTCAAAAAGTTCTGTCTAGGTTTTATGTTTCAGAGATAATCAAGAAAGCTGACAAGGAGGAAATTGCTGGGTGCAAGAAGAGGATCTTCCTTGTTCTAGATATGTTACTATAAGTGACTATCATTGACTTTGAGGACTGTGTCTGAGAAAAAGGTAGATCGGACTTTATATTAGATCTAAGAAATTTTGGCGGGGTTTTGACAGAGTCCACAACTGAGGTATTCAACTGAGTGCAAGAACGAGGGAGGGCTACCCTTTAAGCCCAATAACATATTTTTAATAATAAAACACAAAATACAAGGGATTTGTCATGTTTCGGGAGAAAGGAAGAGGGAGCTAGAAAATAATCTGGAACTACATTTATGTCATAATAACTTAAACTTCTATATAATTGAAATTTGAAATCAATCTGAAGTATCATTCTAACATTTTATCTGAATTCGTGCTGCTTTAAATTAAAGTTTATAGCTAAAGAGATAAAGCAAATGGCAAGTATATCTGTAATCCTGTCCTGATACTTCTAGGAATGGGAAGTCAGCCTGCTTTTTGCAGTTAACACATCTAAAAGATGCTTCTCATTGAGGCCAAGTAGCATATTTGTATACTGAAACAGGCTTCTAAATCTTGAATTATGGCCTTAAAAGTATGGGAAATTATATTGTTGAACTAAAGCTTCACTTAATACTGGATGTGTCTGTGTGGATTTCATCTCAAGATCATTTGGATGGTTTCTAGCTTTGTTACATTGTGGCATGAACATGATTCTTTGGTTACTGTCACTTGTTATCTTGTGAATAATTGCTGGACGGATTCTCCAATAATTCTTGACCATTGATCACAAAGCATCCAATCAACAAGCGGATGATATTGATTACCTGATTGTAGATGTGGTTGAATGAATTGTAGAGTGCTCAGTTATGAATTTGGTTTCATAACAGTGACTGGACTGTGTTACATGCTCTCTTTTGGATTTTCAAAGGTCTAGTTGTCCATGATCATGATGTAGGATGATTACCAACTAGAGGATTGATCATAGGATTCTTGACTTGCAAATGTTCAACCATGAAATTTCATTTGGCAGTTCTTAAGAGCATATCATTTTCAAATTTGCATCATCTATAGATTTAATGTTGATCTTTCCATATCTAGTGAGAGCTTATGGAGTGAGCTTCAATTTAATAGGCATTGAGATAGCAGCAGTCTTCTATTTGAAGCTCAAGCCAATTGCTGAGGATCATATTTTATGTGTACATTTGCCATGGAGATAACATGTCTAGGAAGGTGGCTGTTTCATATTATTCAACCCCAATCATGTGCACGTACAAGTTGGCATTATTTATGGCATCCCATTGCAACCATGCAGGTGGATAATGTTTAACTGGCTCTATGCTAATGTGAACCTTCATAGATTTTGACGCATTGCCATTAAGTTAAGGATATAGAAGGCTAGGGGCCAGATTATTCTTCCCGGAGTTGTATTATGGCTGCACTGATGTGATTATATATTCATGGTAACTTATAGGAGCATTAAGAGAGGAACCCAACCAACACCCTCCCCGACCCATCCGGTGGTCTCTCTCTCTCTCTCCCCCCCCCCCCCTCCCTTCCCCTCTTAAAAACAAATCTTCAATTTGTCATTCCTTTTTCACTCTATCCTTGAATTACCAAGGGATCATGAACACGGTATAAAGGGTTAACAAATTTAATTATGCGCTATCTCAGATACATTGCTGTTTGCTGCATGAGGAGGAGGAATCACCAATGCTAGGATGAGAGTATGAATCTAAAATTGGGACTGTTTATACTTTTCAAGGCATGCTGTTGACAAAACAAGAAGAACAGAGATGGCTTTGTTTTGACTTGGTTAGAAGTTTATCACCTAATCTAGTGATTTAAATGTGTTGCATCATTATTTAAAACTTCGAGATCAAGCCTTTCAGGCTATTCTAATGGCATTCCTATTATATTCTTCATGTTTGTTCTTATCAAAGATCCTCTCTAGATGGTTGGGGACATAATGGGGTTCAAAATAAAATACAGCCAAAAAAGATGCGCTTCTGACTTTGTTTTTTCTTTTTGTATTTTTTTACTCTATATCAAGGTACTTCTCTAGCTTGTTGGGGGCATAACAATGTTCAAAACAAAATGCAGCCAAAAAATGTGTTTTTATTGGTGATCCATAAGTTGAACTCAACTCAACTCATCTAAGCCTTTTCCCACTACATGGGGTCGGCATCCATAAGTTGAACTCTGATTCAAAAATATGTTTGTTTATTTGTTCCCTATGTTTAAGTTTTATCATCTACAGTTGTACAACATTATTCATGGACTAGCTTGAGTTTCAGCTTAGATCATTGCTTATCAATACACTCTTAGAAGTCAAATGTCTTGAAATGATCAAATGTTAGTTGTTTGATTACTTGTTTTGGGGAAAATAAGGATGGACATGTTGATGTTTGACTTGACTACCGGTATAAGTCCGGGAGCATGATCTTGTTTTCATATTTGTTTTTAAGAATGTTTTGTTTTTATCCTTTATTTATTTATTTATTTATTTATTTGGGGGGTGGGGGAGGAACAAAGCAGTCCCTAGAGTTGACTCTAATATCATTTGGGTCATTTAATTGGCTATACTTTTTTCCTTTTCTTTGACGAAAAGAAATAGTGTCTTTGTGTGTCTAAGTTGTAAGACTGTCACTTGATTCATCTCCTCAACTTCAGATGCTGCTTTATGTTTGTCCCTTTAGTGAATGTATCTTTGACCATAACATATAAGAATAAATCCATATTATGTTTTGTCACTTGTTTTAATTGCATTTGTTATTTGTATAACATAGTTTGTTTTAACTTTTTCAATTTATATAGGATTCTATTGTCCTGCATATTCGTATTGTTTTTGGAACACGTCTGTCCACCTTTTCCTTTCTCAAGTCAACCATTATAACTACATGTCTAATTGGCAATTCTGGAAGACGTACATGTACTGGGAGCAATATATTGAAGAAATGTGTCCTCTGGATATTGATTTCATACCACCTATTATTGTGCAGCTCCACATCATTTGCAGAGAGGCTTGTGGCCTTTGCATGCGTTGAGGGGATCTTTTTCTCTGGAAGGTTGGATTTTTCAAAAAGTAGTTATTTTTAGATATATTTTTTAAAATTCTCTCAGAAAAGTCTACAAGTGCCATTTCCTTCTCTTGTCAGTTTCTGTGCCATATTTTGGCTAAAGAAGAGGGGCCTTATGCCAGGATTGACCTTCTCAAATGAACTTATCTCAAGGGATGAGGGTCTCCATTGTGATTTTGCTTGCCTTTTGTACAGGTTAGATTTTTATTTGTACCTTACTGATATATTACTATGCTGAGTTGGAGGTTTTAATTCTCCTACACTTGTTATATTGTCTAGATAACAAATGGTCAGATCAAACCAAACCAAGAAGATATCATAGAGAAAGTTGGGATTAATCTAAACTATTAACAAATGGTCAAATCAAGCCACACCAAGAAAATATCACAGAGAAAGTTGAAATCAATCTAAACTATTTTATCTTCCTTTAAACATGTTAATTACTAGCAATTTCATAGCCTAACATCACCATGAAGCCTTGCTCTAATCATTTGGGATTGGTTTTATAAATAAAACCTAAATCACCAATTGTTCCCATCAAGGGTTATCTCTGGTGTCATCACAATCTTTTCATAATGTTTTCCCATTAATTCTGTTCATATTATTTTAGGGCTAACCTTCTGTCATTGCAATTTCCTGTGACAGTACAATATTACTTGGTCCTCAATTGATGTGGCGCACAATATTCTATTAGTTACTCCTCAATTGATGTGGCACCACAACTTCTCTTATATACTTGTTCTGCATGCTGTCCTTCTTGCTTATACCACATTGGGTCTCAACATTTCTCAGTTTCGTTGCATTCACCTTGCTGAACTTTATTGCGCTACATTTTGAGCTTTGCAACATTTTAGATCTTATTATTAATCAATATAATTCTCCCTTAAGTGGCCAAGATATGCATTAATCACATGGCACCTCTAAAGCACTCTCCACAACATCCATCCTACTTTGACTCCATTATATATGCATTCATTTTCTATCCATTCTCTTGCATAGCACATCTTAGACTAAAAACCAGTCACTCTATGGCATCTGTTTCAATATTGGCTGGGACCTACTTTCATCTCTATTTTCTTAAAATTGTACCCCTACTTCTTTCATCCGTCTGGTTTTTTTTTCAAAGAAAACCATTGTTTAAGGCCTTCTTCTGTTAATTAGCATTCAACCTTGTCTTTTTCTTGTCATTGAACAGTATATCATCTACAAATAGAATACACCATAATTCATCCTTCAAAATTTTGGTTGTAAATTCATCTATGACTAGCATAAAAAGAGATGAGCCTACTGCTTATCCTTGGCATAAGCCGAGCCTGACCAGAAATGCTCCTGCGACCACAGAACTTGCAATACTTGTGATCATTCTAGCATGCATGCCCTTGGTTCTAGTAAGATATTACTAATTCACATCTTTCTTGGTGTCGTATGTTAATCTTTGTTAATGTTGCTTAATACCATTTGTAGACTTTCTCTATTTTTTAAAATTTTATTAGTTGTTGAAGAAAATAACATTTTTTGTTGACCTTGTTGGTATAAAACCAAATTGATCATTTGAGAATGGTGTCCATTTTCTTTGTTTCATCACCCTTTCCCATAACTTCTTGGATTGTTGACAACTTGATTCCATGATGGTTTCCATATGATTGTAGGATTTAAATGCTTGAGTCTCTGACATTTCTAACTTTGCAGCTTGTTGCTTAAGCGTCTAAGTTGGCAGAAGGTGCACCAGATTGTTGATGATGCTGTGGACATTGAAACTGAGTTTGTTTGTGATGCTCTTCCCTGTGCATTAATAGGGATGAATTCAGATCTTATGAGTCAATACATAAAATTTGTCGCAGATCGTCTATTGGTAAATCTGCTCACATTGTTGCAGTCTACTGACATAAACTTCTTTGGCAGATTTAACTTCATTGTCTGCTAATTTTCTAGGTTGCTTTGGGGTGCCCAAGAAAGTACAATGAGGATAACCCATTCGACTGGATGGAGTTTATATCCCTGCAGTAAGTATGGTTTATCTATAGTGTCAATTTGGAACAACTTTCCCTATGAATGGTGTCCTTAGATTAGAGATGTGGTCACCAACAGCTGTTGGCTCAGCTGGATGGTACCTTGCTCTCCAAATGAGAGGTCGCAGGTTTGAACCTGAGTAGTGACGAACGACCACAATATTCTTTAAAAAAAGAGAAAAGAAAAAAGATGAGGTGTTAACCAATGATCATCTAATTAGTTTCGTGACTTCCTAGGATTGCTATGATCACATCCTATAAATTTCTTAGTTTTGCCCAAATCCACTGGTGCCCTTGTGGGAAGATCCATTATTTTATGTGACGTTGCTTGTGGATGTGTGCATAGATAATCCTACATATGTGCTGGATCTGTGGTACACCCTTGTTAAATCATTTCATTTGCTTTTTCATAGATTAAAATGCATTTGTGGGCTAGCATAGATTGTAGATGTAGTACCGGCATAATTTCAATGCCTGGTTTAGAGGATAAAACTCTCCTAGATCTAACAATCTATGCGCATATGTAGATTTGGAGAGCAAGGTACCAACCCTGCTTTTTTTTTTTGGCAATGCAACAGATAGAGTGTGCGTGTTTTGCTCTGGCACTATCTGTGAATGTCTTATTGGAAGTCATGAGCTTTATTGCACTACAGCTTCATGATGCAGCAGGATTATGTTTAATCTTTTCCTCTCTTTTTTCTCGTGTGCAATTAGGGGAAAGGCCAATTTTTTTGAAAAAAGAGTAGGAGACTATCAGAAGGCTTCTGTCATGTCAAGTCTTCAAGATGGATCTGAAAATTATGTTTTCCGAATGGATGAAGACTTCTAGGCATTCATTGTTGCTCTCTTGGATTCGAGGCATCGTGCCCGCCTTCACATCAGATTTTTGTCAGCAAATGAGAGAGATTCTTGAAAGGTTTTGGAAGCATTCTTTCATAATGTGCCATTTTTTATGCTTTGTCTTAGCACCCATAATCTTAGTTCTCAGAAGATGAAGCGTAATCTATGTTAGCTGGGCACCTGCGTCTGCGACTTGTACCATTGTGGTTTCTTTGTGTCATTGAGCTTGCTATGCTTATGAATTTACCAGAGTTTCATGGACTGAATTTACATTGGTCTAGCAGCCTAGCATCCTTTACCCTTTATATTGTCCACCAGAAACCATGGTATTTGCACCGCATATGCGCTTGCACCAACCATCCGTTTGTAGTGCCTTCCATGAAGAAGAAACAACACAGAACAGAGGTGATCAGATTGGATAAATTCTGTCGAACCATGATGTAATGCAGAAGTGAGAAACTGGATAGAAATTTTCGTTATGGCATTGGAGCTGCAACATGTGATTCCAAGTAGCTCAAATATTTATTAAAGAACATTATCATGCACTTAGAAAATACATGCAGTTGTAGCTTCAAACCCTTCCCAATATCTCAAGACACTACCACAAATCATATTTCATAAATTTGAAACACGAAATCAGTCTCTCTCTCTCTCCAAATGACAATAAGACTGTATATCTAGCCTTTCGCAGGCTTTGAAATGGCGGAAACCTCGTACCCTAAGCTGCCCTTTTATGATAAATGAGGTAAATTAATGCTGAAGAGGTTCCCAAGCCTAACCAGGCACAAGGCTTTAACAATTCCCTGGTCAAAAGAGAGTTTCACTGCTACCTCTTGAAATGCTTGCTGCCTAGCTATTTCTCCTGTTCCACACAAGGGATGTCCTCAAATATGGCAGCTGCATCCACCTCATAAAGCATTCCAAGTGTTGGAGGTTATCTGTCAAAGCATTCCGAGCTAGGGAGTCCTTAAGCACTGCAAGGTTGCCAATACAATGCTGTCCAAGTGAAGCATGTTCTAGTTCTCAATAGTTTCAAATGCAAAGAGAGTGACAAATGGCAGATGACAAAATACAATGTTAATTTCTACAGGCTTAAGTGTGGCAACAGCTTCTAGTAGCATAAATACAAGATAATACAACAAATATGGTGTCCTGATCATTCGACTCGAATAAAGTTTGAAGACTAATAATTTTTATGGTCCACTCTAGCCCACCTTGTCATCATATAGTGTTGGAACTGCCTTCAATACTCCAAACTTTGACACCTACTGAGCAACAACAACAACAGTCAGGTCGATAAGCTATATTCCAACCTTCTCGGCCAGGCCAAATACTTCCCATCATGGAAAGACAGCCTTTGTAACCTTTCAATCTCCAACTCCCCTGTCTGACACTGGTGAAATCAAATGAAAGTTCATCTTTCAATAGTAAATCTGTACAGTTGACAATGAAGGAACATTATTGAATATAATAACCACCAAACTGGCTGAGACATCTAAAGAGACGATGTCATAGCATGTGAATCAATTGCAATTTTGTCGATGAACCAATTACCAATGATTGCTAGGACCAGCATGAGCTGCAGCTACTTTACTTGTAACATAAGGCTTTGGCTGCACAATATTGGCTCCTTCACTTCCACCATCTCCTCTTTCACTCTTACAGCTTGGGTTCCTTCTGGGATATGAAGATGCATATTGTGCTGGAATGGCAGGATTTCTGGTAGCCCTTCGTTGTTCATACAGTTCAGAACCTGAGGTTGTGCAGTTGTTGTAATGCAACAAAGATCCAACAACTTTGCCAGGCCTTGCTGCAGCTCCTGTCAAGAAAAGCAAAGCAAAATGATTTTGCTCCTGTCAAGCAAAGCAAAGTATAGCTGGATATTGCAGCAACACAGTAAAACTGGAAAATTCCATTTAAACTATGAGCTCATTATTTAGTGGATCCAAGTAACAACTTTTGGTCTGAGATGGTAATTCTACAACATAAACTTGCTTTCTGAGTTGTCAGATGCATCAATGCCATTTGTGAATAAATTTAATTCAAGATTTTGCCCCCAACGACAGTAATAGAAGAAAAATATAGTCATGATAATTCCCAAAGGTGACATGTAAGTGTTTGAAAAGAGTCAGCATCATACAGTTAGAGACCAGAATCCACAACAAATTGCATGCTCCCACTACCTCATACTCCTAAGCAACAAATGAAGAGACAAGATACACATGCACAACTCTTTTTCATCCATAACATCATCAGAAAGACTATGCATATTAGACATATGCAAAGGAAAACTTCTCCATAAGATCTATTTTCTGAAAGTAAGCTGATAAGGAACAAACATTAAAAAATCATGTTTTGTGAATTTGAGGCACTGTAATATCTATACTCCTGGACAAATTTAAGATTTCTTAGTATGTTTATCTCCATATGTTTCTTAAGCATGTCACAATATCTCAAAGCAACATGATTAACTAGAAAACATTGTTTCATGCATCTTTTCTTGTCCAATGAACCAGCAACATTAAAAAAGATCAGTATTGTTAATATTAGAGAGCAAGAGATAGAGGAAGAAAAAGAAGGAGATCATCAAGAAGGGAAAAGAAGAAAGATATAAGACGGTGTGCATAAAATGTTTGCATCTATTCTTCTTTTTTCCTCAAAAAATGTACATAAGATGATGGTGTACATAATGGACTACTTTTTACTACAGGTGAAATAATTGGGAGAATTACTTAATCAAAAAAAAGAAAAAAAAGATTTACCCAAAATATGAACCAACATAGAAGATAACTGCTATTTCAACAGCAACTCTCCAATCCAATCTGCTAAAAAGTTGCAACTTTTTTGCATTAACAACCTCTCATGTAAAGTTCTTGTTGCCCCCGTGAGCAATAGTAGATGTCTCAGCAGATATTACCAGAGAACAAACCACATGTGTATGCTGTTTGTGGACTGACATAAATGGATTAGACTAGAGTAGATATTACTCCAAATTAGAATTTTTTTTTAATGCTTCAAATTGGAGTTATTGGACAAATTTAATGAGTTGGGCTAAAATATGGCCAAACTAGAAAAGAGAACATGGAATACAGTTTTGCGAATAATCTGCAAGGATAAGGCACCTATTATTTTCACATATTGAAGCCCTGACCTTCAGAAATCAATAGGTCTAATACCATGTTAACTACCATTTGGCCCCAAAGCTTAAGTTGTTGTAAGTTGAGGAATGGCTCAACAATATATGTCAGGTTCAAAGACTAGAATAAGCAAGATGATATGAAAGGAGCGCTATGGGGATGCTACATCACAGAAGCATACAATAAAGACTTAATGGTAATATTATATTAAATAAAATTCAAGTTGGCTGGTGCTAAAAGGAACATGATTCAGAACTAAGAAGGTATAAACTAAGAGGGTATGAACAAGTAAATCAATGGAAGTAAATTAATGACAACAAATTGCACTGATAAAAAGACCTACTCAAATCACAGGGTAATGTAAAAGGAGGATCATACAAGGCAAAAGTCATATAGAAGGGGCACCATGGGTTAGTACTAGTTGTACTTGATTGCAGTGCAAGAAGGAGGAATTCATTTGCATAGCTCCTTCTATTAGAGTTCACTTCTCATTCAAAGGTGCATATATTGGTGGTTGTTTCAATGTTCCATGGTTAGCCCTTCCAGGTCAAGTGGACAGCTATATGACACTTAAATCACTTTCTAGCTTCACCTCTTTGATGGAGGAAGAATTATTCTTGGCATTCACATGCTTTAAGAAAAAAATCTATTTATTATTTTAGAGAGCACGTTCCCAGTTGAACATTTTTAACATGCCTAATGATAAAGCATGTCCAGATCATCTTTACTTTCACAGCCAATAAGATGAAATGCTACCCATTAACTGAAATTACATATCTAAGTATTGAAATAGAGTCAAAATTTCTGCTCGCTGCAGAGAAATTGTAAGAGAACTCCATTATTTACCTTGGACCCTTTGGGGAACCTGAAGTGGAACCCTTGTCATAGGAACTGTGCAATTCTCTGGCTTTGGCTTCTCAGCTTCCTTGATTAAACATTTAGAAGAATCTTCTATAATGTCTATTGAGTTCTGCATCTTGTTATCTGAGTAAAAAACACAAGGCCTATGCATACAAAAGCTGAATCAGTTGCACATACATATAGAAACAGATCCCTTTGACTATATTCAAGCACAAAAACAAGTATCACATACCTGGGTAATGAAGCATGTTGCCTCTCAGGTGGGGCAACAGTAGCACCATATCCATAGTTCTCTTCAAGGTAAGCAAACTGCTTCTTGAAGTGATCGACAGCACTGTAAACAAAATCAGTTTGAATTTAAATTGAAGATTTTTGGCAAGACTGATGACTTAGAAAGAAGATTGAACCAGAAAAAAAAGGGAATTACATGTTTTCAACGCATTATTTGATGGCAACAAGGTAATTAAATCCAATGGCCATCCTGCCAACATGACACATGCCATGCTGTTTGCCCATACCAAAGCAAAAAACAAAAAATAAAAACATAAAAAATAATTTAGTAGGTGTCATTCGAACCTATGCTGGGTGCCAGACCTAGCCTGACATGTTAATACCCCCCCAGCACCACCAGTAGCTAAAACCTTGGGCAGCAAATATTAAGATATATTTGGGTGCAATAGCACTACACTGTTGTTGTGAACAAGGTGATTGAAACCAATGGTATAGTAAAACTGTTGAATGCCACCGTGCAAAGCATACTTTGAATTAAGGATTGAGGGAATACTTCTCTAGGACAATTTTAGATTTACAATTTAGTTTGCACAATTGCAACCTAATAATCTAGGTCCTAGGTAAAATTTGCAATCTCAATACTGGACATCATATTGGTAGTGTTAGTGCACCTAATAGAGGGATCGGTTCAGCATACCAACACTCGGAATCCACCCCTTATACCAAGTCTCATTTCGATATCGGTATGACAAAACTTGGTTTTAGGTATTATATGAATTCAAGATCAAGCATAAAAAGTGTTTTGATGTCTGAAACAACTATTAAATTCCATACTAGTAAAAGAAATGTCATCAATCATGTCCATAATTTTGTTGCCAAAACCACAAGTTGGTGCAGCAATGGATACAGAAGCAAGTGGAGAAAAGAGGGGCCCCAAATTTTTTTTTTTTTTTTTGGGTGGGGGGGCGCGGAGCATGGTTTCGAGATTCCCAAAAGATTCTGAAAGGTAGAAGATTCCAGCTAGTAAGATCCATACGCACCACCCCCCCCCCCCCCAACCTCCCCAACACAAACTGGTTTCAACCTGAGCTTGAGAATTGCCAAGCCCTCTCATATTTGACTCCATTATATGTGTGTGCATGAGAATGTCTGCATGCCAACATGCATGTACATTCATGTTCAGCTAAATTATTGCTTAAAATATAATTTACTATTTAAGAACAATTTGAGATCAATATAGTTCAGCAAACAAATCAAAGTGTTACAACCATTGTAAGTTCATTTGGGATCTAATGGTTGCAAGATGGTCAAAGAATATATTAAAAGCCATAGTGTGGTGCTAGCTCTTGCCAGTGAGCTGCTTGCTAACAGCCTGAGTTCCACCTGAAATTAATTGAGTCAACCTTAAACTAGGGAGTTAGGATCAAATTATCATTAAGCTGATCTAGAGACTGGCTTGATTGTAAACAAGCTGATTTAGAGCACAAACCGGCTCACAAAGTTCAGCTCAGTCACACCCATGAACCAGGTTCAGAGCATCCAAAGTTCAGAATAGGTATACAAGTAGTAAATGCAGACACCTATTAGAATTTCATTATGGAAAACCATATGCTAACTCCAAGCTAACACCAGCCTCCAGGATGTATTTCAGTAATTGTGATCGCAAAGGAACTGAAACCAAGAATCAGGACTCAAATAGTCCCCATGTTTTAGGGCTTGGTCATGATAGCTACCTTGGATACATGAAACTAGTTGACTCTGCCCCTTCCAAGAACTCTTTCCTCAGCTTGGGATGATACTCAAGAATTTCTCTATATATGAGCTCTCTTATATCTTCCTTTGTTATCCTTCTTCTCTCAAATTCAAACTCCATTTTCGTAACTGGCTGAGCAGAAGGTTCCCTCTCAACCTTGGCTATAGTCCTGAAATAGGGATCGGCCAAAGCCTGACACCTTGTGGCAAAACTCAGCTTCTTTAGATGGAGAAATCATATTTATATACAATGTAAAGGAGAAACAGAAGGTTCCATTTCTAGTATAGTCATCAAGTTGAAGTCTACTAACTGCACCTCCTCAGCAGTTGGGCGATCCTTGGGTTCAAAAGCTAGCATCCTCTCTAACAAACGCAGAGCAAGTGAGTCAGCATTTGGAAACTTCTGAGAAAAAAGTACAGGCCTTTTCCTGCGCATGCTGCTTAAATATCGTCTGGCTTTCTCATTACGCACCTGCAGAAAGTAAATAAGGGTTTAATATAGCCACATATACTATAACAAACTAAAAGGACATCGAAAAGGTTTTTGTGAAGTGACGCAGACCCTGGCAATGGCTTCTGCAGCAGGTGTTCCCAACAGATCTGTTATTACATCCAATTGGTGGACCACATTCTTTCCAGGAAAAAGAGGCTTCCCAGTTAACAATTCGGCAAAGATACAGCCAATACTCCAGATATCTATTGCTGGTGTATACTGCAACAGATTCAGATGGTAAAATAAATTAAGTAGATATATAGATGCTTCCATGAACTTAAGGAGATAGAAATAGTCAAATTTTATAAATTAATGGGATAATCAAAGTACCTATTCATAGGTTAATGTAGCAAAAAGAGCATAAAATCGTTCATGTATGAAGTATAATTCTTCACTTTTCTCTCACATTATCGTGATAAATAGAACACCAGCTATTGTAGAAAGCAATTGCAACACCAAGAAAAGTTTACAACTACTGAGATATTACTAGCAAATATTTCATGACATTCCGCAACCAATAAGTATTTCACAGGTCAGGAAAACAATCAACATTTCCATCAACATGATGCACCAACTACACCAAAGAAAGAAAGAAAGAACAGAAATGCACATTAAAAGAAAAAAAATCCCAATTTCTAACACTTCACATGAAGGACCACAGCATAAGCTCCCTTCTTTATTGCAAGCTTACAACCGTCCACCCCTATAATAATGCTCAAAGGAAAATTGCAGTCACAAATCCACCAAATTAATGCAAGATCATGAAATCCATTGAAACCACCAAGGTTTCTCATGATATATCACCCTTATGCAAGAATATAGCCCGCATCACAGCCCCTTTTTCATCATAAGTTGGCCCATAAAGTGGGGCCATATCTTCATAACTATGTAAAAGGTACTCAACAAATCCTAGTTTTCAAATACAGCCGATAAATTGACCTCTTTAATTTCTAGCAATCAATTCAAAACCAGCTTTGTTTGGGTTTCCACTACAAAGGTATCAATCTTCATTTTCAGTTAACCACCCACAAGCATTTTCTGTCCGCAGATTGCATCAAATCTTCAGTTCTTCTGGTCCTTTCAAATCTTGTCTTCTTATTTACATCACTGTTTTAAACAAGGATTTTAAATGCTGGTGGCACAAGGCACATGTGCCTAGCATTCCAACGTTAAAACAATAAGCAAAATAAAACAAAATAAATAAGGAATTTAAAAAGCCTTTTGTTATTGATGACATTTAATAGATGCCATGCCAGGAATCAGTATTGGTTTGGCATGATGTGCATCGGATGGCACAGGCCAGCACTCAAAACCATGGTTTTCTTATTCTTAATCTTAATTTCTGCTCAGAACCCCATTTTCTTCTTCGTGACCATGAACTCCGTAAAGAAAAGATGACAAGAATCAAATTAGTAAGCATATGAAAATAGTTAACCCAGACCAAATCATCCCAACCTGTTGGTGTTTGTTTTAAGGTCAATATCAATCAAAACTTCCCATACTCTTCTAGATCTTAAGTAATTAAATAATGCATGGCTAGCATCTTCAGGTTCCACCCAGAATCTTGAAAATACACAATCGCAAAGCAAAGGAAACAGTCACAAAATTTTGGCAATCTAGTCTATCCCCTTTCCAATAGTACACTCTGGACTCAAGGAATCACAGGAAACACCATTATACGTCACAATCAAAAAGATTCTGAGAATTCTCTTCCCCCATTGCATCTGATTTATGATGACCAATCCATGTCACCTTTTGCCATTTTCAACATGTTACCATACTGAGGCCTCTGACATTTGCAAGTACAGTAACTTTCTCGTAGTGAAATGGCAAAAGAGTCTTTCTTTTGCCAATTATTACGTCGATCTAGCTGCTCATTAGCTCTATAAAGCTACCCACAGCAGTGGTGTTGGATATGCACCTAAACAACTGAACCAGCAGTCCATTAGTAACCCATGGATCCTGAACCACAGCAATCTTATTTCCGTCCTCAATAAACTATTTAAATCTCTTAATTGTTCAGTAAATCCTATATCACTGCTTCTCCAGACATGCACCCAACCACTTCAGATTTGCAGTGGATTCATTATCTTGATATTTAGCATTAGTGAATTGAGCCCATGTCAATTGCCCAATGCAGATCTTTTCAGCAACTTGTTTCCATGATTTGCCTCATAAAACTTAAACGATCTTTTGATAGCTCAATCTCCATAGTTCTCAATCTGGTTTCAAATCCTGGCAGAAAAGTCTCATGGGATGCCAGCATAAGTTAGCTTCTAAAGTGTTGGAACAAAACCATCCCATCATCTTCCCAACATCATGATTGGCATGTCTTAGGGCATCTCCCATCCCAAATGTCAAGATGGGACAAGAAAGCAGCACGTCCCATCCTATAAAAAACTAGAATAGGCCCATCCCATGGGATTTAAAACTTTAGTTCTCAAAACATTATCACAATGTATGAAAGATGGTTCCCTGTCTGACCCTTTATTCCAGAAAAGCAGTTCAATTAGTTTTTTAATCTCACCTATAATTTTGCAAGCAATTCAATGAGTATATCCATTGTTGGCCTCATCTCAAAGATGTATTTTCAGCTGCCACCTGCATAGTTCTATTTTTGAGGGTTTTCAAGAGCCAACACTTCTAGGTATTTGGATGCAACTCAACACTTGATAACACTCCTAACACAGTGTCCTGTTTACATCAACTAAAAGTGCTGATACTTGGTCCTTTTTTCAAGAATCTTGAAAAAAAAAAACATTTATTTGATCACTTGAACTCTCAACTCATGACCACTTAACAATGTTACTAAAGTGTCCAGATTTTCTAGTGAAGCACACCTATTTATGGCTTTATCTTTTTCTTTAATGCTATTAATGTGCAAATTTAAGTTTAGTTTTCTTTGATGTTATTATGGCCCTTTGTTTTTTTAATGTTACTGACCAGCATATTCCATAATTTTTTTGATTTTGATTTTTATAATTTGTATGGTAGGGAAATGTTTTCTTATGCAGATTTTTTGACGTTAAGGTATCAAACAGTTGGGGATACCTAACAGATGCACATAGGCTTGCCTGTGAACAAAATTAGTTAGGTCACAGTGTTGCTTCAATCCTATTAAAAACTTAGAATATCCACAGCCTATAATATGCAACCTTATTGCAACCATGTCAAGTGTCTACTAGTGTATCATCAATATTCTATCATCCTCAGCACTTCCCCTAAGATTTTCTTGTTATACTCCATTATAATCACTATAACCAGAAACAGGGCCCGTTATAATCAATCTTTTTTTGCCTGAGTTATCTAGTAATTGTCAGGAAACGTGGAATAAAATTCTCTCATTTATATTTTATTATGCACAATAATGAGTATATATACATTGTACATTGACTATGTATAAAAATAAAAAAATGAAAAGAATAAAACTAAAATATTCTATTCCTAACCAGATCCCGTATCAAAGGATTTCATTGAATCCCCATATCAAGAATTTTCACAACTAATTTTCCTTCCTAATGATTACAAAACCAGAAACTATCTTAAAATAATTGTTGGCTTTCCAACACTCCCCTCAAGCTGGTGAATAGATATCATCCATTCTCAACTTAAATATAATCGTTGAAAAATCATGACCATTAAGTTCCTTTGTAAACACATCCGCAAGTTGCTCCTTTGTAGGCACATAAGGAGTACAAATCAACTTGTTGTCTAACTTCTCCTTTATAAAGTGTTTATCAATCTCGATGTGTTTTGTCCTGTCATGTTGTACCGGATTATGAGCAATATTAATAACTGACTTATGGTTGCAGTATAGTCTCATAAGCTCCTCTCACTTTATCTTGAGATCTTTAAGGATAATCTTCAACCACAATAGCTCACACACACCTTGAGCCATAGCCTAAACTCTGCTTCTGCACTTGACCGAACTACCATATTTGTTTTACTCCACGTAACCAAATTACCACCTAAAAACGTAAAATAACTTGTTGTGGAACGTCTATCAACCGAAAATCCTACATAGTCTACATCAGTGTAAGTTTCAAGAATCAGCCCCTCACCTTTCTTAAATAATTTTTTTTTCTTGGATTAGCTTTCAGTAGTGGAGTATCCGGTTTGCAGCTTGTAGGTGAACTTCTTTAGGTTTGTGCATAAATTGACTAATTACACTTACAACATAGGCAATGTCTGGCTGAGCGTATGCCAATATATTAGCTTCCCAATCAATTTCTGGAACCCTTCCTTGTCTACCGCCTTATCATCAGTGGCCTCTCCAAGTTTGTGATTGAGATCAATCGAAGTTGAAGTAGGTTTACAAGCTAATTTACCAAATTTCTTGAAGAGGTCAACCACATACTTTTGTTGGAAAATGAAGATACCTTGCCGAGATTGAGCTACTTCTATCCCAAGAAAGTATTTCAACCACCCCCACATCTTTGATCTCAAATTCCTTTGCCAAGCAGTTTTTCAAGGCCTCCTTTTCTTTCTTATCATTCCCAGTAACAATTATGTCATCAATATACACCAGAAGAGCAGTAACTCCCCTAAAGCCATGTGTTGACGAATAATGTATAATCACCTTGACTCTACTTATACCCGGTATTGAGCATGACCTTTGTAAACCTACCAAACCAAGCTTTCGAAAACTACTTGAGTCCATATAATGCCTTTTTCAGTTTGCAAACCTTGTTCCTTTTGATCTCTTCTCCAAAGCCTGGTGGAACCTCCATGTATATCTCTTCCTCTAAGTCACCATGAAGAAAGGCATTCTTCGCATTAAGCTGTTATAAATCCAATTGAAATTTGCGGCCAAGGACAATAGAACCCTTACTGTATTCATCTTAGCCCATGATGCAAATATCTCTTGATAGTCCACTCCATAGGTTTGTGTGTAGCCCTTAGCAACCAACCTTACTTTGTATCTTTCTAGAAACCCGTATGATCTGTACTTCACGGCAAACACCCATTTGCATCCCATTGCTCTTTTATTTTATGGAAACTCTATAATTTTTCACGTTGTGTTCTTTTCAAGTGCCTCCATCTCTACTCTCATAGCTTCTCTCCACTTCTCATTAGATAAAGCCTCAGATAAGGTTTAGGAATTGGGATGGTGTTTAAGTTGGCTTAGAAACTTTTGTGAGATAAAGGAAATCTATGAAAAGACACTGATTAAGCCAATGGATACCTTGGATGTTTAGTGCACTCTTTTGTTCCTTAAGACAATAGGTAAATCATGATCAGATGAAAATTGGGTTTGTGCATCTCTTTTCCAAGCGTAGAAGTTGAGTTCTGAACTTGCACAAGATCAGGTTCCGGATCTCCTTCTCGAGTACACCTGTACATACCTCCTAGCGTCAAGCTTGTCATTAATAGGGACTGTTTCAACTGTTTTAAGGTTTGGTTCTTATGGGGACAATTCGGGCTGCAGGGATGGCTCCTTTGAAGATGATTTGGACTAAGATGAGTAAGGTTATGAGATGGGTAGATCAAGGAATAGCATATCTTTGCCTTATCTTCCCCAATAGAACTAGACTCCCTCTGAAGATAAGGCTGAAAGAAAAAAGACCGGCCTTCCTCAAAAGTAACATCAATAGAGATATAAAATTTCTGTATAGGTGGGTGATAGCTTTTGTAGCCTTCATGTGTTGGAGAATACTCGACAAACATACACTTGATTGCTTGTGGATCTAATTTACCTCTGTTATGGCGGACACATGAACAAAAGCTGGACAACCAAAGACTCGAGGAGTAAGATTATTTGTGATTTAAATATTAGGATAAAACTGAGAAAAGAGTTGCATAGAGGTTTGATTGCCCAAGACTTTAGAGGGTAATCGATTTATAATGTGGGCTGCAGTAAAGACAGCTTCCCCCAGTATGATTTTGGAATGCGATTTTGGAAGAACAAAGTACGAGTTGTGACAAGTGACCATTTTTCCTCTCAGCAACCCCATTCTGTTGAGTGTCTATGCAGGATGACTCATGAACTATCCCTCTTGTAGAAAATATAGTGAAAGAAATTGAGTAAAACAATCCCTGGCATTATCAGACTGGACCTTTTTACTTTGACATCAAATTGGTTATGTATCATGGTAATGAAGTTTGGAAGGATAATGGTCATATCGGATTTATGTTTGAGAAGAAAAATTCACAAGACTCTAGTGCAATCATCAATGAAAGAACAAACCACCGAGTTCCTGTAACATTGAGAATTCTAGAGGAACCCCATATATCAGTATGAATTAAATAAAAAGGAGAAGAACTTCTATTATTGCTCATTGAAAAAGAAACCCTTTTATGTTTGGCAAATTCACATACCTCACAATGAAAATCCTCAACATTAACACCCTTAAACAAAGAAGGGAACATTGTTTTTAAAATAGTAAATGAAGGATGACCAAAACGAAAATGTTGACGCCAATTGAAATCATTATTTGAAACAGAAAAATAAGACTATGAGAAAACATGCTTGACAGTAGGTGAGTATATGACTGATGCATCAAGATAGTAGAGGCCGCCCTTTTCCTTAGCAAGCCCAATCTTCTTCCCTGAAACTTGATCTTAAAATACATAGTAAGCAGGATAAAACAAAACATTATGGTTTATATCACAGGTTAGTTTGTGAATAGACAGAAGACCAGTGGACAATTTAGGAATATGAAGTACATCTTTTAACAACAAGGATGGACTCAACTAAATATAACCAACATCAGCCACCGTGGTAACAAAACCATCGGCAATAACAATTTTTCTATTGCTAGAACAAGATGAATATGTTGAAAAATGGACTAAAGGTGTCGTGTGATCTGTGGCTCCTGAGGTAATAGCCCAAGTGTCTTGTATAAATCGGTCCAAGGCTTGTAATCCATGAGAAAGGGACTTACCAAAAATACTAATGAACAAGAGCCACTAGGCTACTCCAGTGACCCCAATAACCTTCGAAGCTTCACAATCTCGGCCTGATTAAAGTGATCGGGAGTAGTCTCTCTAAAAGGCTATGAGACCGAGACTTGATAACCTTACTGCTGAATTTTTTGATCACTCTGCTGACCCATTCTCGGCTTGAAGTAGGGGGTTTATTATTTCAAGAATCTTAGACATCGCAGTCTATGAAAAAATGATAGCTATGAAGGCTGGCGCAATAAGAAGAAGAAAAAAAATGTCTGCAATGAAGGCCAACAATAAGTCGGCAATGAAGGCCAAGAAAAAGCAGGCAAAAACTTGACAATGAAGGCCAAAAAAATCCCAAAAGTGTGAAACCCTAAGGCTCTGATACCATGTCAGGAAACATGGAATGAAATTTTCTCACTCTATATTTCATTATGCACAATATTGAATATATATACATTCTACATTGATTATGTATAGAAATCAAAAAATTGAAAAGAATAAAATTAAAATATTATATTCCTAACTAGATTCCCGTATCAAGGGTTTTCATTGGATCCCTGTACAAAGGGATTTCACTAGATCCTCATACCAAGGGATTTTCACAACTAATTTTTCTTCCTAAATGATTACAGAATCAGAAACTATCCTAAAATAGCTATCGGCTTTTCAGCAGTAATTTTCCAAATACTCCATGAAAACAATATACAAGTAGAGAAATGATGCATGGTTTATAACAAATACTTCAACAAGACTGGAGACAATAATGCAACAGAAGAGAAAAGCATTGATTTCTAATATTATAAATGATAAGGTGATTCTTTTCGCAAGAAACTATTGAAGCATAAACCATTCAAAGGTTTTCCACTAAAATATAGAATGAGGCTATATTATGAATATATAATAGAGTATAGATGAAGCAAATTCAGAAAGGAAAAAAAAAAAACTTCAATTAGTAGTTCATATAAAGTATATATCACCAAAAGCAATATTAGAACATTTATTTATTTTGTATATATACATATTAATATGGAGGATAAATAGACCTTTGAAAAAAATGATCCGCACAATTCAGGTGCCCTATACCATCTTGTTGCAACATAATCCTGTACAAAGAAACAAAAATAATTAGGTCAGTTCAGTTGTCCAGACTACTACTTTTCTATGAATATTGAGATCCAAGGATATTATCTATAAAACTACAGTCCATATTTAACTGAAAAGAAAAATACCGTCCAAAATATGGCAGTGGGAGTGTCATTGAAGGCTACCCTTGCAAGTCCAAAATCACATATCTTGAGCTTGCAGTCAGAATTTGCTAAAATATTTTTGGGTTTGAGATCCCTGTGAAAAACATTTGCTGCAAATTCATAGAGGACGGAAGCATGAGAATAAAATTAGAACTAAGAAAAGACCAAGTTGGATTAAAACCAATGCAATATATAAGTTGGAAAACCATGATCCAGACAAACAAGATGATTATGTACCTCATGTATCTCTAAATTCATTAACTAGTGTTTTGACGTTTGGCATGCTAAAGTACAAAAACAAAATATAGCATCAAGGCCAAAAAGAGAAAAGAAAGAAACAATAATGTGGCACCGAGGAGGAGGTGGGAGAAAAAATACAAAGAAAAAGAGTGTTATCACCCACCAAAATACAACTATACTTAACTAATTTGAGTAGTCCCGACAAGAATAACCTATGAACACCTTTAGACATTTTGTCACAGTTTTAGTAGTCTGAGTTGAGAAAAGGTGTGGGAATAGCAATAAAGAGCATTATACATACATACATACATACATACATATATAAAGGATCACAGAAGCATTTAGGTAGCTTTTGTGTAGAATTAAGTGATACATTAAAATTTATTCATATGGTTGTATTATCAAAAATGCATGATACAGTAATTCAAAAATGATGAAATAATAAAGGACAAAGTCATAATTAAATATTGATTTTGAAAAAAAAAATGTAGGAAAAAGAAAGATATTAGAACAATGAAGGAGCTCGAAGCAGCTACAGGAGCAGAAGCAAGACTGAAGAGTGGTTGTAATTGGCTACTAATGTCAAAATCATATAAAATGTCCAGTCCCCACTCAACTTAAATCAAACCCTATACTCCTATGGGTAATCATAATGAAGGCAACATAATTGGACAAAAAGAATTCAGAAAAGACATACAAAAGCATGCAAAACGAGTCATAGTAAACCTGTAACCAGCATATGGAGCAAAAATCAGTTTATGCTGGTTGATTCGCATCTATTATTCTTCTGGATTTAGAGATATGTACTTAATTAGATCGTGTTTCCTGTACTGTGAATAGTCATCCTTGCATTATATTCCCCCAATCCCCAACTACTAATCTTTACAGAATAGATCCACTGTATGTAAGCATGTGCATCATCCAAAAAAGCAAATGAAATAGAAAATAAAGTCCAAAACCATCTGAAAAGTAGATGTCGGTCACCTGTATGAATGTACTTTAAACCTCGAAGAAGCTGATAAAGAAAAAATTGATAGTGTTCTGGAGTCAAATCATCATTGGCCTTAATAACCTGGTGTAAATCAGACTCCATGAGTTCAAATACAACATAGATGTCTTTGAATTCCCTTCTCGATGGAGGTAGCAATATGTGCTTGATTTCCACAATGTCCGGATGACGCAGGAGCCTGAGAAGCTTAATCTCACGAAGTATACGTGTGGCATCAGAGACATGTTCAAAGATATCATTGATCTTCTTGATAGCAACTTTTTCCCCAGTATGGGTATCAAGAGCTGAGCAAACAACACCGTAACTACCTTTCCCTATCACTTCTTCTATCCTGTACCTGCTACCCTCGCCATATGCTGTGAAGAAGTCTACTTCTGCTGATGCCTGCATAATCAATGCCATCAGCTCCAGAATGGGGCTTTTCAGTTGGCACTATACAATAAGCATGAGGCTACAAGCAGCAACTACAATTTTGAATGTATAAAAGGGAGAGTAAATACAAACAGAATACTCATTTTCTCATCAGCCATTTTCTGCCACCATGAGATACTCCATGATTACAGAAATACAAGTGCTTACACCTGGATAAAATGCAACCAAATGCATGATGCTCTATCAGATACTGTTTACACAGACATCTAGGGATTCAACTGTCCAAAAAGACTCCAATATATAGACGGTTGACAGAGTTCAGGCACAAAATCCATCAAAGAGACCATCATCTACTCTTAGTTCCAGATTAATTGGCAAATCACCATCATTACATGAAAGTTATGATGAACTACTAGCCAGTTTGACTCAGACTAATCAGTCAAGCCATATAAAGATATCAACTTTGAACATGCAAAGAAATATACTGAGCAACATCATCAAGGCTTCCAAAATCATGGAACAGAGAAGTTGCCAAAAGATATCTACCTAATCAAGGGTAAAATGTGCTCTCAAAGGATATATTTGCAATCCTTATATTAGATCCCTTGTATCTCTATCTAGAAATCACCATTTTTAGGACTTTTCATGCATGAAACATGACATAAAACAAGTCGGCAAAACAAATGAAAGCTTATGAAAAGCAAGCAATTAAGCAGCTGCACAATTACCGCTCTTTCATCCAATAGAAAGAAGTCAAAAACAATCCTTATTCTAACATAAACCAGTCTACATAAAAATGAACTCAGTGCACATGTTTCAAACATGCACCATCATATCAAAATTGGAATGCTGTCAGGAGTGTGGTCACTAGAGAAACAGCAAGTTACAAGTCTATTCCTAGGCCAGCACTCCACATCCAAATTATCCTTGGATGACCATGGATAATGCATCCCAATATCCACAAATATGAGATCACCACGTGTCTTATGGTCATACAAGAGGTATCACACCATCTAATCTTTAAATTCATCGCTACTAATTCTACAGAGAGACGAAACATACAAAATGTCATAAAGTTGAGTACGTAACCAAGAATTTCTCCCCAATCTGATAAACATCAAAATCTCAAAAAGTCCTCATCAAAACTTGAAAACAATTT